>QUOP01000216.1:600000-1019218 GCA_003675405.1 Hericium coralloides | reverse complement strand
GATATCTCGTGGATCTGACTTGCTGATTGTCTATCAGAAGTGACGTGAGTTAATAGTATGTCACTGGCCGATGATTTCTCATACATACAGCACTGACGATAGTACTTGCGGGTAGTAGCTGGTAGTAGGTACCAAGCTCTTTAGTATTTGGTCGCCGTTGGCAGCTTTGATCGGCGGATCGATGTCAATGATTGCTGACTAAACGGTATATATCCTCCACTAGTACCTTGACTAGTACAGTACTTACTAGTAATAGTTGTCGGCAACTTCTCACGGCACAACTTGTCCTTCCTTCCTTCCAGATCTCAATACTGCCTGCAGCTTCATGGAAGCAGCTCCACTAGCGTAGTCGTTGTAGTATCTCACTTCCAGCATGTCAGCGATTGCAGGCCTCGCTCAAAAGATAGGTTCGTAGCTCCATGACTATGCTCGGAAAATCTAGACTGTCATCAACACATTTTAAAGGTTCATTGGTTTTCTGTCCGGATTGCGGCACGCTTTTCGACCTTCCGCGTGAAGGAGAGGTGTCACTGACATGCGAGCATTGTGGACACGAGGAACCAGCGAACAGTACGTGAATTTATCTGCTTCTCCGTCTTCCTTACCGAAACGCCAACGGTTTTGCAGCATACGAGAACATAGAGATCACAACGCGTTCTCATCCCGACGCCTTTCCATCGACGTTAAGGCAAAAGCGGAAGACCCAGACCAAGATACACGAGGGTAGTGAGGGTCTACTAAAGGTGCGAAGTCCCACATTTTGACTCTAGTCGAAATGAAACCAGAATAAAACGTACCACAGGTCACAGAAAAATGCCCTGAATGCGGCCATATGGAGGCATATTCAAAGGAGATACAGGTATGTATTTTGAAGCAATGCGTCCCTGCCGTAGTATCTAATCGCTCGTTCTAAGATGCGGAGTGCGGACGAGGGATCAACCATTCTGTACACAGTGAGTGGCCACTATCTTGTAATGGCTATCATCACTCATCCATGCGGCCCAAGTGCGTTGCCTGCAAGCATGGTTGGCGCGTCAATAACTGAGCATAAAGATTGTTGTACTGCCGCAACTTTGATAGGACGTGATGCACGCCTTTACACATAGACCCCCACAGTACAGAATAGCGCGACCACGCCGAATCCACCTAAAGCACTGGCCGTTGCGGCTACGGCTGCTTCGCGGACGGGCACTGTGTCTTTCGAAAGGCTGTGATAACGATGAGTTTTGTTCGTCGCACAAGCGGGAATGACATACGTAGAGAAATAAAATGTAAGAACGAATGTTGCTGCTAAGAGCACAAATGCGAGGGCAGGAAGGAGACCAGTGTGCACGTAGGGGGAGAATGCTGGCAAAGTCTTGTAAAGATGCTGCGTGGCAAGTAAGGTCATCCATGCGTCGAGTAGATCTCGAGTGAATAGCTACCTTTGCCGCATCGTACGTGGTAATGCTGTCCTGGGACATTGAAGTTGACACTTGGATGACGGCTGACGGCCTTCGAGAGTGAGGTAGCTGATGGACTTGGAGAAACCACACAGCTCGTGTTAACGGCGTGCCAGTACTGGCAGTAGAGTAAGTATATCCGGCGTGACGACAGCCCGTGGCCTCGCCCCAAGCTGACGTATATATCAAGGCGCCGCGGCAGTGACGCAAACACGTGTCATCAAAGGGATATCAACCCTCCGTCGCGCTCTCCTTTCTCTCTCATCTTCAGCTACCCGTTCCCCTGTCCTCTTCATTTTGCCTTTCCATCGCCGTCGTACGTCGTCCGTTCTTCGCAGCAATTTGACATTGCTGATTGGCTCCTCCTTTTGGCGTCTCGACGTTGCCGTTATGACCTCCTTTTAGATGTCGTCTGCCCAGAAGGTCCAGCAGCACCCTGTTTTCCAGCAGGTGCAGAACAAAGCCAGCTACTACAACCAGCAGTTGGATAAGGAGGTATGCCACATTTCGTGTCCTATCAGACTCATCTAATCGTCCTTCCTCGATTGTCGCACGCCGCAGCTCTCCAAGTATCCCTTCCTTATCAACCTCGAACAGCGCACACAAATCCCCAAGACATATGCCTTTGTTGGCACAGTGTCTCTGGTCACTTTCTTCCATTTCATCAACGCACTTGCTGCGCCTGTTTCAAATTTGGTGGGATGGGCTCTCCCGGCTTATCTGTCGTTCAAGGCCCTTGAGACCCCTGGCCACCAGGATGATGTCCAGTGGCTTACTTATTGGGTCGTCTTCGGGTTCTTCAACTTCCTCGAAGGATTCGCACTTCGCATTGTCCTGTACTACTTCCCCTGGTACTTCGCATTCAAGACTGTCTTCATCTTGTGGTTGCAGCTGCCTGCATTCCGCGTGAGTGTCGCCTTAATCCGTACATTGAGGCAAATTTACGTACCTTTTTTAATTCCGCAGGGCGCACAACACGTATACTACACTCTGTTGAAGCCAGTCCTTTCCAACATTAGCCACCCAGGGCGCCTTTCTCCGTCCACGTCACAGAATGACACGCCGGTGACGGCCGAGGGTCTCCGCGAGCGGGTTGCGACGGCTACCTCTGAGTGAAGGAGTGTGGAGAGGGTTGCCTTCAATTCGTCTTCTTTCATAGAACATTGTATGCACTCCGTCTTCAGTCATCTGCCAGCTCTGTTTTGTTACGATATGAACTCTATCTTTTCTGGTTTCGCTGTCCTGTGTGTTAGCGTTACTACTGAGTCTGGTTCTACGAGTTTGTAATGACGTAATGAATCTACCCTGCGGCCAGCACTAATCCCACCAGCCAGAGCCCAGAGTTGAAACGTTGATTGTTCGCGCTTGAAGCCAAATTGAAGGACAGCATGTTTGTAGGTGTGCAGGCCAAAAGATATTCGAATATTTTTATTCGAATTTCTGCGCAAAGTGCGGCCTTCTCGTCGTCAGTTCCCTCAAGCGACTACACCTACGAAAAGTGAGGGTTTACGGTTTCTAGAAGTGTCTCAACCGTCCCAACTCGAAGGGCCGCCGTTGGCGACCAGGCTTGCTCGGAGGCCGAGGCTGTGAATTCAATAAATATGGCACGCTGACCATGTCGGTGTCGATATTATAAATAACTCGAAAATTAACAATGAAAAAAATCGGCCAATCAGAGGTACCTATTGAGCACTGTATCTCCAGCATTGTGTCGGCTTCGCCATGCATCTCCCGGGCCAGTCAATCAAATACATATTTGACTTCACAATGCTTCCAATGCCATGAGTGTAGCGTGGAGACCGCTACGGGTTAAGGACTACCTCGCGGTCGGAGCGGACTTGGTGTGACGTGTAGGGTGAGACCGAGAATAACTCCTCGAGGGTATTCCTCTCAAGAGGGGAGGAGATGTAGGCTACGCGCAATGTCTTCGAGGGACGAGTAGAAGACGAATCCAAAAGATTCGTGAACTGTGAGCTTAGCGAACAGCCCGCACGTCGAGGGTGTCCCACTCGTCGTGCTGGCACGGAAAGGTCTCGGAGCGAATGGATAACTCACCAGGTATATGAACGCCCGACGACGAGAGAGAGAGAGAGAGAGAGAGAGAGAGAGAGAGAGAGAGAGAGAAGAGCAGGGAGACAAACGGCTCCCAAATGGGAGAGAAGGAAGGCATGATGAGCCTAAACCAATGGATTCAAGAATAGCAAGAAGATGATTTACATGATGGTGCTACAACTGTCCTTGTCTACGATTGAATCTCCGCTTTGGGACCTCCCGCGCTGCTTACCGAAGGCTTTCCCTTTTATGGTCGACACACCTCGCAGCTCATCCAGGCTGCCTCTTCTGGTGCCCCGTTACAGAGCCCCCCCAGTCTTCAGTCAAGGAGCGGTAGGGTTCCCGAGGAGACTTAGGCAACCTTGAACTGCCAGAGGCGAATTTGCGAGGTAATCAGCTGCAGTCTTGTGCAGGCCTGGAAGTAATGTGGAGAGTTGGATGTCACAAATCACTCCATTTCTCTCCGCTCTGCTCTCCTCCATCTGGGCAGCACGTCTGGCCTCCCTTCCTCAGACCGGACCCCGCATCTGGTACATGCTCCCATGACCAGATCATGATTCCTTCATGCTGCCCTAGACCCAGTCCTTCACGGCAACCACCGGATTCCCCTCGGAGGCCACTGGATTTCTCGGGCTTTCTTCAGAGGTCACCAGACCTCCCATGACACCCTCGGCCATTCCTCAGATCTTCCTCGGCACTCACCACAAGTCTCCTCCCTTATCTCATCTCTTATCTATACTCGCCCATCTCATACCTATCTGATACTCACTGGCCTGCAGGTCTGACCTGCTATCTGGACCCCATCATCTTTTGGACCTCTGTTCCCCTTGTACCTATCAGATACACACCGACCATAGCTCCTGATCTCGGTATCGGATTATCATCCTCCTCTGCCATCATCGATCTCTCTTGTCCTTATAGTCTCTCAGTCGTTTACCTGTTCCTTAGACTGTCCACTTTGTCTGTACCGTACTGTACCTGCTATCCAGGGCACTGCACTGCTTGCCATTTGTTCTCACTCTCGTCTCCTTTCCTCCTGAGCACCCAGTTTGCATAACCAGTTGGTGACTTGGGCGGCTCTTCTGCTGTCTTCGATCGAGTCTTGACATTGGAGTCTCTCCCGGTGTTGTCGCGGATGCCCTGGTTGATACCCGTAAAGTCTTGCACCATTTGCGGGGGTGAGCGGGTGTGCTGTATGGTCTATAATGTCGGCCACGCATCCGGCAAATCAAGTCTCAGCATGCAAGTTCCAGCGTCCTGACCATCAGCCACTGCACTCCCAAATGTCCAAGTCAGGCCACAATGTCAGCAATGCTGCGTACGGGCTGGTGCCTATGGCTTCGCAGACAACTGGGTCGTCCTGCCACGCTATGGGGTTGTTGCAGTGGTTGCCTTCTGGGGTGGTGAAGGACCAGTTGTGGTAGGAGTATGCCGTTGATGGGCCGCCAAGGGCTATTTCCGCAAGGTCGGCGCCACCATAGTGCATGGTGAGGCACCACACGATGCCTCCGTAATGAAGTAGACGGGCATTGCTGGGCCTTGTAAATAGGTCGGCTGCACACGTGAGATAGGCTGCACAGAGCTCGTGGTGCAGCATGGCCGGGGGACCTAGTGGGGCTGGGGCAAGTGCGAGATACGTGGGGAATGGTAGGGCTGGGTTGTCATGGCATACAGAGCTCGCCCAGTTCATGCCCCATGCCGGGGACCAGGACATGTGAAATCACATACCTAGGCACAGCATGAGACAGACGAGTTTGTCGGTAGTGACGGATGGGTTACGTTCCATGGCCTGTATGAGGCACGCTTCCGTCGCCGCTGGAATTGTGACAGTCATCTCTGCAAAGAATGTCCAGTCTATGTCAAAGGATGTGTCACATGCCACGTCGTAGATGGCAGTGAGACCCGCATGCCCCATGGTGGTGTTGGCCTAGAACATGGAGAATACTTGGTGTGGGCCGACAATTGGCTCATCCGGTGCAGCTATGTCCATATGGACGACAGTCAATGTGTCTGCTGTGTTGACCGATGTGATATCATCGGTCTGATTCCCCATCACTGCTGTCACGTTGTCTGTGGAGATCTCAACAGAAGCGGGTGGAAGGGCAGTCAGTGGGGGGAGAGGCATAAGTGTTGTCAAGACTCGGTCGAAGACAGCAGAAGAGCCGCCCAAGTCACCAACCGGTTATGCGAACCGGGTGCTCAGGAGGAAAGGAGACGAGAGTGAGAACGATGGCAAGCAGCGCAGTGCCCTGGATAGCAGGTACAGTACGGTACAGACAAAGTGGACAGTCTAAGGGAACAGGTAAACGACCGAGAGACTATAAGGACGAGGGAGATCGATGATGGCGGAGGAGGATGATAATCCGATACCGAGATCAGGAGCTACGGTCCGGTGCATATCCGATAGGTACAAGGGGAACGGAGGTCCGAAAGATGATGGGATCCGGATAGCAGGTCGGACCTGCAGGCCGGTGAGTATCAGATAGGTACAAGATGGGCGAGTATAGATAAGAGATGAGATAAGGGAGGAGACTTGTGGTGAGTGCCGAGGAAGATCCGAGGAATGGCCGAGGGGTGTCATGGGAGGTCTGGTGACCTCCGGGGAAAGCCCGAGGAACCCGGTGGTCTCCGAGGGGCATCCGGTGGTTGCCGTGAAGGACCTGGTTGGGTCTAGGGCGGCATGACGGGATCATGGTCCGGTCATAGGCGCATGTACTGGATGCGAGGTCCGGTCTGAGGAAGGGAGGCCGGACGTGCTGCCCGGATGGAGGAGAGCAGAGCGGAGAGAAATGGAGCGATTCGTGACATCACCCCCTCTCTAAGGCGCACTTTCGCCTGGAGTGCGTCATGATCACAGATGGCCTTGGAGTTGGGTTTTTGCATACTGCGGAGGTTGGGGGGTCTAACCGCACCTGGATGACGGGTGTAGAATGATGTGACCGCATCCTGTGCATTTGAGAGTGAAGTCCGTGGTCGCCACTGGTTTTCTGAGTCCGGATAACCTGCCCATTTGACGAGGTATTCAATGCCGCGTTTGTTCCGGGTTAGGCGGGCATCAACGATAGACTCAACTTCATATTCTTCTTCACCATCCACCAGATCTGGTGGGGGTAATGCAAAGTTTGGTCCATGGGCTTCGGTTTCCTTGTATTCCGAAAGGAGCGATACATGGAAGACCGGATGGATACGCCAGGTCGGAGGCAGTTTCAGCCGATAGGTGACTGGTCCCAGAACGTCAGTGATCTCGAAGGGACCCAAGCGTTTCGCTGCAAGCTTAGCTTTAGGACGCGTGGTCCGGACATTTTTTCCATCAAGCCAGACCTTATCGCCTTTCCGGAAGTGGATGGTTTGATGGGCATGATCCTTGTTGTTGCGTTTCATAAGGTCCGCGCCATTTGGAGGCTGGCTTGGACCTCAGTCCGGATATTTTCCAAGTGACGGAAGCGATCCTCCACTGCGGGCGTGGAGGATGTGGGGTTAACTCGGGGGATGGCCGTGGGGATATAGCCAAGGAGCATCTCAAATGGGGACCGGTTAGTTGCACTGTGGATACGGTGGTTATGCGAGAACTCAGCAAAAGGTAGCCAATGCACCCAGTCATCCTGTCGGTAGTTGCAGAAGGAACGAAGGAACTGTTCCAGCTCTTGATTGACCCTTTCAGATTCGCCATCGGTCTGTGGGTGATATGCAGTGCTGAGAGCGGACTTGATCCCAAGCTTTTCGAAGATGCCACGCATCACTTTTCCTGTGTATTGGGGTCCGCGGTCCGAGATGAGCCGTTCCCATAGGCCATAGTTCCTATAAATCCTGTCGAGCAAAATGTCGACAGTTCCGTCACTAGTAATGGTCTCTTTGCATGGGGTAAATGATACGTGCTTTGAAAAACGATCAACAATGACATTGACGGAGTCATAACCCTGGCATTCAGGGAGCTTGACGACGAAGTCTGAGGTAATGTCTTGGAATGGGCGTGTCGGAATGGCGTTTGGAATGGTTTCGACATGCGGATGGTGGGTCCGGACCTTAGTGGCCTGACAAACAGCACAACCGTCGACGTAGTCCCGAACAAATACTGACATACCGGGCCACCAATATTCTCGACTAAGGAGCTCGTAGGTCTTGTAGCGTCCGGGGTGGCCTGCCATGGGTGTGTCATGGTGCATGGTGACAATGTCGCGACGTAGGTCCTGGTCCGCGGGTACGTATACTTTGCCTCGGAATAGGATGATTCCGTCTTCGATGTTCCATTCTTGGAGGCTTCTGGCTAGGGAGCGGGGACCACTGTTCCGGATTACCTCAAGGGCTTGAACAACTTCTGCGTCCTGGGTCTTTGCATCCCGAATGCGCTGGCGAAGGTTCTTGTTACCAACGGACTCAACTGCTCAGGGCGAGTGGCACGGATCCGGAAATACTTGGGATCCAGTAGGACACGGTCAGAGTTGTCATCTGTCACCCCCTCCCGGTGATCTGGTCGTCGTGACATGGCATCCGGTCGGTGGTGGACTCCCGGTTTATGGATAAGGACAAAGTCAAAGCGAGTAAGGAACAAGGCCCAGCGAGCCTGACGACGACTCAGCTTCTGAGAGGACTTGAAGTACTCAAGGTTCTTGTGGTCTGTCCAGATTTCGACTGTATGGGGGGAGCCTTCTAGGTAATGGCGCCAAGCTTCAAGGGCTCGGATAATGGCTAGGAGCTCTTTGTCATAGATGTCATAGTTGCGCTCCGGTTCGGACAGCGCCTTCGAGAGATATGCAACGGGGTGCCATTGATCGTCATCTCCTTTTTGCGAGAGGATGCCACCAATGGCATAGTCTGAGGCATCAACCTCTACAAGGTAGGCTTTGGATGGGTCAGGCATGACAAGGACCGGAGAAGATGTGAACGCAGCTTTAAGGTCCATGAAGGCTTCTTGGCAAGCATCGGACCAAAGCCATGGCTGATTCTTCTTTGTGAGGTCAAACATGGGGCGTGCTACTTTGGAAAAGTCACGAATAAACCGGCGGTAGAAGTTTGCAAAGCCGACAAAGGACTGGACATCCTTGACGTTGCGGGGGACCGGCCAGTCCGCAATGCCAGCAACCTTAACCGGATCCATGGCGAGTGTGTCATGCGAGACAATGAGACCGAGGAACTCAACTGAGGTCTGTTCAAAGGAACACTTTTCCGGTTTCAAGAAGAGGTCATTGTCTTGAAGGCGTTGAAGCACTTTGCGAACAAGGGCACGGTGTTCTTCCATGGTTGCAGTGAAAATCAGGATATCGTCCATGTAGATGACAACCTTGCCGGTATCGATGAGGTCCTTGAAAAGTTCATTCATCATAGCCTGGAACGTCGCAGGAGAGTTGGTGAGGCCAAAAAACATTACCAGAGGTTCGAAGAGACCACGGTTGGTCTTGAATGCAGCCTTCCATTCGTCACCGTCTTGATCCGGACATTGTTATATCCCCAGCGGACATCCATCTTCGAGAACACCTTGGCGCCTTTGAGTTTGTCGACCAGCTCCGGAATCAAGGGCAGGGGGTATTCATTCTTGATGGTACCGGCATTGAGAGCTCGATAGTCCTGTACTGGGCGTAGTTTTCCATCTTTCTTCTTAATAAAAAAGAAGGACTCGCCATGGGAGACTTCGATGGTCGGATGTACCCCTTTTTGACGTGGTCGTCCAAAAAGGCATCCAGTTCCGTCTGTTCTGAAGGTGACATGGGGTAAACCTTGCAGGATCGGGGCTCAAAGCCGTCCTTGAGGTCGATGGCATGATCCCATGGTCGTCGCTCTGGGAGACGCTCTGAGGTTTCCTTGTCAAAGACAGGCTGAAAATCCTGGTACTGGGGAGGGACCATGTCCTCGAAGGACTTCTCTAGGTTCTGTGTTGCCATGCGCTCAGCCAATTGCTGTGCATTAGTAAAGGACCGGCGGATACGAATGGTTTCTTCATGGGTGGCATCCGCATCCGGAAGGGTAGGCGACTCCCAGTCCGGGACAATGCCGGCCAGGCGAAGGCCTTCAGCGGTCCATGCCTCCTCAACATGTGGTCTGTCGTCATCATCTTCAGTGAACAGTCGGGTGGGGGTCTTTGGTAGGCAGATGCGACGGAGACGAACACCGTGCACCCGTCGTGCAGGAACAATGTATTTTGGAATCGGAGCAGCATGGAAGGACGTGTCGGGTGCAAGGGGGGATGGGCTGGGAGACGGAGTGCTCGGTTCGGTGACAGTATGGGCCGGAGTCGGTCCGGCAGTTGGTGAGTGACGTTCCAGACGTACCCGAAGGTTCTTGACCGGCGGTTTGTGCAACCTGCAAGAAGGCGGACACCGGGTCATGTCAACCTTCCGGGAGACCCAATCAATCCTTGGATTGTGTTCTTGCAACCAATCTGTCCCAAGGATGATATCGTAGTCTCCGATGTCAACAAGGAAGAACTCAGCTGTTTCTTCATGATAGGACTCCGAGTCCTTTGCATAAATGCGGATGTCCTGAGTGGCGAGTACCGGACCCAGCCCATAATGTTTTCAGAGTTATCAACGTTGCGGACCGGAAATGGGTTGGGGAGTTTCTTGAGTGGAAAGCCATGTTTTTTAGCGAACTCCGGGTGCATAATGATACCTTCTGCACCACTGTCGAGAAGCGCTTCAGCGTCGGTTTGTTTCTTGATCGGGGTCATGAGAATCTTGACCTGGAGTGTGATGGATGGTGTCTGCGATTGGGCGTGATAGCGGACATGCGCAGAGACGACGGATATGATTGCTCACAGGGATCAGATAATACAGAGAATTGATTGATGGATCAAAGAAATGTTTCATGCCACCACCAGACGACGTTACTGGGGGGCGCTCCCAAAACCCTCTACCATATCCGCAACACTGCCTTTGCTTCTTCCTGCTCGGTCTCACTCAGACCCTTCAATTCGGCAGAGAGATTGGCAATGGACCGGTGGACTGGAGGGGTGGCGGGCATTCGGGTTCATTGTTTTGAGCTACTCCCGGACTTGGACCGGTTTCTAGTGCTCGGATGCTCGGGGCAGGGTTACCGGGACAATCAATGGAGATGTGCCCCTTCTGGCGACATCGGAAACACCCTCCCTCACGGCGAAGGCGCTCCCGCTCCTGGTCAGTGAGGCGACGGAGTTGGTTCCCGGCTGCAGCGACTGTGCGAGGTCGGCCAGTAGAAGGCGTTGGAGACGAGCGATTGCTCACCGGTGTCTTCCCCGTAGGGGGGCGTGGTTTCTGAAACCTGGAGCGTTCCATAAACGCTGCATTCCTGTCCCGGGCCCTATCCTTCCAGTCCGAAAGCGATGCGGGCATGGGAAAGGTCCGCATGCAGTCGTCCAATAGGGCAGAGTTGAGTCCGACCTTGAACCAGTGTATGAGGGCCTCGTCGTTGTAACCGGTGTGCGGGGCATAGGATTCAAACTCGGTGATGTAGTCCACAACCGGTCGGGTACCCATCTTGAGACGATGAAGGGCGTCACGGTTCTCGGTTGCAGCGTCAAGGGGGGCAAAGTCCGTGTCAAAGCGGGTGAAGAGGTGGTCAATGGTATCAAAGCGCCGGACGAACGTTTTTGGTGAGTTTTGTCTGCATCCCATGATTCATCGTCCTGGAGGATCTCCTCAACACGTTGCACGGCCCAGGATCCTGCGATCGGACCTTGGCAGAGGTCCAAGAATAAGGAGATCTTGGCTGCTTCATCCTTGTATTTGGTGCTGTTGGCACGGAGGAAGAGGCGGATCCGGAGTTTAAACTCCCTGGACTTGGAGCGATCCCCCTGAATGGGGTTGGCTTTACGCCGATTTCACTGGTAGACATGTCGGTGATGGAGACTGGGGTTGGGGCAGGGAGGATGACTGGTTTGACGTTGGTGATAGACGTCGGAGGCGCAATGGTGACAGATGTGGGGGCGGGGTCCGGTTCCGGGATGGTGGGAGTGGGATTGAAAGAGCCTGGTGGTGAATCTCTTCAGATCTCCGAAGGCTGCCAGTCGTGTGCGTTGTTCTTGTTCGAGGTGTTCTATGATTGTTTGCGAAAGCGCAAGCTCGGATTCACTGATGAACTGATCACTCGCCTGCCAAAACCAATGGTCTCTTTCTTCCGTAAGACTCGGTCTCCACGCAACAACTCTCCGGTTTGTATTAGACCGGTACGCGTAGTACTTCCGGGTGACGTCGTCCCAGGTAAGTCCGAGGGGTACGGAGAGCGGTTCTGTGCGTGCTGGGGAGAGTCGACACTTCGAGGAAGAGCTGGTGGGGGAGGTGGGGTCGCAGGGTGTCTCCGGTGGTATTCCTCTGCAGCGGCTTGGAAATCGTGGAACTCTAGATAGGGGTTCTCGTCACGATCAGCAAAGTACCACCGGTCAGCTAGATCTTCGTCCTCGTGGTCAAACTGAATCCGGGCGGTACCAGAAAAGGTGTAAACGTAGTACTCGTCTAGGGACTCGAATATCCCGAGTGGATATGGCTCGGAGGTTTGGAAGTAGCGGGGGTCGGAGGATCAATGGTGATGTCTAGAAGAAGTCCGCCGCAACAGGGCGACGGCCAAGGAGTCGGGGTCAAGGTATCGGCAGCGTATGGGGTGCGAAGAAAGGAACTTCCTATTTTCTCGCAGGCCAACACAGGTTCGGGGGAGGGTTCCGGCGTAAATAGTCCGTAGGTCTGGAAAGAAAACGGTGTCGATGGGGGAATAATCAATGGGATCCGTGTCCAGGGCGTCGATGGTGATACGCGAGGTCCGCGATGAAGGCAACAAATGTCTGGGTTTCTATGTGAAAGACGATCCGAATCCGAACGTATAAGGCAACAGAGACAGCACCTGCGCGCGGTTTCCACGATTTCAATCGGTACCAAACTCCGTCTGCTTCCCAGCCAGTCCGCTCGACGTAGGGCTGGATGCACAGGTGCGAGCTTGTTTCGATGGTGTTACTGATGGCAAAGGGAAGGTGCGGCTGGTGGTATAGGTGTCGGGACTCTGTAAAGATGTCGGCGTCGAGGGGGAATTGAATTTGGAAGATATGATGGGCGATAGAGAAATGGTGAGGCGGGCGTATGAGAGACTGTCCAGGTGTCAAGACTCGGTCGAAGACAGCAGAAGAGCCGCCCAAGTCACCAACCGGTTATGCGAACCGGGTGCTCAGGAGGAAAGGAGACGAGAGTGAGAACGATGGCAAGCAGCGCAGTGCCCTGGATAGCAGGTACAGTACGGTACAGACAAAGTGGACAGTCTAAGGGAACAGGTAAACGACCGAGAGACTATAAGGACGAGGGAGATCGATGATGGCGGAGGAGGATGATAATCCGATACCGAGATCAGGAGCTACGGTCCGGTGCGTATCCGATAGGTACAAGGGGAACGGAGGTCCGAAAGATGATGGGATCCGGATAGCAGGTCGGACCTGCGGGCCGGTGAGTATCAGATAGGTACAAGATGGGCGAGTATAGATAAGAGATGAGATAAGGGAGGAGACTTGTGGTGAGTGCCGAGGAAGATCCGAGGAATGGCCGAGGGGTGTCATGGGAGGTCTGGTGACCTCCGGGGAAAGCCCGAGGAACCCGGTGGTCTCCGAGGGGCATCCGGTGGTTGCCGTGAAGGACCTGGTTGGGTCTAGGGCGGCATGACGGGATCATGGTCCGGTCATAGGCGCATGTACTGGATGCGAGGTCCGGTCTGAGGAAGGGAGGCCGGACGTGCTGCCCGGATGGAGGAGAGCAGAGCGGAGAGAAATGGAGCGATTCGTGACAAGAACTTTCTGATTCCCAGTCTAAGTCTGATCTAACTTCTGAGTCTGTCTCTGATGCAGATTTGGAATCATCTGGTGGGCCATTGATATCAACAAGGTCTAGAGGCAAATCAAGCATGCCACGGGCAACAAAATCATTTTTAGCTGCAGCCAATTTGTCAAGCCTCTGATTTGTAAGCAACATCTGGCCAAGTGCATTAAATCTGCTTGAGCGTTGCCATGGCTCCTTTACAGCTTTAATATGCTTAGACTCAGTTATAGATGTACAAAGTCCATTTGGCACACCAAATAGCCGGATAAGTTCACAATAATGCATCAATGCATGCTGCTTTGGAAGAGAGAATGCTTTACGAACTTGAACATCCTTAAAGATGACTTGCTCTTTATGAAATTTTTCAAGTGCAGCTTCCATAGCATTTATTGTAGTTTCATCAATAATAGACCTCCATGCAAGATAGCAGAACTCCAAAAATGCAGCAATAGCTCGCACCATCTGATCAGGAACATGTCCTTGGATAGCAGGCAACCACACCTTCATCAAAGCTTTGGAGTCATCACCAGTCCACTGCTGAAAACCACGTCCATCAGGGAACCGACGTAACTCTGGAAATGAAGGAGCAGCAGCAATTCTTCGATCAATATCTGCCATGATTGCAGCAGCACGACTTGGTTTATGTTTTAAGATCAGATAATCCTCAACCCAAGCCACTAAATGATCTTTGAAAACACCCTTGATCACTTGGTGCAAAAGATCAAATACAATAAGCTCATGAATATCAGCCCGAGGAAAATAGTATGTGAATGGCTAAACACATTGATATTAGAACAAATTAAATTTCCTTGTTTTAGTCAAAAAAACTCACCATAATATCAGGAACTATGCCATATTTATCCCAGAGCTTTTTGCTTCAGTATCATTATTCATTAGAAATTCTGTATGTGTATGACTTCGAGTCTCTCCACCACTATCCAGATTACCTGTCGTCGAGCCAAGCATTTTGGACACCAGGTTGAGACAATGCAAGACATTAAGACTTGTTCTGGATAATCTCCAATATAAGGTCCAAGGCCATAAATTGCACGACGAAGATGTCCATCAGGACAGCGAACAACCTCTGGGATAGTCATACCAGGATGCAAATGCTCCAGAATTGTGCGCAAAGACTGTTGCATCAGATGCCGTCGAAATTTATGAAATTTCTTATTATTTTGATATTGTCTGTCTGTTTTTCCAAGAGACAAAAATCCTAAATACTTACAGCATCTCTATGAGCTCGACGAACATTGTTATGCACATTTCCAATTGAAGCATACAGTGGCCAAAATTCAGTGTGTCCTGTAGCAACAGAAACTGTAGTCTTGTCACTGCCCAAAATGACAGGAACAAACATAGCACCTTTATTAGTTGCATCTTCAACTATGATTGTATCAGCCTGTTTCCATGACCAATTTCCAGTCATAAAGTCTGTCCACTGCCGTTCACCATTTTTTTTAAAGTCTCGTCTTGGAGCATAGTCAAACTCTTCAGCAAAGTCTGGATTTTGTAGCTGGTTATGCAAAAGTGTATGTGGATTACGATACCAGACTTCAAATTCTTTTAACATCCAAGGTGGTGGTTTTTTAGGTAGTTTGCCCTTATATTTTACTGAAAAACACAGCCATTCAGCATTTCCATGCTCAATTGAATCAAGCACTGCATGAAGATCATCTTTATTGGCATATGGATGTGCATCAGTGGTCTTGGCCCACAGTGCCATAAGATGATTGAATTTCTTTTTAGAGACTGGCATCTCTCGAAAAAGCAAATCTGCAGTCTCAAATTCAACTCGATTTCGAAATAGAGACCAATCATTTGAATCAGGAATATCCTCCAGGTGTGGAGCTGCACCATCATCAAGATAGTTGCTTTTATCATCACAAGGTCTCCCATTAAGTTCAGGATGCATCATTTTTTGAGTATCAGGCTCTGCAGCAACATTATCCATATTGTCATTTTCAAGTTCACCATAATGTGGATCAGCATAAAAGATATCTGGCACTTCTGGTGATGGTGAGCGAGATAATGGCCGAGGTGCAGGATGAGGTTCAATAGGCATAGATTCAGATATATCTAGCCCCTGATGCATAGTGGTTATATGCTGAGACAAGCCACGAGGAGTTATGAATCCCCGCCGACAATTAGCATTGACAAGATGCGGGCACAAATATATGCGAGGCTTATAAATTCTGCAGCGAGCGGTGCCATTTTTATAACACAAGAATTGGCACTCAAGTTATATGTGCAAGCTGCCCCCAAGTTTCAAAGTTTTGATATACTGCAGAATATCAAGGCTACACAGAACTATGGTGTTTCCAAGATGTACCACACACTGACAAGAAGCAAGATGAAAACCAATCTGCACAATTTGTGGCACAAACAAGATGTGCACAAGACAGAGCACAGCAGCAAGAGATGTGTTCAGACCAGATGGAGTTGGCTCTTTTACATGCAAGATGGCATCCCCAAGGACCAGAAGGCAAGCGCAGGTGGGATAGCAAGATGTTTACACAGATAGACAATGCTAGACAGTGATGGAGACTCAGATGAGAAGGCAAGATGCCTAAGAGATTGACCACAGTTGCGAAGAATCAGGTGTGATGTCAAGCACGGTCACAAGAATAGATATCTGTGAAAAAAAAGAACTCTCTAAAGCGAGAAACGTAGGTGAGTTCAGGATGCGTAAGGTGAAAAGAACACTGTATACCGTGGAAATGATCTTCGAATTTGCAGCCTTGAAATGCCCGATGTTGCGGTCTACAAAATAAATCCAATAAGTTGGGGAATGTAATCTCGAAATGAATAAGGCTTACCTGCAAACTGACCAAGGCATGGGTGCAGGAGCACGAGTCGAATGCACATGTAAGTACAGCACATTTAAGAGTTCTAAGAAACTTACAGGTTTGAAAAGCCCCAGATTTTGCCTGTGAGGTCAAACATTATGACTTAGGGTTCGTAAGCTCAAAATAAGCAAAGCTTACCTAAATGTTTGCTGAGATCGTGGCCTGAAAGTGCGAAACACTCGAAACGTGTCCGGGGTGCTCAAAAACACCTGAAGTTTGAATCTATTAAGGACCAAAAGAGTCAGACCTTGGTGCATGGTGAGATCAAGACAAAAAAAAAAACCATGCGCAATTGTAGAACCCGAAACGCATGCGTTTCGGGTGCTGCAGGTGATATCGACCGAGATCAAGCCACCAGAAGGCCCGCACATGTGTAGAACCCGAAAGGCGAGCGTTTCGGGTGCTACAGGTGACACCGACCGAGATCGAGCCAACAGAAGGCCCGCGCACGTGTAGAACCCGAAACGTGAGCGTTTTGGGTGCTACAGGTGACACCGACCGAGATCAATGGTGAGCATTGACACTACTTATGATTTCTATCTGATGCTCACCTTCAACCTTTTCCAATGTTCTTGTAGCCCCTATCGATGACGATCATTTTGATCCCGTGGAAAAGCGAGGTCCAAAAGGCTTGGGCTCTCGCAAAGGAGCTTCCAATACTGCGAAGCTCCTGAGGAAACGCGATCGCGGTTCCGATGGTGGAGATGGAAGTGAAGACGAGGCGTACGATGAAGAATCAGAGGCGGAGGAAGAGGACGATAAGGCTGATCGGGCTGTGGTGAGACGACAGGCAAAGCAAGTCACATTCGACCAAGACGAAAGGTGAGATTTGGTTACCCTTTTCGAGTTCAGGCGCTCGACGTCAAGTTGCGCACCTAATCATCTTCTGCACAATGTTGGACTCGAGTCTTCACGTTCCGTACTCCATTACTGTACAATTCCCGTTTGCTTCCTTGTTTCGTCTTCCTTTTTTTGCTGTTCTTAAGTCTTGTGTTCTCTATGCTAACATCTCTGCCTTTGAGATCACCGGGGCTCAAGCCAGACTGGCGTGCCAGCCCCCGAGGCACGACCAAATCCCGTGTCTACACCTCATCCTCTCCCTTCCACGACACTGCTCGATCAAAGGCCATCAAGCACCGTCGTATTCGCAAGGACAGTGGACAGCAGGACAGCATGGATGTCTTCGAGGATGAACAAGACGAGGAGGAGGCTGCATCAATACCACATGGTGTCAGCCGCTTGCTACAGGTACGTCCTCAATATTCCTTCGTTTGCACTCTACATCTACTAATGTACATGGTACAAATGCAGGCTAAACCCCCTGTGCAGATCATCTACAAGTCTTCAGTGCAGCCATCAAGCAGCTCTGCACGTGCGGGCGACAGTGCAAAACTTCGAGGAAAGGTACGTTCGGCTGTCACGTACGTACACTATTAAAATCTGATTTCTTGTAAGGGGAAAACGGGCGCGCCTCAGGATAAGAAGGCATCTCCTACTCGGGTATCGGCACAACTGGTGAGCTACCCATCCGACGAAGATACAGGATCCATGGTATGTGATTAAATTGTTTTGTTGCTACTACTGACTGCTCTTTAGATTGAGCCTGATACTGATGAGGCCCAACCTCCTGTCAGAGTTCCTGTGCTCCGGAATGAAACCGACGAAGAGCAATTTGATGCGAGGCCTGAGGACTTGCTTGTAGTATCAGGTATGTATTGTTTCGTTAGTTGTTGTGTCCATTCTGACAATCATCCAGCTCCACGTTTTTCGCCTGTTCTCAACCTTGAAGTCATGCAGCGCGAGTACAAGCGCCTGCGTGCTCAGAAGCAAGCGGACAGCACTTTAACGGATTCAGATTATGACTCCGATTTCCCAGGTGCGTAGTATGATTGATATGTGACATACAGTGACTGACTATCTTACAGCAAAAATATCTGATCTACCGTCTACTCATGCACCATCAGCTTCCAAAAACATCACTTCCCGCAAGTTAACTGCTTCAAAAGCGGTTGCACTTCAGGTGCTGTCAACCTCCAAGCCTGTTCTCTGCACACCTGCTGCTTCCACGCTCACCGTGCCCTCTGCAAGCCAGAAGCACTCGGTATCAGCTGTCCTGCCTGTACGCACACCATCTTTGTCACAGACAAAGCATGCTCGTACATCATCAGCTTCTAGCATCGTAAGTTGCCTTTACAAATTCAGTTCTTTACTAAATATTTTTATCTCTAGTGTCGTACTCCATCTGATCTGACGGTATGTTTTTATCTCTTTTTTTTTTCATAACTGACCATTGTTAGGCAATGTCAAACCGCTCGAGCTCGGGCTCTAGCTTCACTAACAAGCAGCTTCCTGTTGATCCTTCTGAGTTTCATGACTGGTATATCGTTATGTGGAAGGATATTCTTGGCAACCATTCCGAACCATGGGTCATTGAAGGTCTGGTTCCTCGCATGCAAGAGCTCTGGAACACATGCTATCCTCTACTGTCTCATGAGATCTCAGCAAAGAATGATATTGTCTTTGGCGTGGTGAGTTTCTTCTCTTTTGTTTGATCATTGCTTTACACTTGTGTTCAGGCTCGGCAGCAGACCTATGACTGGCGTAGCCACTTTGCATCTGTTGCTGAGGCTGCAGTCAAGGAGGAGTGTGGCTGCATGTCTTCCAGGTTCTAGAGAGGTTGCAGAGCCTGGTGAAACTGATGAGACCTGAAGCATACTTGGATGTGCTTCAACTAGGACGGTTTCTACAATGCTGGAAATGCTCAGGCTCTTGAGACTGAGGGGACTATGCCTTTCATCTTTGAGGAGGCTTCTCATGAGAGAATGACACATTGTATGTTTCTTACTTCTAATTTCTAAGGCTAACATGAGACTTTCTAGACTATCAAAGGCATATTCAGAGGTGTAATGGTGGTCAAGACCCTGGGCCAAGCTCATTTGTCTATTGTTGGGCTTTTGCCTGATGAGTCTAGACAGGATGGATGGCCCAGATCAGCTCTTTGCCTTGCTACTGTTGCTGTGAGTGTCTTTTAGATTCATTTTGTGAAAGCTAACTTTGTGCAGGTTGAGCGGGCCTTGTATTGCCAGTTGCCTGTAGATGAGCTTCCTGCTAATCTTCAGGGAGCTGATAGCAAGGAATTTTCTGCTGCCAACTGGGGTGCAGCTTTTATGCATTATATGAAGACCATCAGTGCTCTTACTGATCAGAAGTGGAAGCTAATCATGGGGGCTGCTCAGGAGCATGCTGATGCTAGGCTCAATCACAACCGTGGTTCTGCTAAATCCAAGCCTATAGATCCTAATGGCACTCGTCGTCTCAATCTTGCCAATTATATGAGTGATGATGAATAGTATGTAATTTCTTCTTTTACTATAATGACAATCTGACTTCTATTTGTTTTTAGAATCCAACATTGAACTTGATATCCTCATAGTTTGTACTCTTTTTTATTATGTGGCTGTTGTTCTAACTTGATTTTGAACAGAAGATCAATCTCTGAATTCTCTTTTAGTTTGTCGCTTTTTTACTCAAATATCATGCTTGGTCTGATATCTGTACTAGTGCCTTTCATCTGATACAGCTGCTTTTAATTACTTTAGTAATTCCTTTTCTTTTTTGTCAATTCTTTTACCAATAGTTTAGTATCTGAATTTGTGCTGCTTTAGGCATTTAGTTTGTTTACCTGCATAATGTTAGAGTGCAGTGGTTTTGAAAGTTTGGTGTGATTCTGAGGGTCTGAAATAAGCTCTGATATGTTCTGAAGTCTTTGTTGTGGAGCTGAAATCTTATCTGATCTATCTGATATGGCAATAACTTTGTCTAGATTAGTCTGACTGGTGCTGAAATAATATCTGGTTTATCTGAATCACTGTCTTAAAGACGTCTGAAGTGTTTGAATGGTCTGACATCATTCAAAGCAAATTTAACATTATGATAGAATGGATATTTGAATGAGAGATATTCTCTCCTATGATGAAAAATTTACCTTTAATCACATCTGGCTTGTCTGACATCAGATATAATATATATATCTGACAAGATCTGATACCCAGATCTTTGTCTAAGTTTCAGATGAGGTCTGACATCTAGGCCAACTCTGATATTCAGATGACATGTCTGGCATTATGATAATCATCTGAAAGTTAGATGCTATCTAACTCTCAGCTGATATCTGACTCTTAGATGTCGGTCTGACTCTCAGATATTGTCTGATATCCAGATGGCTGTCTAACAGTTGGAGAATTGTCTGATATCAGAGAATTTCTGACTTTTAGACAGTTGTCTGACACCCAGACTGTTATCTGACACTCAGATAGTTAGTCTGATATCCAGACCACTATCTGACAGTCAGATTGCTATTTGGTACTCAGATGGCTATCTGGCATCAGATACTTTTGTCTGAAACACACTGGACAATAGGGGCCTACCTGACTTGTCTGATTGTCTGACTGTCTGAATCAGATGAAATTAGATACAATCAGATATCAATCAGAGATTTCCAGGTTTACTGATGTAGTCAATAGTGTGTGCCACAGCATCAGGAAACCTGGAATTTTCTGATTATTGTCTAGTTTAGTCTGATTTAGTCTGATTTTACCTGATTTCAGATAATCAGACAGTCAGATGAGTTAGGTAGGTCTCTATCATCCAGGTGCTTGTCAGACAAGGATGTCTGATTTCAGACTAAAATCTGAGTCTATCTGAATTTTATATTAAAATAACCTATATAAAATTTCATTCATATATAGATCAGAGGTTTAGACATGTCAGACAAGAATCAGACAGTTAGATAGTCAGAGATTTCCCCTTTTTCCTGATGAGATATCTTCATAAATTGGAGAATAGTCAAGAAATTTGGGCTGGCAACACAGCCTCTAAAGAAGGAAATACCAGTACGCAATGTCGATTCTACTGAAAACGTACTTGGATGTATTACACATGCAACGGAACTATACATGGACCTTGGTCCTCATTGGAAACTGACGAGATTTTTAATCACAGATATAGGAAAAGAAGACATTATCCTAGGCACGACTTGGCTTCACCGACACAACCCATCATTTGACTGGAAGAACGGATACCTAATGTTCAACCAGTGTCCTCCGATATGCCGCATCGAATCCCCGGAATGGTTTAAAGGAAGACCACTTAGTGCCATAGTGGTAGGAGGACGACGAATCCATTGCTCCGAACTACGACATCGACCAACCAGCAAGATACCCCATAAAGAACCTCGGATGGACCCCATAGACCCAGACAAAGGCCAGCCAGTAGCCCCGGACCCAACAGAAGAAGAAATGGAGGAGTTGGTATGACGTGCCCTCCACCCCAAAACTGCAGACCCCAGTACCAACTTGGAAGAAGGAGATGAACTCTTCTGGACCCTGGGATATGAAGAAGGAGAACTCCCGGAAGATGACGAAGAAACCATTGCGGTAATCCACAAGGTCTACAATGTGCAAGATATGGCAATACAGGACTTCCTCAAGAAACAGAAGGAAGGGAAGGTCAATACGGCAGATCAAATTCTGAAACAGTAAAAGCAGTATGAGAAAGTGTTCAGCAAAGAAGCTTCCTTTTGCTTTCCACCAGAGCGACCCTGGGACCATGCCATCGAACTTAAACCTGACGCCATTCCACGAACCAGGTGCAAGATGTACAGTACCCCTTAGCCCCAGGAGAACAAGAATCTCTCGACAAGTTCTTAGATGAGCATCTCAAGAAAGGATACATTCGACCATCCAAATCGCCACTCGCATCCCCCTTCTTCTTCATTAAAAAGAAGGATGGCAAACTACGCCCCGTACAGGACTACCGCCAATTAAATGCGATGACGATCAAGAACAAGTACCCTTTACCACTCATCCCGGAACTCATCGACAAAGTCCGCGAAGCATCCTACTTTACAAAGTTCAATGTGCGATGGGGATACAACAACATTCGCATCCGAGATGGTGACCAGTGGAAGGCAGCTTTCCTCACAAATCGGGGCCTCTTCGAACCAATGGTTATGTTCTTTGGACTTACGAACTCACCTGCAATGTTTCAGACAGTGATGAACGACCTTTTCCGAGATCTCCTTGCTACAGGCAAAGTCATCATCTATATGGACGATATCCTCATTGCGACAGCCACACAGCAAGAGCATCGTGACATTGTCCATCGAGTCCTCACCATCCTGCAGGAGAACGACCTCTACCTCAAGCCAGAGAAATGCACATTTGAGGCCCCCAGCATTGAATACCTTGGCCTTATTCTCGAAAAAGGAACTGTCAAAATGGACCCTGTCAAGCTTGCAGGAATCAAGGAATGGCCGGTGCCCAAGAACGTCCGAGACGTTCAATCTTTCCTAGGATTCGGGAACTTTTATAGGAGATTCATCCAGAGATTTTCATCCATCGCACGACCGCTGAATGACCTTACCAAGAAGGATGAGAAGTAGGTCTGGGACACAAAGTAGCAAGAAGCCTTCGAAACCCTCAAAGAACGGTTCACATCCGCACCCATCCTTGCCCAACCAGACACCACAAAGCCCTTCTCGGTCGAAACAGATGCATCAGCATTCACTTATGGTGCGGTGCTCTCACAAGAAGGCGAAGACGGACAATCCCATCCCTGTGCCTACCTATCGCATTCCTTCACCGACACAGAACAGAACTATGATATTTACGACAGAGAACTCCTTGCCATCATTCGAGCACTCGAAACGTGGCGACATTATCTAGAAGGGTCACCACACCAGATTGATATCGTATCGGATCATCAGAATCTGCTTTACTTCAAGGACGCTCACAAGTTAACAAGACGACAAGCACGCTGGATGCTGTTCATGTCTCGCTTCGACTATACCATCCGACATGCGGCCGGGAAGACCATGACACGCGCCGATGCGCTATCTCGACGACCAGACCATGGAGAAGGAAAGGATGACAATGAAGACCAGATTGTATTGCCACAAGATGTATTCATCTCAGCACTACGAACAGGAGTACAAGCACCAGAATTGGACATTCAAGCAGAATTGATTGCAGAAGCAAATCGCTTTGAAAAGTCAAAGAATGTCATCGATGCCCTGCAGAAACAAGCACCATCATTCATCAACAAAGGATTAGACGGTTGGAGTCTAGACGAAAATGGCCTACTCTTATATCGAGGACGAATCTATGTGGCCAAGTTTGATGAAATTCGAAGGAAGGTGGTACGACAAGTACACGAAAACCCGGCATATGGACACCCAGGAGAGTGGCGCACCGTGGAACTCGTACAACGAGAATACTTCTGGCCTGGTATGGTCTCCTTCATTCGAGATTTCATCAAGGGATGCACAACATGCCAAGCTATGAAGAACCAGAATCACTGTCCCCACGTCCCTATTCAACCCATCCCTGCAGAGCCAGATGCATTACCGTTCTCCACAGTTTCTACAGATCTGATCACCAAACTCCCGGAATCTGATGGCTTCAACTCCATCGCAGTTTTCATCGACCATGACGTCACCAAAGCCGCCGTCCTAGTCCCTTGCCGAGAAGCCATGACAGCCAACAACTTCTCCACGCTCTATGAAGCTACATCAGGAAAAAACTGCAAATCCATCAAACATGCTTACCAATCATCAGAAGTTTGATGGGCACTACTGATGTCAGATTAGCTCTACTGATCTAGACTTAGTGATGTAATAGAAGAATCATGACCACTATAATTTAGCCATAGCTTCTGTAGCACGTAATTATGCAAGGCACATTTTGATCAAGGAATCTGTAGACGTCATCTACCTGCTGTAGCTATGATGCGCCTGCTGTAGCTGCGGTAGACAACATATTAACATGCATTATATCATTGACTTTAACTATTCTATGATTCTTATGTACATATACCATTAGTTAGCAACATAAATATGATATATATGATCAACTCTTATAAGTTTACTTAAGACTGTATAGAGTTGAGTGTTGCCGCATTGTATGAGCAGCAGGACGAAGAATGTTGCCCAAATATAGGCATGATTTGTCGTCTCAAGCTGGCTGTACTGGAGCACCGCGACTCAACAAGTTGAAACATTGAAGTCCTGTCTCAAGGTATGTTCACAGTGTGTATTGATACTAATGCATATGGAATTATAGGTTCTACTACTGCCCTTGCCTCTGGGCTTTGTATCTGGGCCTTGGCTCCAAAAAAAAGGTTCTAATAGGTACGTCAAATAATCTTCTGAATCATAGCACAAATGTTTCTCTCCAGACCTCAAACCTTTGTCGATTTGCACGATCTTGGCGTCGTTCGAATCGTGCTGATTGTAGCTTTCGAACGAGCCCACATGCGAGGCGTTTGGATAAGTATTAGGTGAGTTACCTGCCTTATTCTGATAGGTACTTACTGATAGCAGGATCTTGGCATAGCGCAACAAGCAGGGCATGCATCGGCTTGTATATAGGCTTGTTCGAACGCTATGATTCATAACTTTCGAACAAGCCTACATACAAGTCGATCCAACCAGCCGTTGCTCCGCAGCAAGACATTCTCTCCTCCTGGTAAGGCGAAATTCGCCTTTTAGCGAATTTGTCATATCTCGGTCAATATAGTACGTATCGACGACATTTTAACAGTTTTGGAAAGCGCTGATTCATACCTTTCTAATAAGCCTACATACACGTCGATAGGACCAGGTAGCGCCATGCAACAGCAAGATCTCCTGGATGATGTGGCATAACGTGTTTTGGCCATATCTTGGGATATATTGTACGTATCATAGCTCTCTTAGGCTCATCTGAAAGCTCTGATTCGTAGCTTTCGAACAAGCCCTCATGCGTCCATATTGGTGGACATTTCATCGCGCAAGGGACAAACTTGTCCCATCATCCCTCCTCCTAGGCGAGTTTTTTTCACTTTCTCAAATCTCCATCATTTTCTATGATCTTAGGCTTATTTTGCTCACACAATACAGGGCTTTCATTTTATTATATTAATCAGGTAAGTACTGGACGTGTGGTACTGCAATATTGATACCTCTGATTTCTTAGGTGTCACCTCGGACGTTCCCACGCCCTCGGCAGAGCGGCACAGAGCAGGACGAAGAATCATGCCCAAATTTGGGCATGATTCTTCGTCCTCCCAGGGTGGCAGGGCACGGTGCGGGCGAGGCGCAGTGCAGTGCAGGTGGGGAGGGGGCACACTAGGGGGGGGCATGCGGTGCGGTGCATGAGCGAGGCACAGTGTGGTGTGGATGTGGCTTTAGGCATGGTGCGGTAGACGGGCATGTGGGTGAGGCATGGCGAGGCATGGCATGGTGGACAGGCGTGCAGGTGAGGTGTGGCACAGCATGGTGGACATGCGTGCAGGCGAGGCACGGCACAGCGGGCAGGTGCATGCATGCGTCGGATGCATGGGGTACGGGTGCGGGAGTGGGCGTGAGGTGGCGCACACACAGTGGATGTGCACACATGCATGGTGCAGTGACGTGCGCATGGGTGAGGTGTGGCACAGTGGACAGGTGTGCAGGCATGGCATAGCGCAGAGGATGTGCGATACTCTCAGTGTTAGCATGAATAAATGAAAAGATTTTTTTTTTACTCACCTGCCGGGTCCTTTTCATGCTATAACCATCTGCCGGCATTTGATTCCACACGAAAGGGGGAGGGAAGGAGGAGGAGAGGAGAGAAGGAGGGGAGTTGAGGGTAGCAGCTGCAAGATGAATGTTATTGATGAACTTTGATGTGCGTCAAGTCATCCACCACCAAACGTGTGCGAGTTGGAATGTTTCTAATGTAGTAAATCAAATAAAATCAGGATAAATCTGAAAAAACACCAGTAGCTATATTTCATTGATTCAATTCATTTGAATCACAGAACTATATAGCTACTGTACTATAGGCTACTGGACAGCAACACGAACTTAGTGAAGTCTGTCGCCTTAGTCTCTGACACAGCATCCGGCAGCATCCGGGCCGAGTCGCGGCAGCTGCATTTTGGGCTCCGCTCGCGACGTCTATATAAGGCATGCGCGACACGCAACCTCTCTTTCTTTCCAACCCCCATCATCTCTTCTGTCATTGACTCGAGCTTTGTGCATGGTGTGTCTTCCTTTTTCTTATTAGTAATCTTTATGCTTATGTCTGTTCTTACCTTACTATGGGTATGTACATTTTCCTTTCTTTTTTTTTTAATTTTTTGGTAAGTCTTTGCTTATAGCCTTTGATACTTCACTAACTAGCTTTTACTAGTACTTGTTAGATATAATATTGCTTTTTTTGTGATGTTTGTAATGTTTGTTCTTTTTTACAGTCTATGCTTTTGAATCCTCTTATAGTGTAGTCTCATATAGTACCATGTATTTGTATTTGCTAGTTAATAAATTTGATTGTTGTTTGTTTGAACCCTTATGAACTGCATAAGAATTTTTTGTTGACTTAGATGTTATATTGAGTTAGTCAAATTTGAAGACCTGCAAATATAACAGGCTGCATATGTGCAATAAATCTATTGTAGCATGGATGGACTACTGTAGTTGTGGTAGCACATTATAGCATCTGTAGAAGATTGCACATTGTGAAAACTTGACTTGTCTACAGTAGCAAACCTGTACTACAGTGAACTACAGTAGACAATATCTATCTACAGTAGCTACAGAAAATAAGAAGAGTCCTACAGACACTATCGCAACTACTCTGGCTACTGTAGCTACTGTAGCCAGCGGTAGTTCACGATAGTACATACGGTTTTTCCTGATGTAACGTCTTCCGACGTTTTGGCCTGCCCAAGAAACTTCATCAGTAAACCTGGAAAGTTCTGATTGGTATCTGATTGTATCTGATTGTATCTGATTCAGACAGTCAGACAGTCAGACCAGTCAGGTAGGTCCCTATCGTCCAGTGCCTTTCAGACAAAAGTGTCTGATTCAGACAGCCATCTTGGTATCAGACAGCCATCTTGGCATCAGACCACTCTCTGAATGTCAGACCATTGTCTGGGTGTCAGACCACTGTCTAAATGTCGGATAACTGTTTAGGTGTCTAGCAGTCAGATCTTGTCTGAAGTCAGAGTTTGGTCAGACAGTCAGATAGTGCATCTAATTGCAGAAGCAGAACAGACACAATGTATAAAGCCAGCCCATACCCAAAGCTCAGACATAAATCAGATCATCATTCCAGATCAGACTCAAATGAGGTCAGACCAGGTCAATCTCAGACTAAAGTTCAGACTTATTTCAGAACAGCCATAAACATCATGCCATTCAAAACACTAGAATATGCTAGACTAAGAGCATGCTATACCTTGTGCTTATGATATCTGCACTACTGCAGTATACACTGAACAATACATATACTACAGACTGAAGCAACAGACTTTCAAGCCCTACAGTATGTGTATTGGCCCAGTCATGATGAGATATGAATAAGCACAGTCCACAGGACACGAGATGCAAGGGTTTCGTGTCCCACAGATTTCACAAACCAAAGAGAACAAACATACCTTCATAGCCACATAAAGATGGAGCTGTCAGCAAGGGAGCAATCGACAGGAAACCGGTTGACAAAGGCAGCATGGGAGAGAGAACAAACAGAGCCTATTAGTACACAAGAGTAGTGAGAATATGTGACTACTCACTTTGGATAGCTTATACCCTCTTGTGAATCCTAACACAGCCGACTGCACATGCACGAACGGTCGAGGGTGTGATGTGGCAAGCTGGTGCTGTCAATGTCATGGGCAGGACATCAAGACGTGATGTGGCACATGGTGGAGTTGAGGGAAAGCACACGGGGTCATGGCGACATGTGTAGGCATGAGCAGGAATGTGGGAGAAGTGGTACGAGAGGTCAAACGAAAGGAGTCATAGTTAGTACAGAGGACACGAGTAACTTGTGCCTTTTACTCACCTATAAGCCATATACCGGAAGGGGTTGAA
Source organism: Hericium coralloides (assembly GCA_003675405.1). Classification (NCBI taxonomy): domain Eukaryota; kingdom Fungi; phylum Basidiomycota; class Agaricomycetes; order Russulales; family Hericiaceae; genus Hericium; species Hericium coralloides. The sequence goes on along the minus strand of QUOP01000216.1, from coordinate 991,218 downwards.
GCGCAGGGGCGTGGAGGATGTAAAACGAAGGGAATAGGGAGTGATAGGGAGTATCGCTCGATGGCGAGACGGTATTCTCTTTGTTAGCACGCGAGAATGATAAAAAAACAGTAAACTTTACTCACATTGTACCCTGCGCACCCTATGGAAGCTTCAACGACGTGCACATGGACAAGAGATGAGTTGAAGAGGGAGGAGAATGGGAGGAGGTATCACAAAAACAAGTTCGATGAGTCGAGATACGTTGATTCTGGACGCGCGTTCCCGGGGATTGCCGGTCGGGGATTGCCGACCGGGCCGTTGGCTTGCCGGAAGCACAACTCACATTCAAATGTTAAGTCGAACTTGTCTCTTGCTGTCTCCCGTCTCTCCTCCCCTCTATTCTTTGTTTTCGATGCCCTGAAGGCCGGAGGGGCTTGATCCTGGCTTAAGTAAGTCATAAAGCTTTTCATTTTACTGTTCATTGCACTAACTTAGGGAGTGCTGCTCGTTTTCAAGCAGTACTCCCTGTTTTCGCATTCTTCGATATGATTTCAAAGGCCGGATCGACGCATTAGAAGGCCGGAGGGGCTTACTGGAGGTTAGAGAACTCCAGGTGAGTATAAAATTTGTTGTCCCACTGTCTTTCGTGCTAATTTCAGGAGTACTGCTCGATAACGGGCAGTACTTCCCATTCTCTATCCTGCCTCCGTCACCTCTCCCATGTTCCGTGCCTCTCATTTGCCATTCCCTATCCCCGCGCATGCTCCGTCTCTGCCCAATGTGCCTCTGTACGACCCCACACGGATGCACATGACCTCGGACGAACGCACACGGATGAAGGCACGAGAGGGTTCATCTGAGAAATCTGCCAGAGCTATATATGACTATATTGGCTACATAGTTCTGATAGCTTGATAGCTGTCTCCTTTTCTTCATACCTCTATATAGCTTAAGGGTCAACTATATAGAGCTATACATCCAAATAGGACAGCTATAGAGAGCTATCATAGCTATCATAGTTGCCTTACTACAAGGCATAGATATCATAGTATAAGGTAGCTATAAGAACTATGCTAACTATGTATCATATGTATGCTAGTCATGCCATAGACTATATGTATACTATTTATATTATAGGTAATTATTAAAGCTATATCAACTTTCTGTACTATATTTTATCAACTTGAATAAATTTAAAAGTGTTTCAACATTCTCAACTTTATACTATAGCTTAGCAGACATATCAAGAAAAGGCAATAAACATTTATTTTATTCAGTATTGTAACATTATATACAAATCTATACTAATATTGATAAAAGTAAATACTTATAATGTACTACAATGAAACCCTACAGACTACAATTCAACAAAGCCAAACTATCAGAAGGGCAAAAATCTAGAAAAAATGCAAGGCATAAGGACAAGAAAGCAACCAAAGGTAAAACACACATGCTTACCATATGTTAGAAAAGCGAAAATTCATCAAGAAACTATTAGTATAACACCAAGAATATAGCACAACAGCTTACCCAAACTTAGAGAAAAGCAAAAGCTGACCTTAGTCTACAAATAAAAGACTACTAGAGACAAGTATTAGCATAAAATGCAAGAGACCAAAGATAAACATTCATCTTGGAAAGATAACTAACGAACAATGAGTAACGAACCGTGAGTAACGAACAACAAACGACGAGCGATGAACGATGAGCGACGACGACGGAGGGAGCAATGACGACGGAGGGAGTGACGATGACGACGACGAAGGCGTCGACATGGCAGAGGATGGTGGGGGTTAAAGAACAAGAGGGAATGTGTGTTGCGCGCTCCTTATATACGAATCCCGGGCGAAGCCGAGAATCGTGGCTGCCGGGAGTTTCCGAGTGCCGCGTCAGAGACTAAGGATTAGAGTTGCTTAGCTTGCCCCTGCTACCTAGTACCGTAACGTACGGTTTCTACACAGCTATCTCATGCATTCTATTCATATACACAATCTCTAGTTACTCTATTTGTTTCGTATTTATAGCTATTTGATTTGATTTTTTAAGTCTCTTCGCGCATTCGGTGGCTGAAGCACCAAGTTAACGCGTTGAGACTTCTCGTTCTCACCCACTCTCCTTTACTGTCCCTTCCCCTCCTCCGTGTTTCCTCCCTTCCTCCTCGTTTTATCGTCGCCTATCGAGCATCAACATGGCAGGATTGGGTTTGCATCAGGCAGAGGGTTGCAGGTAAGTAAATACAGTGCTTTTTATTCTTTCTTCGTACTAATACAGAGTGTTGCTCGTCTTCGAGCGACACTCGTTGCTTCGATATCCCGACGCCTTCCACTGCTCATCCTACGTCCCCGCCGCCGCCGCCCCCTTCATGCCGCCCTCTTCGCCTGCCTAACAACGTCGTCGACGCCCCCGATTGTCCGCACGCGCAACATCGACCCCCCACGCCCGACGTACCACGTCACCTACACACTGGGCCACGGACTCTACACGTCCACCGTGCCGCACCATCTGCACGCCGTGCGCGTAGGCAACGTCATGGCCCGTGCCCTCGACGTCCGCTGGTAACCGCACGGTAGAGTCCCGTTGCCACGGCAATGGGACTCGGCACATCGTTCGTTGTCGCACGCTGGCCCCACGCCCCGCGAAGCCTCGCGCTCAACATCGCAATGCTCTGCCAACGCATACATCCCCCTCGTTTGCACACAGCATCCCGCACGCACGCCCCAAGCCCCGCATGCACGCCCCAAGCCCCGCGCCCGCCCTCTAAATCCCAGACGTGCGCACAGCAGCCCGCGCTCGCGCGTGCAATGTCTCGGACATGCACACGACGCCCTAGATGTGCCTACGACGCCCTGGTCACGCGCTCAACGCCGCGGTCGCTCGCAACGCAACGCTCCGCGTCCTCCCCCTTCATGTCGTGCGTGCGCACGCTACGCCCCGCGCACATGTATGACGACCCGCAAGCGTGCATGACGACCTGCACATGCGCTCAACGACCCGCACACGAGCTCGACACGCCGTGCGTGCCCACAGCGCTGCGCGCATATGTGGAATGCCCCGCACGCGTGTCCGACAACATGCACGCGCGCTCAATGCCCCGCATCCGCGCTCAATGCCCCGCATCCGCGCTCAACGTCCTGCACGCGCGCTCAACGCCACGCATCCGCGCTCAATGCCCCATGCCCGCGCGTTGAATGCCCCAACACCCGCGCTCGACGACCGACATACACGCGTGCCTGCTCGACATGCCGCATGCACGCGCAGCACCCCGTGTGTGTGTAGAACATCCCACATGCAAACTCCTTGAAGGCCCCGCACCCGCATGCATGCATGATGCCCTATGTGCTACGACAAGACATACATGACTTACTATACATGTACATACCCTTAATATTACCTTCATTGCCATGTTTACTTTACTTGTAATGCTATAGCTTCAAATATAAGAAATTTTGACTTCATCAATCTGGTGTCTAGATGGTTTACTATAGTAGCCATAGTGACCAAACTTGCCTATAGGGGACCTATAGCATTCATAGTGCCCTCTTATAAGTACATAGCTCTATATATGTTGCACTTCCTGCTATGGAAGCTATGATAGTATCCATAGCTCTACATAGCTGGATAGACCAGCCACATAGCATGCATAGATCTATTATAGCACACATATTTTGACAGTTGGCTATATAAAATTCCAATTTTTCAGATGTTTCTGGAAGCAAAGGTGAGTCAAAATACGACCTTTGTATTGTCCATGTGCACTGACTTGGGAAGTACTGCTCCCTAACGCGTGCAGTACTCGTCTGCCGTCTCCTGCACCCTCCACCGTCTGCCCCGCAGCCGTGCCGTGCACGGTCCCACTGTATGCGTAGCTCTGACATTGCCCACATGGCCTCGTGCATGGCAAGGCCTACGCATAGCCAGCTTTATGCCAGCTTGATCCTCTTGGGGGATCGTGAGAAGGAGCCCGTTGGCGCTCCTTCTCGCTTCAAGGTAAGTATACTCATTTCTCTCTCTCAATTGTGCTAACTCGGGGGTATTGCTTGATATCGAGCAATACTCCCCATCTGAAAAAAGTGTTTCCTACATAGCTACAGTATCAAATTATATGTTCTATGGTAGTGGTATAATAGCATCCATAGCCCTATAGAGTCACCCTGCTTGGCTATATAGTGCTATGCAGGCTATCATAGCTTCCATAGCTATAGGTGCATGCTATATAATGCTATATATTCATGGCATGTAACTATCAGTCCTATGTAGCTAGCATAAAAGTACAGGCTTGCTATGGCTACTATGCTATTTATATGAGCTTGGGTAGAGCTCACAAAACTTCAGCCAAATCATTGTATATTGGATCTCTAGGGACTTATAATCATATAGCCCTAATGCATATTTATTTACAATTGGATGTACAGTGCCTTGCACTAAGGGTGCACCAATGAGTCACACTCACGGCACTATGCGTGATGAAGGTGTCGCGGCAGCATGTGCGCGCAGAGTGCACAGATGCGGGTGTTGGCACCGACATGTCAGCATGGCGGGGCGCCGACACGACGGGGCGCGCAGCGCTGGCGTGGAACAGCGCGGGCGTTGATGTGGGTACGTCGGCCTGGCGGGTCCTGACACGATTCGATGCGCGGGCCGGGCGCATCGGCGTGGAATAGGGGGCCTCGCGCGGCGCGCGGGCACATGGGTGCGGGAGTGCGCGGCCGCGTAGGCGCGGGGGTTCACGGGCGCAGAGTGTGCGGATGCGGCGTTGGCACCGATACGTCCGCGTGGGGTGCTGACGTGATGGAATGTGCGCCGGCGCCGGCGCAGAACGGCGCCGTGCGGGCGCGTGGGGCGTGGAACAGCGCGGCCGACGCGCGAGGGCGCCGGCGCTGAAGTGTGCGGGCGCGGGCGTTGGCATCGACACGTCCGCGTGGCGGAGCGTGACGCGATGGGACCCGCGCCCGCGCCCGCACGGAACGATGGGGCGCGGACGCGTGGGCGGTGGGCGTGGCTGTGGGCCCATGGGCGTTGAACGGCGGCGGGACGGGACGCTGAACGGCGGCGGGTGGGGCGTTGAACGACGGCGGGCGGGGCGTTGAACGACGGCGGGCGGGGCGTTGACCGGCGGGCTACGAACGTGTCGACGTAGCGGGGCGCGGACGCGATGAAACGCGCATGTGAGCGTGCATACGTGTGCTGGCATGCGTGGCCTCGCGCCCGCAGACCGACCCGGGCACACGGGCATCGACGAGCCACACGTTGCCCCGCGTGTGCGGCGGAGCCTGTATGCGAGCGTGTGCACGGCCAGGCGCGGGCGTCGGGGCGTGTGAGAGGGGGAGAGGGTGTCGGTGTGATGTCGATGATCCGGGGGCAGTCGGGATGGTGTCGGCGTGGAGATCGACGGCAGCGGTGTAGAGGCGGTGGGGGCGGCGGGAAAGGGACGGTGGAGGGGACGGCGGGCAAGACGAACGACGAACGAAAAAGAACGAGAGTGTCGCTCGAAAGCGAGCGACACTCTCTTCGTTAGTACAAAGAATAAAGAAAAAGGAATTATATTACTTACCTGACGAGCCTCCTGTCCATTCCGTCTGAGACCCATGCGGCCTTCCTCGTTGATGAGAAGTGAAGTGAAGACGCAGCAAGACGATGGGGTGCGAAGGGAACATGAGAAACGAGTGAAAAGTCGACGCGCGTTCGAGTGCTTCAGCCACCGAACGCGCGAGACTGGCTTTCGAGCCACAACAATTCAAATAAAATCGGTTTTAATCTAATAAAAACAGAGAGGGTACAAACCGGTATACTAAACGTATTAAATCAGCTACATATCTAATTACTGTATCGTATAGGACTAGGTAGCAGAGTCAACTTAATGAAGTCTGCCAAATCAACCTCTGACGCGACGCTCGGCAGCGCCCGGCAGCGACAATTTGTGGCTCCGCCGGGCAAACCCGGGCTCTCGTATTTAACGCACGCACGACGCGCGTCTTTCTTCTCCTTTCAACCACCACCACCCATTGCCACGTCTCACTCGTCGACGTCGACGTCGTCGTCGTCGGTCGCTCGTTGCTCGTTGCTCGTTGCCTGTTGCTCGTTGCCCGTTGCTCGTTGTTCGTTGCCTGTTTCTCGTTGCTCATTGTTCATTGTTGTTTGTTATGTTCAAGGTAAGCATCTTTCTTTCTTTCTTTCTTTCTTTCTTACGCTAATGTCTTTTGTATTCTCTTTACATAGCCTCCTATATCTCCGCTTTTTTATACTTTGGGTAAGTCAACATTTGTAATATGTTTTGCATGCATACTAACTGATCTTATGCATTAGATTTTCGCTTTTTGTAATACTAGTAAGTTATTATTGTAATCTTTCTTTTGTAGTAACTTGACTGATTTCATATGTTCTTAGATGGTAGATTCCTTTTATAGCTTAACATAGTGTTGTTATATAGTGTTATGTCTTGCTAGGATCAATAAACTTTTGAGTTTTATTTTTCATAAATTTTGTGATCTTGTGTGTCAAGTAAAATAAAATATTATATTTGAATGCAAAGTATTGAATGTTTATTGAATCTTTTACTCCATTATATTAGAAGTCTGTCTTGATAGTCATCATAAGTATCATAGGTATGCTTTCTAACTAGAGCTTTGATCAGTGATATAGTCTTCATAGGTTGTATAGCTAGATCTCCTATCATAGCTTCATAGCCAGCTCTAATGACACTCATAGCTCTCATAGCCCTATATAGTACCCCACCCAAACTACATAGTACTATATAGCAACCCCCTTATCTATGTGGACTCCGTAGCAATTGACCTTGCTATGGCTCTAGGAAATTTATGTAGGATGTATAGAGCTATATAGGACATACAAATTTTTCAGATGCCCTCAACATTCACACCCTCCTCCCCTCCTCTTGCACACTGCGTCTGGCGTGGCCCCGCGCAACACCTTCGCCTTCTCGCGCATGGCCAAATATGGATGCGGACCACCCCTCACATCCAGACGTCTATGCACGGCCCCGAACAAACAGGCATGGCCCTGCCATCTTTTGCACGCAATTGAAGGCCAAAGGAATGAATGGAAGGCTCGAGGAGCTTGCTGAAAGCAAAGGTAAGTCAAAATAATGATTGTTATATTGTTTACGGTACTTATTCGGGGAATACTGCTCGTTGTCGAGCAGTATTCCCCATTTTCCGTCCTGCATCAACCCCACACGTCTCCATCGTGTCCCGCATGTCCCGCACCCTCTGCCCCATGCCCGTACGCCTCGCATGCCCCCTCCGTTGCCTGCACGGTCCCGCACGGTCTTGCACAGTACATATGCTTCGCGCATGGCTGCATGCCGTGTATGACCTTGTCTTGCACATGTGGGCCCTATGTTGTGCGAAGGGTGCTCCAAGGTAAGTAAATAGTTGACTCTATCATTTATTGTGCTCAGCTGGAGGAGTGTTGCTTGTTATTGAACAATACTCCCCGTTGCATGCCCTACCTTACATTGCGCACACGGCTGCATGGTGTCATCCATGCCTGGTGCATGACTGTTCGCCCAGCCTTCGTTGCTCACGTTTCCCCCGTCGTGTCATGCACAATTCCACAAGGACCGCACGAGCTGGCGGCTGACGTACAAAGCCTGCACTAATCCCCACGGGTCTGCACAGAGCCGCACAATCTGGAATGGACCTGCGCAGGCCTTGCACTGACAGGTATGGCTCCGCCGTCTCGTGTGCAGGCCTGCACAGCATGTACGCTCACGGGCGCATCATGCATGGCATCCGAGCTTTGACGTGAGTCAGCCATGTGATGCACGATCCCACTGTCTCGCTCGTGGCCTCGCCAATGCGTGCGGTTGCGTGCCCTTTGTGATATGTCCGCATGTTTCCTGTGCCACCTACGAGCTCTCCCCTCCCTCCAGGCTCTTCCTGCTCTGTCAGGGCGCCGTCCTCGTGCCATACCTCTGCCCTTCAGGCCCCTGCGCCATTCCCGAACCATCTCCAGCAACCCGATGCCAGCAAGACAACCCGTGCACCTTGTGCACCACCCGCGTGCTGTCTGTGCGCTGTTTGTGCTGCCCGCATGTTGTCATTTGCCTTGCGCACCTTGTGTGTGATCTTTGCACACCATCCGTGCTCTCCGCACCCTCTCTGGTGCCATGCGTGCTATCTATGCACTCTTTGCACTGCATCCCACCCCCTTCCTCCATGTGCTGTCAGTGCAATCCGTGCTTGCTTTGCACCCTGCTGCGTGCTATCTGTGCATTATCCTGCGCCATCCGCGTGTGTCTGTACGCTCTCCTGCGTCCTCCGTGCGCCATTGCCATACTGTCTGCACTAGCTATGTACCTTCTTTGCATACCTTCCATGCACTATCCCTTTGCTTCTCGTATATCCTTGGTGCCCACTGCCATGTAATTACTAAAGAACAGCATGATATAGACAATGAACGGGCTATTAATCTAGAGTTTGCACAGCTTTTGTGGCTGCCTCTCTGATTTAAGTTCAAGCTGCCTGATATGCTGAAATTTTATTAGCTTCTACCAAGCTTATACCTTAATAATAAAGACCTATCTGACTTCATCTGAAAATGAGTAACTGTCTGACTCACATGTAGAGTTTGATGAAATTAATCTCTGTTGAAATGTCTGGGACCTATTTTTGATTGTGTTGGAACAGCTTGCCTGCCTAATAAAATCAATCATATCTGAAAAATGCAGAAAGTCTGAGGTATCTAAAAGTATCTGGACGATAGAGACCTACCTGACTTGGTCTGAAAAGTAGTACTTGTTTGACTTGTATTGAGTATCTGATAGGATAGTTTACATCTGATAAATGTTCCAAGGTCTGATATATCTGGAAGCATCTGGACGATAGGGACCTACCTGACTTGGTCTGAAAAGTGGTACTTGTCTGACTTATATTGAGTGTCTGACAGAATAGTTTACATCTGACAAATATTTCAAAGTCTGATATGTCTAAAAGCATCAGAACAACAGGTGCTTATCTGATTTTGTTAGAAAAGTAGTAGATGTCTGACCATTATCCAATGTCTGAGAAATGTACCTATATCTGATCAAAGTCCAAAGATCTGATATATCTAGAATCATCTGGACGATAGAGACCTACCTGATCTTGTCTGAAAAGCAACAATTGTCTGACTTTTATTGAATGTCTGACAAAATGCCCTTCATCTAACAGATTTTTAAGTATCTGATAGATCTGACTATGTCTGATAGTCTTCTGATTTTGCAAAATGATCTATACACTATTTGGTTCATGTATGAGTCAGACAAATGGACCTGATCAGACCTCTCAGACAAGAATCAGATGGTCAGACCAGTCAGAGACTTCCACTTTTCCTGATGTATTCAACCCATCCCTGCAGAACCAGATGCGCTACCATTCTCCACGGTTTCCACAGATTCGATCACCAAACTCCCGAAATCTGATGGATTCGACTCCGTCGCAGTCTTCATCGACCATGACATCACCAAAGCCGCAGTCCTAGTCCCTTGCTGAGAAGCCATGACAGCCGATGACTTCTCCATACTCTATGAAGCTAATGTCTTCTGACGTTTTGGCCTGCTCAAGAAACTTATCTCCAATCGTGGCACACAGTTCACCTCCAAGTGGTTCGCGACACTTTGCCTCCGACTTGGAATATCTCAGGCCAAGACAACTGCATACTATCCACAGGCAGATGGACAGATGGAACGGCTCAATCAAGAAGTTGAATAGTACCTTCGAATATTCTGCAACCACTGCCAGGACAATTGGGCACGCCTCCTACTGCTTGCAGAGTTCTCTCACAATGCAATGCTCCAAGCATCGTTGAAGACCACCCCATTTCAGGCTCTTATGGGCTATACGCCACGAGCCCATATTGCTCCATCCGTGGTAGCTTACCCCCGGAGTGACTCATCATCTCGACAACCTCGAATGATTATGCAAGGACCTACAAGCATCACATCGTCTCGTGGCGCAACACATGGTGGACTGGATCACGAATGCACCACCTCACTATAATGAGAATGATAAGGTTTGGCTCGATGCAACAAACCTCCGAACTTCACATCCTGCGAGCAAACTAGCTCCTAAACGGTATGGTCCATTTAAGGTCACCTCGGTCCTTGGGCCTGTCACCTTCGCGCTCACACTACCTCTGACCTGGAAGATTCACCCGGTGTTCTATGCATTGTATCTCTCGCCTTATCGTACCACGGAAGCCAATGGGCCGACTCCGCCACCGCCATTACCGGATCTTGTCAATAATGAAGAACAATGGGAGGTTGACAAGATCGTAGACTCGTGCCGCTACCGCAATTAGCTGCAGTACCTCGTCCACTGGAAGGGCTATTCGGATGCCGATGATACCTGGGAACCCATGGGCAATGTACAAGGAACGGCCGATGCCGCTATTGCAGACTTCCATACACGGCACCCTCATGCCCTCCATCTGAAAAATTTGTATGTCCTATATAGCTCTATACATCCTACATAAATTTCCTAGAGCCATAGCAAGGTCAATTGCTACGGAGTCCACATAGATAAGGGGCTTGCTATATAGTACTATGTAGTTTGGGTGGGGTACTATATAGGGCTATGAGAGCTATGAGTGTCATTAGAGCTGGCTATGAAGCTATGATAGGAGATCTAGCTATACAACCTATGAAGACTATATCACTGATCAAAGCTCTAGTTAGAAAGCATACCTATGATACTTATGATGACTATCAAGACAGACTTCTAATATAATGGAGTAAAAGATTCAATAGACATTCAATACTTTGTATTCAAATATAATATTTTATTTTACTTGACACACAAGATCACAAAATTTATGAAAAATAAAACTCAAAAGTTTATTGATCCTAGCAAGATATAACACTATATAACAACACTATGTAAAGCTATAACAGGAATCTACCATCTAAAAACATATGAAATCAGTCAGATTACTACAAAAGAAAGATTACAATAATAACTTGCTAGTATTACAAAAAGCGAAAATCTAATGCATAAGATCAGTTAGTATGCATGCAAAACATATTACAAATGTTGACTTACCCAAAGTGTAAAAAAGCGGAGATATAGGAGGCTATGTAAAGAGAATACAAAAGACATTAGCGTAAGAAAGAAAGAAAGAAAGATGCTTACCTTGAACATAACGAACAACAATGAACAATGAGCAACGAGAAACAGGCAACGAGCAACGAGCAACGGGCAACGAGCAACAGGCAACGAGCAACGAGCAACGAGCGACCGACGACGTCGACGAGTGAGACGTGGCAATGGGTGGTGGTGGTTGAAAGGAGAAGAAAGACGCGCATCGTGCGTGCGTTAAATACGAGAGCCCGGGTTTGCCCGGCGGAGCCACAAATTGTCGCTGCCGGGCGCTGCCGAGCGTCGCGTCAGAGGTTGGTTTGGCAGACTTCATTAAGTTGACTCTGCTACCTAGTCCTATACGATACAGTAATTAGATATGTAGCTGATTTAATACGTTTAGTATACCGGTTTGTACCCTCTCTGTTTTTATTAGATTAAAACCGATTTTATTTGAATTGTTGTGGCTCGAAAGCCAGTCTCGCGCGTTCGGTGGCTGAAGCACTTGAACGCGCGTCGACTTTTCACTCGTTTCTCATGTTCCCTTCGCACCCCATCGTCTTGCTGCGTCTTCACTTCACTTCTCATCAACGAGGAAGGCCGCATGGGTCTCAGACGGAATGGACAGGAGGCTCGTCAGGTAAGTAATATAATTCCTTTTTCTTTATTCTTTGTACTAACGAAGAGAGTGTCGCTCGCTTTCGAGTGACACTCTCGTTCTTTTTCGTTCGTCGTTCGTCTTGCCCGCCGTCCCCTCCACCGTCCCTTTTCCGCCGTCCCCTCCACCGTCCCTTTCCCGCCGCCCCCACCGCCTCTACACCGCTGCCGTCGATCTCCACGCCGACACCATCCCGACTGCCCCCGGATCATCGACATCACACCGACACCCTCTCCCCCTCTCACACGCCCCGACGCCCGCGCCTGGCCGTGCACACGCTCGCATACAGGCTCCGCCGCACACGCGGGGCAACGTGTGGCTCGTCGATGCCCGTGTGCCCGGGTCGGTCTGCGGGCGCGAGGCCACGCATGCCAGCACACGTATGCACGCTCACATGCGCGTTTCATCGCGTCCGCGCCCTGCTACGCTGACACGTTCGTAGCCTGCCGGTCAACGCCCCGCCCACCGTCGTTCAACGCCCCGCCCGCCGTCATTCAACGCCCCGCCCGCCGTCGTTCAACGCCCCACCCGCCGCCGTTCAGCATCCCGTCCGCCGCCGTTCAACGCCCATGGGCCCACAGCCACGCCCACGCGTCCGCGCCCCATCGTTCCGTGCGGGCGCGGGCGCGGGTCCCATCGCATCATGCTCCGCCACGCGGACGTGTCGATGCCAATGCCCGCCCGCACACTTCAGCGCCGGCGCCCTCGCGCTCGGCCGCGCTGTTCCACGCCCCACGCGCCCGCACGGCGCCGTTCTGCGCCAGCGCCGGCGCACATTCCATCATGTCAGCACCTCAGGCGGACGTATCGGTGCCAATGCCCGCACCTGCACACTCTGCGCCCGTGAACCCCCGCGCACTCCCGCACCCATGTGCCCGCGCACCTGCGCGAGGCCGCCCTATTCCACGCCAATGCGCCCGGCCCGCGCATCGAATCGTGTCAGGACCCCGCCAGGCCGACGTACCCGCATCAACACCCACGCTGTTCCATGCCAGTGCTGCGCGCCCCGTCGTGTCGGCGCCCCGCCATGCTGACGTGTCGGTGCCAACACCCGCATCTGTGCACTCTGCGCGCACATGCCGCCGCGACACCTTCATCACGCATAGTGCCGTGAGTGTGACTCATTGGTGCACCCTTAGTGCAAGGTACTGTACATCCAATTGTAAATAAATATGCATCAGGGCTATATGATTATAAGTCCCTAGAGATCCAATATACAATGATTTGGCTGAAGTTTTGTGAGCTCTACCCAAGCTCATATAAATAGCATAGTAGCCATAGCAAGCCTGTACTTTTATGCTAGCTACATAGGACTGATAATTACATGCCATGAATATATAGCATTATATAGCATGCACCTATAGCTATGGAAGCTATGATAGCCTGCATAGCACTATATAGCCAAGCAGGGTGACTCTATAGGGCTATGGATGCTATTATACCACTACCATAGAACATATAATTTGTTACTGTAGCTATGTAGGAAACACTTTTTTCAGATGTCTGGCCATATCCCACCTCCGCTGGGATCCCTTCCGATGGACGAAATCCACGATTACTAAATCTGGCAGCTAAAGGCACCACAGCCCCATGTCGATCCACGCACGGCAAGGATATCCAAATCGAAAAAGGCATGACCATCCAATGTCCAAATGGCACTTCTAGCATAGCCACACAATGCTAACGTCGAGTATAAAAGGGGGGGTAACTTTTCACCTTTTGGCCCCAACAGCAAATGTCCTTCACCGCACCAGCAGCTCTTCTCATTCTAGTCATCACAATCAGTATCATTCTTATTGCAATATGCCTTGCCCTTCTTCTCCTGCTTCTCAGGCTATGCAGACCGACTTCACCGACAGCGACGTCAACTCCTACGACAGGAACGTCAACAATGAATCCAACCCCTACTTACATATCCTCGCTCCTGAACCCGCCCTCAGCCAGCTCAGAGAACATGTCAGTGCCGTCTACTGCCCCCAGCCTGAACAGTATCACTCCGTATCTGTACAATCTGAAGCCATGTCCATCGACGAGACCACACAGTCACGTGACACCTCACCCACCATTGCCAACAACCTTTCCACAGATGGAGACGATGAGGATGACGCCACAGACGATGATGCCGAGGGTGACACCGACCATTCCTCCTTCAAGCATGAGGATGATGCCATGGACAACGACGAGGACGACGAGATGGGTAGCTTTCACTCAGCTGCCAGTCAGGCCCACGCCGAGGCCTGGGCTGGCACCGGGACAGGATGGCAGGCGATCGGCACCAACAATACGGAGGTGGGACAACAGGCCGACGACAACCAATGGGTTGAATGGGGGGATATGTCCCGATGGCCCCAGAGACACCAGACGTGGCAGGAACTCACCACGGAAATCACAACTGCCACACCGGAGCTCGACCCCGATGAGACAAGCATCTCGATGGTCCAATGCATCATCGATGACAATGACCCCAGCATCGCAGACTGCCGAAAGGTCGTCAATTGGTTCCAGCAGATCATGCAGTGGGAACCTCAGGACGTCTCGTCCATCGAGATCAGAGAGGCACTCATGCTTGTCCAATGCGTCTTCGCCCACAACGAGAACTCTTGGAAGCCTCTCGACAAATCAGGAGGACAACAGGAGTATGTATCTCTGTTTCCAGGACGACCTCAGTACACCGCTGCCCTATGGCATCAGCATGCTCGATGCGTTGTTGAACAACGCAATGGTGGGTGCCTTCCAACATCGCAGGACCAAGACCGCATGGAGAACTACCAGTTGTGCCCCCTCCCCATTCGAAATCACGACACAGTCGTTCTGAACCCTGTCAATGTCGAGTTCAACATGATCAGTGACCTCCTTTCTGTATGACATCTCCTCCTCCTAGGACGACCAGAATACCAGGGAGCCATCGAGAATTACATGTGCAACACCGTTCACTCACTCCATAGATACTTGGACGAGGCCACAGCAAAGGTCCACAAAGTGGTCGAAGCCTGGCGCACGCATCTCGAGAATCAAGAGGAGCATGAGGCACTGAATCAAAGTGCCCAGGAAATAGCAAACACGTTTGAACAGGTGAACCGTCGAGCCCAGGAAGCACTCAATCGTCAGCAGCGGTCCTTTCGAACCATTCAAGGATATGGTGTTTGGCAACACCTCGAGTACCTCGGAGATCACTTGGACCAATCCATTATGGGATTCAATAACATCAACTGGGTCGTACAAGATATCGGACACTGTGATGAAGAGCTGGTCGCTTGGTATGCAGCCGGACGACCTGCTTCGCAGCCCAACCCCATTTGACCCGATGGCAGTGGACACTTTGTTCATCCCCAACCCCTTCAATGGGCCGTACTCAACCCCAGACCCGCCGACACTGCCCATCACGACCTCGCCGCCGATACTCCCCACATCAATGGACCCCCGCGACCTCGAGGACGTGTCCCCCACCTCCTTTTTCCTGAATCCATTTGCAAACAAATCTCCATTAGTAACCGACATGACGCCCATGACATCTACCACGACGTGTTCCAATCCTATCTCCGATGACTCAAGTCCTCTACAGTGGGTAATAGTGCCCTCAGGAGAAAAGCTTCGATGGACCAACATGGCGTGGAAGGAGAAGGGAGTACTCATCAGGTGCACCAACTGCATACAGGCTCACCGGAATTGCTTCGGACCACCATCTTGTGAAGCTTGCCAGGGTGCCAAGCAGCATGACACCTGTGATAAGACGGACTTCCAGAACCTATGACTTACTACCGAGACCACCATTGGCAGATGGCGCCATTCCTGTTCACGATGCTATGCTACCCAATGTCATTGCAAAGAGATAGAAGGGAGGCCCTGCAATCATTGCTTCACGGTTTGCATGGAGGATTCTTGTGATAGGATGTTTTGGGTGCAGAGAAGTCGGGATGACTTGACACTTAGACGAGGGGTGATGTTATGACCATATTTTCTTTTCTCATTTACAAGGACTTATCATTTCTTTTCTTCTGCAATGATGCTCTCCAACCATCTATCGATCTATCGATCCATCACTTACTGTCATCGCTTCCTCCATTGACTGCTTACCTAAGACTCCGTTTAGGATATCCAGTGCCTCTCGCTCAATGGATTTCCAGTTGGATATCCAGAAGGCTTTCTACCTGGATATCCAACTTCATACTTTCGACAAGGATATCCTACTTCCCACAAGGCTGTACCTACATGTATATAAACCCCACATACACGGACCTGTAACACTAAGTTTATCCTCTTGTATATCTTGTATCTCGACTTGCAATACAGTCGCTCGATTCACCCTGTTCATCTTCGCTCCTCAATCATCCTCTATCTCTCTTCGCTAAGGGACAGGCCTTAGCGTCGTACTCTTCAAGACCACTAGCAGCACCGCCGCGCTAGTGATGGACTTGGCGCCGTGTTGACACTGCCGTCCGACTTGGGAACGACACAGGTTTCGAACCTGGTCAGAACAGGGAGTTCATAAACTGGTAAGCTGGTGGTACAATGTATGGTGTGAGGTGTTGTTTGCATATGTGGGATGTGGGACATAAGTGCAAGGCAGGGGCCAGGGGTCTACATTTGTGTGGTCAATATTTTCGGTAAGCCGACCTACACCCTAACTAACTATCTAACCCCCTGTCACGGATTAACATCCCACACCCCCCTTGCCTGCATATATTGTCAGGGCTACATCTGAGAAAATGGAATTTTATATAGCTGCAGGTTAAATTATAGGTGCTATCAGAGAGCTATAGAAGCTATGAAGCTGGCCTGTCTGGCTATATAGGACTATGAGGGCTATCATAGCTTCCATAGCCAGTAGGACTAATTATATAGTGTTATCATAGCTTCCATAGCTAGGAGTTGTAAATACATAGTGCTATCATACCTATGACAGCCTATGACTACTATGATCACTATGCCTTAAAGTCAACCAGGTTATATTTTCAAGTCAAATTTGATTATTAATGAAGGTACTACTACAATAATTACACTACAGGTATCAATAACATGGCACACACATGCATAAGACACAGCATGCATGAGACGTCGGGGGCCAGGGTGAGAAGCCGTGGCCGTGCGCGAGGCGCGGGTGCGCGCTGGGTGCGACAGGCGTCGGGGTTCGGCGGACCTGTGCGGCCCGTGCGCCCGGAGGCGGCAGGTGCCTGGGACATGCGCGGGAGCCGCGGGCCCATGCACGATGCGCGCTGGCCGTGCACAACGCCGCGGCCTATGGGCGAGAGGCACGAGGCGTGCGGGCGGCGTGCGACGGTCCGTGGGCTGTCGAGGGCCCGTGCGCGAGACGTCGGGCGTCAAGGCGTCCGTGCGCGATGCGACGGGCTGCTGCGGGCCTGTACGCGAGACGTCAAACCTGCACGCGGGAAGAGGGGCGTGGGGTCCGCGGGCGACGCACGGGAGGCCGCATGCCGGGGCGTAGAGTCCGCGCGCGGACGTGGGAGAGCGGGCGCTTCGCGCCGGGCCTGCACGCGGAGGCGCAAAGCGCGGGGAGCATGCGCGGAGCATGCACGAGGCCGGGCCCGTGCGCGAGGCGTAACGGACGGCGGGGACGTGCGTGGGGCACCGAGAGACTAGCCCGCGGCGCAGGGGCGTGCGGGAGGCACGCGGTACCTACTCAAGGCATCGGGGTGCCGCAGGCTCGTGCGACGGGCGGCGAGGTGTCGAGGGGCGAGGCGAGGCAACGGGCGCGCACGCGGGAGATGCGCAAGGCGCACGGGTGGGTGTGCGAGGCGGCGAGCTGCGCGGCTCTGACCGTCCGCCGGCCGTGTGCGCTGGCAAGGGTCGCGCAAACGCGTGGGCCCGTGCGCGAGACGGGGAGGCAACGCACAGCGTCCCTGGCCCATGCGCCGAGCAGCAGCGCCGTACGCAGGACGGCAGGGCCATGCGCGAGGGCCAGAGCCCGGACACGAGGCGGCGTGGTCGCGTGCGCGTTATCCGGCGGTGTGCGTGCGCCAGCGCACGCGATCGGGTCGTTGGAGACGGCGCGCGAGCATGGCGCGATGTCTGGAGGTGGCTCGACGCGGGAGAGACGGCGAAGGGAGGCGAAGGGAAGGGAGAGCCGTTGGAGGGGGACTCGAGAGTACTCGTTCGAGCGATACGACGTTAGTACGAAGAAACGAAATAGGGTTTTTTTTACTCACCTTTGATGCCCTCTGCATCCTGCTAATCCCCTCCGGCTTTGGCTTGAACGAGTCAGAGGGAGAGAGGGATGAGGGATGAGGGATGAGGCCTTGAGGGATGAGGGAGAGGAGTGGTGGTAGTAGGGACAAAAAGTAAAGTAAGACGAACTTCGACGCACGTCCGGTGCTTCAGCCACCGAACGAGCGAAGCTGCGTTCCTCAAGCCACCACAAATCAAGAAAAATCGCAACAATTCAGAGAAAAACGGTGAAGCTATTTATTGTACAAAACGTTCGAACGAATGAGAAATATAAGTGACTACTGTACATGAAGCTCGCAGGGAGCCAGGTCCATTTAGTGAAGTCTGGCGCCCAGTCTCTGACACTCCGCTCGGCAAGCGCCCGGCAACCACGAATCCCGGCCCCGCCCGAGATTCGTATATAAGGCGTGCACGACGCGCGTTACCTCTTGCTCTTTAACTCCCTCCATCCCTTGCCACGTCGACACCTTTGTCGACGCCCTTTGCTCGTTCGTCGTCGTCGTCCTTTGCTCTCTCGTCGTTGGTCTTTCCTCGCTCGTTATTATTGTTTTCTTTGTTAAGGTAAACCTTTAAAATCTTATTCCCTGATGGCTTATACTAATGACTTCTTTTTCTACTTAGATTATTTTCGCCTTTTGTGGTCACTGTAAGTCATCATTTTCTTTTACCTTGGTCTTCACTAATGTTTGTTCTTATTGAAACATAAGTTTGTTCAATGTCTTTTATTTAGTAATTGTACACTAATCTGTTGTCTTGTCTTGTAGAGTATGTTTTCGCTTTTTCTTATCTTTGTAAGTCTTATTGTTTTGTTCCTTATCTTATCTTCTCAAGTTTTACCTTACCTTAAGTTGTAGTGTATTCTAGATTGATAACAATATTTGTAATGCTATGTTGAATGTGTTGTAGTTAAATGTTTGAAATATAATGCTTTTAAACTTCATGTTTTTGATGTTTCACATGTATACAAATTATGGATATCTGATATATCCTTATTTTTGGGGATGATTTATAGTATCTTTTAATCAACATTGTTGGCAGAGGTGATGTAGAGTAGATAGCAGTCTTATTAGCTAGACATGATATGATAACAGAGATATATCACATAGTTATGATAGTCCTCTTATGCTATGGCAGCTATGATGGCTATGATAGCTTATGCCCTATGCTATGATAGCTATGATAGCTACTGCCTTATTCTATGATAGCTATGATAGCTATGGTAGCCCTATGTAAATTGCCTTGCTGCTATGGAGTAGCTATGTAGAAAAGGGGACTGCTATGGCCCTATCAGAGCTATATAGGCTACATAGTGCTACATACCAGTGGTCCTTTTCTCAGATGTATGCACTACAAAGCAGAGCAAGAAAGAGTAAGAGTTGAGCATCAGCATCAAGGTGTTGCCACCTTGGGGACTATATTACAGCGGAGAGTTGACAGATCTACACTAAGATATTGCTCTGGATAAGAGCCTGAGGATCTCCTTTAGACTTCAAATCTGGAAACACCAATTTGTGATTTGTTCAGCTTTCAACCAGATGGTTGTGGCAGATCACACAGTGAGTCTACACATGTAATTGGGGGAAGAACACCTATAACTCCATTGCCACTTGCAACCCTATTCAAGTTGGGGTTCCAGCATCCCATGATCAGTATTATTCTGCAAACAACTGACTGTCCGAAGATGTTGCGAAGGCAGAGTTCCAAAGACAGTTTGTTCCGAACCTAAGCAGACCTAAGCCTGATCACCCATGGCCAACGGCAACCCCTTCATGTTATGACCACTCTGCATTGCCGAGAACGCGACAGATACCGTACATATGGCTAAAATAGTACTTATTGACCACGAACAATATAGGAGTCGGGTCAGTCCTCAAGCAAAAGGAAAAGATGACCGACTAGCATCGGAAGCACATGGACGTATAACAACAGCGCGTGAGAATGAAGGCAACAGCCGAGGAAGGAAACAAATGCAGTATGGGATGTAATCAGCAGCAACCACTTGCCGGCTGTTGCTGGACGCTCTGCCCAGGCGTGACGGTTGCGGATTTCCCAGTCCCTGAGGGCGTTGACGTAGACCCCATCCTGTATGGGAGATAAGCGTTGCCGGGTGAGGAATTGAATAGGTACGAACCGGTCCTTGATTTGCTTCGCCATAGTTAAAAAGGCCTGCTCGACGTTGGTCGCGCTCTTCGCAGATGTCTCCAAAAACGGAATTGACAACTGGTCTGCAAATTCCTTGGCCACACTGTATTCCACGACCTTCTTGCTCGTGAGGTCCGACTTGTTACCAACCAATAGCTTGTTTACACCCTCCGACGCATAACGGTCGATCTCTTGCAGCCACTGCTTGACGTTCGTGAACGTATCTAATATATAACGTCAGAGAGGACTTGTGGCGGATCATGACTGAGACCTGCCGTTATCTGTGACGTCGTAGACCACGATGATACCATGTGCACCACGGTAGTAGGAAGAGGTGATGGTGCGGAATCGTTCCTGGCCTGCAGTGTCCCACTAGAAAGACGAATACCCGGGAGTGAGCAATGAATAGACGGCTTGGGGAATGGCGAACAAGTGAAGGAAGGAGACGAATGCCACGAAACATATGCAGATAACACGCTATACGGGCACCTACAATCTGAAGTTTGACTGTCTTTCCCTCGAGCTCAATGGTCCTTATCTTGAAGTCGACGCCGATGGTGGATATGTAGCTTTCTGTGTAAGTGTCGTCGGCGAAACGCAGGAGCAGACAAGACTACAACGAGAACAGGGTCAGAAAAGGCGATTGCGAGGGCTGAGGTTGACAACGAACCTTTCCGACACCAGAATCGCCGATAAGGAGAAGCTTGAAGAGGTAGTCGTACTCGCTGGTGTGCATGACTGGAAAGATGGAAGGAAGACAAGCCTAGGATTGGGAGGAGTGGGGAGGTTCGAGGGCGGGTGGTCTAAAGTAAGTTGCGAGGCAGTGATGTGACGCGTCCTTCTGGCAGGGCCACTGTGACGGCCACGAGGCACAGCGCCGCGCCTCGCAGACCCATGTTGGTCTTGTCCACCAGGCCTCGGCTGCCTTTCCCCCTTCCTCCAGCATGTTCAGTCCAGTCCCTCTTTAGTTCTCTCTTCTCTTTGCCGGTGTGCAACATGACCCCACGGCCTCTCTTACTCGCTCTCTGCTTCTGGATCCTTACGTCCGCCGGCTTTGTTATCCAATCGCCCTCTGGTGACCAGATCGCTCAGGGCTTCACAATCCCTCTCATTCGTGCACGCAGGGATGGTACCCCATTTGGAGCAGCTAGCTTGTCGTCCATGCGGAGTAGCAGTGAGGTGCCCGTCAGCAATAGTCAAGACTTGTATGTCACCAACGTTTACATCTTGGGAGACCACCGCTCACTTGTTTTTCATGAAGCGCATACATTGCGCACATCAGGTTCTTCTTCAGCTCGTGTCATTGCCCCATATTGTCTCTTACACTATCCCCCAGTGTCGGCGGTGAAAAGCTAGGCGTAATCCTTGACACGGGATCCTCAGACCTAGTCCGTAACATTTTGCCCGATTCATCACCCGCGACCTTACCACTGTTCTGCTGATTCTTCAGTGGGTCGTTTCCTCAAACTGTACAGGAATGGATTGTTCTGGCGTTGCCAAATATAACGCTACAGCTTCACTGTCGTTGTCTTCCTTCGACTTCAAGCTCACTTACTTAATTGGCACCGTCTCTGGCGCTATCGGATTTGATGCGGTCACTCTCGGACCCTATCAAATATCCTCTCAAGTTCTCGGTAAGCGAAATCAACTATTAGCATTATTTTCTGCTGATTAATTTTACAAAAAGCACTAGCCAATGAAACTCGGGGACTCAATCTATCCAGTGCAGGGAATAGCGGGATAATGGGTCTCTCCTTTCCACTGTCCGCAGCTATCCCGGCCACTGCTGGGAAAACACTGCTGGAGAACTTGTTCTCATACTTTGACGATGCACATCGTTTCTTCGCTTTCCACTTGGGTCGTCATAGCGACGATTCTTCTTTTAGCCTTGGGACACTCGACCTTGCTTTCGCGAACTCTACCGATGTATTGGCTTATACACCCGTTTATACTGGACGGCGTTCTTCAGTGGACTACTGGAAGCTTCCTTTGCACGCTATCACGCTTAATTCAAGCACGTCAATAACCTCTTTAGCACCATCTCGCGTATCTGGCTCTTCCACCCCAATCGCTGTTTTGGACACCGGGACGACATTGATTCTTGGTCCGACGAACGATGTCGACGCATTTTGGATGACGATCGGCTCTTCACGGAAGCTAGATTCTGGACAATGGCAAGTCAAATGCAACCGTGCAGTAGCAGTCGGTTTCGTACTGGGCGACGAACACAGCAAGAAAGAGTATTCAGTTGATCCAGAAGACGTCAACCTTGCAGAAGGAAGTCCAACTGAAGGTTGGTGCCTCGGTGGTATTCAAGCCAGTGATTCCGTAAGAACAGTCCATTCGTTCGGGCGACTTGATTTACCTGACCCCCCGTCTAGGTTAACTCCGGAGATTGGATTTTGGGCGATGCATTCCTTCGGGTGTGTGCCATCTTTGTAATGCCGAATCTTGCGCTGACATGCTCGTGTTGCAGAATGTATACGTTACACACCATGGAGCAATCTCTGGACAGCCTCCGCTTATCGGCCTCTTGAATTTGACGGACTCGGCATCAGCGTTGGAACGTTTTCAGAGACAGCGTGGTGAAGATCCAACGGCGCCGATTGGAGAACATCCAGAAGTATACTCACACAATGACAGTCATATCAAACTGAGTTCCGGAGCTATCTGCGGGATCGTCCTTGTTGCTGCTTTCGTGGCCGGAGCGGTCGGAACATTGTTCGCGCAGATATACTTACAGCATCGCCATAGCAAAGATAGTAAAATAATATCATAATCCGAAAATGTCCATCATATTAAAATTACAAAAAATGCACGGCACATGGTTACGAAAGCATCCACTGCTTTTTGTCCGCTACTTGGGCGGAGGCTGGTTGGAGAAGTAAGCGGGTTGATAGCCAGGCTGGAACGACCCCTGTGCTTGGGCAAATGGACTTGAAGAACTTGGTGACGGTCCTCCGCCTCGCTGGCCTATATTGGGATGCCGATATCCTGCACCAGGCGGAACGGGCTCCCAACTGCAATGCTGTGCATCAGACCGGCGTCAGATACAGACGGACATATATCCACCCTGGTTGCATCGGCACACTCCACTGACAGATCCCGCAGATCCAGACATGCTTTGCAGTCATAGGGATGAGTGGTATGAAGCATAGCTCAAACCACATGCGAGACTTGGCAGATATGACGGACACTAGGCACGAGGGTGCAGGGCACTATCCGTCAGCCGCCTGTACAATAGTGTGAAAGATAGAGCGAACCATTGTGACACCTTGGACATATCCGAGGAGTTTGATCGCCCTCAGACTTTATCTTTGTGGGACAGCCAACTGGAATGAAACATCGGACGGAAACGTCAGATCGCTACGGGGAGACGTCGAGGCTGCCGGACTTACAGAAGATGGGAAGGCAGACTACGGATACAGCAGACAGTCAGGGCCTAGACACCCATCTAGACAGGAAGGACGTACAGAAAAAGTCCATGTTCTACGTACGGTGACTGCAGGACAGACAGAGTGTTGCAACTGCACCGATTGATACTCCTGCTGAGTGCATGTCGCAAGTACTGGCGTCACGCCTTGTTAACATTTAAAACATTCGGCCGGTCGTTTCCGAGTCCGACCCGCCAGACACACAGGTTCAATTACTGCGCATACACTCCTCGCGCACCACAACCTCGAATCCACTGTCCAGTAAATTTGCGGAGTCAAACCCAGCACTCAAGGCATATCACAGTTAATCAACACACCATGCTTGATTTTGGGAGTGACTGGCGCGCGAATGCAATTATGACTATTACTTGTTGTAAGTATACCTTCACGCGACTTGAAGCTCGAAGCTTGAAGACTAGCGCTACCGACCACAGATATGATCATATGAACTTGCCGCTGGGCGTGTATGTCTATTAATCTTATATGTCCCAAACGAAAGGCCGATAAAAGGCTATATAGCCAAAAAAAAAATCAACAAATAATGAACAAAATGGGCAGGATGAATAAGAAGTCTTCGATACTGAGCAGAATACACGTTCAGGTGACGTAGGGTTCGCGATCGGCAATGAAGGCAATTTTGAATGTCAAAAATGCGAGACACAGGTCTACTACTAACAAGATGCACATAGCCTCATTGAAAGTATGCTTGATGATCGCCAAAGTTCTGGTTTGAACTGTTCCCGACAGGCTCAATGGCCGCTGGAATGACAGCTGATGGGAATACAGCCGAGCGCGAGGGGTAGTATGAAGAAGGTTGGCGATATACGGCACTAAATGAATCCTGGAGATCGTGATGCCTGTTACTGCTGGAAAGAGCTGTGCCCGCTGCGTCGGAATGCAAAGCCGACGACAGGCCGGCACCAGGCGGGAAGGAATATGGGGGCATTTCGGTAGGAGGGTAGAAAAGGAGTGCTGGCGATACTTTTCGAGTCCCGGATGTCGAGCCAGAGCTGTTCTCAGAAGACGGTGAGGCACGGTGGAGGCCATCTGCCACGACTCGCACCCCAGCAAGGTATGCTGTCGACCCATTAGCACGATGAACTGCAGACGGGGAACTTTTTTGGGATATTGTCCTGGCGATCAGATCCGCGTGTGAATGAGCACCAGACGACGCGGCTGAGGGTGGTGGAGATTCCCAGCTGCCATCTGCTTGGGCTGGTAGCATAAAGCCATCATGGAACACGGCAGACCTGGGGCTCGAAGTCGAGGACGGGATCGAAAGAGGAGATAATGGTCGCCTGAGATCACATGTGGAATCTGGAATGGACTTCGCGTATGCCGTTCCTGGACCCCCATCAGAGGCAGATGGGAACTGACGACTTTGCGCAACTTTCCTCGCCTCCCAGGCTGCCTTGATCGTCTTTTCTCTCTCCTCACTCTTGGAGAATGCCCAGCGCATTTGCCGCAGTGCCCGGAGGCACATATGCACGTCATCATCACTACCACTCCCACAGGCGAGCAAAAAGCCTGCGAAAAAGCACCCGTCACGGGCCAGATAGGCGTCGTACTCGAAGAAGGAAGTGGTGAGATGCCGACGGATAATAGCAAGTACATGCACGAGTGTGCCATGACATTTCTCGTCAGCAATCCTCAGCAGACGGCTAGCCTTGTCGTGTGAAGGTGAGGGGGCACGCGAAGAGGTTACGCAAAAGCTTTCGTCACCATGATTGTGAACCATAATCTTTTGCTTCAGGGTCTCCCTGATCACATTCACTAAAGCAATGAAGAGTAGGTATGGGGAAATAATACGGATGGTCAATGAATTACTCACAGCACTCAAAAATGAATATCTGGAGATCGTCGGGAAACGTCAACCAGAGTTTTTCAATTGATAACAGTAATATCATACCTGCCAGCCGCTCACATAACACTCGACCTCGTCTGCAGATATGACGATATTGGGTGACAATGACCGCAAGCCGTCGAATTCCTTCCAAGATTTCTCCAAGAGCGTCCAGACGTTCATCAGTGTTGTCACATCTATCTCGTCATCCTGCCGTGCCTTTGGGCCCGTCAATGCAGCATGCACCTTCCGACACACGGAAGCCAGATTAAGAGGCGGAAGTGTACACTGATGGAGAATTGCATATGCCGATGAGGTCCGTGACATGGTATTTGATGGCAATGTCTGCTCAAAATGCAGAAGATCATCATCCGATCTAGAACAGTTTACATGCTGTTAGCGTGTATGCGTCTGAACAATTTACATTCACGTACAGGAGTAAGCGACCACCACGAAGCCCGCTCGTGATGCCTTCAACGATATGTGAATACCAAAAAATACGAGCCCGGACGAGGACGTCGACAACCTGGCCCTGTCCGCTTCCAACGGAGGAAACCGATGCCAAGCTGCAGAGGGTGAAAACCTGGCTGACAATAGCTTCGTATGTAACCTGGTTTGGATCGTAAGGCAACACATGCTAAAAGAGCGCTTGATCACATACCAATCGTTCCATTGGCGTCTGCACGTCTGAACGTAAGAGGCAAATGAGCTTCGCAGCTTCGCAGCATCATAGACTTGGAGATTGGGCAAGTACCTTGGGTCAAGGGTAGAAGGAGGAGAAGCGCTCGGACGCCATCCCAAGTAGGCCGTCGCCAGATTCCATGGATGTCGACAAGCTGCAAAATCTCCCTGACCATTTCATTTGTGCGCTCCTGACGGCCTTTTATGTCATGAATGGTGTTCGATGCGCCCTCGATTCCATACTCGTTGACACCAAAACTCACGGCCCAGACGGCGAAGACCACGGACAGTATCTGGCCTGGAATGCCGAGGGAACTGTAGTTACCTTTTGTGTACTCGGAGAAGCGCACGGCGAACTCGAAAGTGTCGATGACGGGATCTACCGATTTGGTGCGAGACAAGTCAAGATGGGACGGATAAGATGCAGTTGAAAGGGCCTACGCTGGACTTGAAGTCTGCGAAAGAAATCCGACGAGAAAAATTGCGGATGCAGCTTTGGTATCAAACTCGGCACGAACGACGGTACGCTAAACAGTCCGCCCTCTTCGTCCAAGGATTTGCCGTAAACGGCTCTACAAGATATACATAAGTGTCTGAGGACGACAAACGACAAAGCAGCATGTCAGGTACTCACTCCACCTGTTGGAGCCGGCGCCCGCGCCGAAGAAGCTTGACCGCCTTCACCTCGGCGAACTCGTCTCTAGATCGCAACATGCTGAATATACAGTACCTAACGTGCCCGCGAGTGAATCACCTACACGCATTTCAACCCCCGTTCTTTGCAATTCGAACATGATGGCTGTTGCCCATTCGACGCGAATGGAAGGTCCTTCAGGTCACAACGCACCCTACAAACGTGCGTATAATCAGTACGAATTTCGGTTGGCAATACGAAATCCAGCGCTACCTTCTCATGCGACACGCGCCGCATGCCGAGAATTGCTGTCTACTCGACTTGGGCTGACCTGATACGCGACGGCTCTTCGCGTATGGACTGCGTGAGGGATTCTTGACCGTCGGTGTGGGAGATCGGTGAGGCATCGCGTGTGGCTGGGGTGTAATCTAACGCGACGTGGGTAATGGCTGTCAGAGCTTTTGAAGGCGAACGGACTCTAAACGAGCTGGGAATGTCGGTGACGGCTATCGCGGAATGGAGGAAGAAGACAGGATATCGAGTGTCGAAAAGAGGCACGGTGAAGGGGATTCAGAGATCAATGCAAAAATGTCAGTAGAAGACGGCCAGATGGGAAGAGTGCGTCGAAATTGTTGACCAGAAATGACTTATCGTCACCTTTCCCTCTACACAACCTCCACCTTGTTCCGTCTGATTCTAGGCCACTTTCGAGATCCGCAGCGAAGTTGCCTTTCCTTTACAGCTTCTCGGCGCCTCTTGTCCGCCTTCAATATTAGTCCATCTCGTAATCATACCTCAACCTTGCCAGTCTTGCAGGCACCTCTCCTCATTTCTACGCCGCAAGTCCAGTTTCGACACACTCATCGAATCCTCCCCCCAGCTTTCGAAACCGAATTAGAGGCTTGATAGATCTCATCTTCCGTTACAACGATAATCTTGCCTTTATGCCTTGCTCTATTTGCGTTACACCCCAAGTACGGCCCTGTCGCACGATCAGCATTCCATCTAGACTTCGTCCACGACGGGCAGCATGTCGGCCCCTGCGAGTCCGGCGCTCGGCCGTCGTCATCATCGATCCAGCCCCTGTGCAGCGCAATTTGCGTTTCTCAGCCAGCGCGACATCCCAAAGACTCTTGGCTGTCACTCGCTGATACCCTAGGTGGAACTCACGTAAACAATCACAGACTTCCATGCGCTCCAGCCACCATCCGCTGGCAAAATCATGGAATGTCATTCCTTGGAAGATGATGAGGAGGCGTAAGTGTAAGTATCTCCCCACACGAAGTGAGCTGCACAAGTGTACACATGCTCACGCTCCGGATATACCCTGATCCGTCATCTGTCGCACCATTGTGAGCATAGAATTCTCCCCAGCTGATAGGCTGATCAAATTTAGGCTATTTGTCCGACGCGCGCGAACAGGACCAAATAGCCATCTGCCTGCAGCACGGCCGATATGGTGACCTTGTCGGCAAAAATTTCTAGAGCTTCATACCAGCTTTCCGTATTGCTCGACTAATCTCTCCTGCTGTACGCTGATCTGGATTGAGACGGCGATCCCGTGCCATGGCATCGACATTGTCGTTGTACTTCGCGATAAGGCGGCGCAAGTAAGCGATTTCGTTAGCCGACGCAAATCGTGAGACGGCCTGAGTTGACGAAGAAACAGTTTCCAATGCTGGGAGAAGCAAGAATACGTCAGTATGACAGCAAGATTCAGACGATGGCCTACACATGCATGTAGGGGAAGACATCGACATTTGCCACATGGACTCACCTTGAACGACTTCGGTTTCTTTGTGAACATGTCGAGGATCCCGTCCTAGTGTCACCCAACTGACAGCCTCATGGTTCACAGCCGAAACCCTGTCCTCTATGAGGGACTCCTCTTGAGGGTCCCGACTATCGTCGTTGCTTTCCTCCAACTCAACGTCAATAGCATTGCCATGCTCGTCTCGAATAATCCTTCCGAAGCCAATGGGAGCCCTGCTAGCCTCGTCCCTCCTTCCGGGTAATTCTGGACTTGTCCGACGAGTGTCACTATCCTGTGGCTCTTCCCTTCTTGCTCGGTTGAATTCCACACCACCAGAAGTCCTCGGATTTAGGGAAGTGGAGAGTCCGAGAGCGGCATAGCTATCGACAGCTAGAGATCAAAATTGTCGGCAAGCAATGGAAGTTCAGGAGATACTCACTTTTGCCGTACGGTCTTGTGCTTGTCCCAGGCATCATGTAGCAGTTTCGGCCCGCGTATAGCTAGCCAGCAGGGAATGAATGATTGAAACGGAACGTTCAAGAGTTTATTGTACCTGGCTGCTTCTTCAGAATCTTCTTCGCCTGCCGCGAGTGGTGGACAGCTTTGTATGAAGAAGATCGAGTTTTTCGACGCTGGCGTGGATTGGCCATCACCCAGAGAAATAGAACACAGAATCCAGGGAGCAGGAAGGCGGACGTAAGCTCTGGATGAAAGCCGTTTCAACAGACAGCGATTGCACCAGGATGACTGGAAGTTAGACAAGATATCCGCGAAGCGCGCAGAACGACGCGTGACAGCGCTGTGACACATCTGGATCGTCACGTCTCGTCAACGAAAGCATCGGAACAGCTCGCAATTTCTCTCCGCGATAGCTTCCTCTTACCCCCCTTGTTCTTTTGTTCCACTTGCCTCTCTTTTTTCTAGCAGACATGGCACAAATAGTGTATCATCCCACACCTCCCACTCGGAGAGTCGGTACATTGACCGTAAACGTATGTGCAACGTGTTATGACCGTTGCCCGCATGGAGGGCTTATTTGTGGCTGCAGTCCATGAAGCATTGGGCTCCAGCTCTCGGGATGTGGGGCGTTGGTCTTGGAACCGCGGCCCTATTCGTACGTGTAGCTCCGTTCGGGTTGAATACCGCCGCCTCATTCATCGTCCTCAACAGTTTCTGTCAGTCACGCCGAAAGTGAAATACGGTCTGTTGATTAAGCTGCCTGTCGTACGTGGCTGTCCAACTACTCTGGTTCCCTGCATTCACATATTCGTCAGATCGGCAAATACTACGAGGATAAGATTCCGCCATCGGACAAGCCTTTCTAGAGCCTCTTTGTTCCATCGCCCAAAACCATACGCATACGCATAGAGTACTCCATCGCCGAATATAAGTGGATTGAGTGGGCAGAAGTCCCTTTAACGGGTGTTGCAACGGCTTGGTCCTGCCATGACCGAGAGACATTCATAATTTCGACGAGGTAAATCCAGACATGTCTAGGCCATGGGTGACTTCTATCCCCAAAATATGCTCTAGCTTTTTCAGCGCGCCGAAGGAACCTCCAATAGGAACGTCTACAAGTTCGATTTAAGGTTGTCATCATACGAGCAATCCAGCAGTAGCAGATATAGTACGCACGAATAGTCTGCATGCCTAGTTGTTTGGCAGTTTTGAGGTTTCTGCAATGCGGGACGTGAATCAGCGTAGTGTTTTTATCCCGGCAGAAACGACCACTGACAGGTCTAAGTCGTCCAAGAAGACAACAGACTCGGGACTGACATTGTTCCTTTTGCAAGCATAGAGATAAAAACGCGACTCGGGTTTCCTTGCATATGGCCATACCATTAAAACGTTCACCTCGACGTGGAATGAGGTACATATTCGTACCTCATTCCAACTTGACTCGACTCGATAAAGTCATCGAAAAGATTCAGCACCTGCGGTGGGACGCTGCCGTTTGTGTCTCATCCGAGAAATTTATACTCGGCAGTCAGGTCGCCCTCTGTAGCAACCTTAGATGGTGAGGAGAAATCGATTATCTGGAGTGATATGTTGCCCTTGGTAAAGTTGTTTGTCAAAGCTATCACACGCCAGCGCTTGGTTGCTGAAGAACGCATCAAGGGATGGCATAGAAGTGCATGATTTGGAGCAAGAGAAATCGCATCAGCAATGTCGGGACTCATGTACTCATGACTGACGATGTGAAACGCCAGACTAGTCTCCCAAAGGCAGAGTAGCCGCTTACTCAACCTTCGTGCCTCAGGATCGACTCGTCTGACCGCCAGACCTCTGATTCTACGAATCACTTCCACGACGAGATCATCGGAGACCCTGCTTTCGCGCATCATGCGCCCAAAAAGCTATTCAGGTTCAGGTTCAGTCGCGGTTGGAGTGCCGGTGCACTCGCATAACGATGCTCACGTCGCGACCATCAATGAATAATGTTTGCGGTAGCTGAGGGCACTCTGAAAGATGGAAGTAATTTAGACAAAGTACAGAATGTTCCTAAAGGGGTTTGTTAAGCATCCACCCACTGCAATATGTTACCGTTTGCAGAATTCAGCATACCACTTGTTCCCATTCTCGGTGTCAGATAATTCCCGGCTAGACGCCTCATAAAATGGGAATAACGGTGTTTCTCCGCGTTCAAACCTCTGCCAGGCCCAATCATGACCACGTTCACTGTTTCGTTAATGAAACGGCAGGTGAATGGATTCAATAGGATTCTATGAGCATCTTCGAAGAGAGAACTCACATTCAACAATTGATATAGTTGCTGGGAAGTCCATTTGGGCACGGTGAAACCGTTTCTCGCAGAAACGGCACATACATCAAAGATTACGGCTTCAATTCGTCGTGCAGCCATGGCCTGCTCAGACGACTTCTTGGATTTCCGATTAAAATTCGAGAAATTGGTAAGTAGGATGATGGTTCAGATCTGACCTGTCGGACTAAGGCTACTATCAAGTATGTATATGTAAGCCATCGCCCTCAAGAGTCAGACTCAGAGCGCTCAATATTAATCATTCTCCTCTTACCGTCATGTCGATCTATTCAAACCCCAACTATAGTTCTGGCCTTCAGCACTCCCATAGCTATTCCTCTCATCATCACCATCACCATAGCCCGGCTCCTCCGACCTACGCGACGGGAAGCTTTGGCGGATATCAGTCTGGTCCTCCTCCGGGTGCAGACCCTCAGTTATGGCAATGGTTCAGCGCCGTAGATGCAGATCGCTCTGGTGCGATCAGTGTGAATGAACTGCAATCGGCACTTGTGAATGGTAGGCAGATTTTTCCAAGACACGATCTGACCTCGGGAAGCTGTTGATCTCATCGATGCATGTACTACAGGGAATTGGTCAAGTGAGCATTTTCCAAGCACATACCTTGACATCTAGAGCAAGGAGCATCGGATGTGTTACGGTTCGCATGGCCTCACGCAGCGCGTGCCTGTGCTTTTTGGGCACTGCGTTTCACAGAATGTTCGATGCTGCAGAGTTCGATTAGGCAACAATCTTATGAACTGACCCTTCACTTGGCTTCGGTATCTGACAACATTTGCTCCTTCATCTCAGGATTTGACCTTGACACGGTGAAGATGTTGATGAACATATTTGTACGCCAGTCTCAACTGGTTTCATCGCTGCTCTGACATTTTCCCTTGGCAGGACACTGATCGCAGTGGCACCATCGGCTTTTCTGGTCCGTGCACGTATCGTGGTCTTCCCTCTTGTCGCTGATGTCTTTTTGGTAGAATTTTCTGGCCTATGGAAGTACGTCAGTGATTGGCAGGGCGTGTTCAGACATTTCGACAAAGACCGGTCTGGCTCCATCGACGGGTATGAACTGGCAGAAGCGCTGCGCAGCTTTGGCTACAGCCTATCGCCTAGCATCCTGACACTCATTGAGCAGAAATATGGTGGGTATCAGTGTCAATGCATAGATCTCTGTGGATGACATTCATCGCAGCCTCTGGACCCTCTTCCGGTTACGGTCCTCCACCTGGCATCACTTTTGACAGGTTTGTAAGAGCGTGCGTAGCTGTTAAGACGCTAACTGAGGCTTTCCAACGGTGTGATCACTTATCAAACTCGCTTCTCTCTACTAATTTATAATTGATCGTCATGTAGTGTGGATACGGATCGCGATGGCTGGGTGACGATGAATTACGAAGAGTTTATGAAGGTGATACACCATCCCATCTAATAATTATTGGTTACTCATGATTTTATTTCTTTAGATTGTCCTGAACGCGCCGTGAAGACGTCCAGAAGATTCAGACTATGTGCTAGGTGCTTAAGAACTTAGAAACACAGTCATGGATCATATAAGCCAATTCCAAGGATACGATTAACTGCTTCGATTCTGAGTTATGTAGTATGTACAGAGAATGTCGGACAATGAGATTTTGATAAATTTGAGAAAGAAAGTCTTAAGGCCAATCTAACTGATCTTCGGAATTGAATTGTAATCATGGACTACATATTATGCCGGTGAGTTCTAAAGGCCTGAGGACTTGTCGATTCTGAAACATGTGAAACTCGGTTGTAACGACCATGATATCACGCGCATGCCGGCCCCTGGGGCTCCCTGACGGCGCATCAAGCTTAGCTTCAACGTCAACTTCGAGCTCTGCATCATCCCTCGTCCTTTTCCTCCTACCTTCTCACAACGATCTCACAAATGGAACATTCCGATAAGACTGTGCCTCTTCCCCCAGGCGTCGACTACAAGAGACAGTCTGTCGCCGTTCCAGGCACAAAGAGGCCGGGCCAGACAGGTGAGATGTTGACCCCGCGTTGAACCTTCTTGGCGATTAACGACACATGCGACACGTCGCAACTACAGCTCATTATCGGAGTGGTAAGTATCGGAACATGTCCTCGAACAGCTTCGGTTGCTCATCGTCCTCGCAGCTGCCTTTGGTCTTTTCGAAGTCGATGTCCCCGGTGGCCTGCTAAAGACATTGCCTGAAATATTCGAGACTGGCCTCGCACGTTCACGGGACTCCAATCTCCTGGGACACCGCCCACTCGTGTCTACCAACCCTTTGAAGTTCGCCAACCATTTCGTATGGCAGACATGGGCCGAGGTAGACGCGCGGAGGCGTCATATTGGTAGTGCTATTCACCATCTTTTCAGTGCGGGACAGCTTGGCGGTGGTGAGTACCCCACGGTCGGTGTGTGGAGTCAAAATAGACCTGGTGCGTGGGCTTTGTTTTCTTGCTCTCGGAATGACCGAAGGGATCGGCGATCAGAATGGCAATTGGTGGATTTCGCGCTGCACGCCTATGGTAAAGTCGGCGTCAGCTTGTATGACACGCTCGGGAAGGACTCTGTCGGTGAGTTTGTTTATTCCCTTATACTATTGTCGTCATGACCTCTCATTCCGTCCTTGTGTAGAGCATATGTGAGATTATGATCAATGTTGCGAGAATGATCTAACTAGCTTTAATCTAGTATTCTCCACTCGCACCTAACGATTATCTTCGCAAGCTCCGATCATGTTGTCGAATTGCTGAAGCTTGCACCCCGAGTTACCCATTTAAAGGCCATTGTCTCGCTGGATGACCTACCAGCCAAGCTAAAGATGGCTCTCGCAACTTGGGGCGAGACACTGGGTGTTGCCGTCAGGGACCTATGCGAATGTGCCGTTTCATCTCTTCTCAGTCAACTTCGTCACCACTCACTAATGCTCATTCTCAGTGGAGGCATCTGGGACAGTGCATTTGCTTGACCCTTTGCCTACGACCCCGGATCAGCTTGCCTCCATA
Organism: Hericium coralloides; assembly: GCA_003675405.1. Lineage (NCBI taxonomy): Eukaryota > Fungi > Basidiomycota > Agaricomycetes > Russulales > Hericiaceae > Hericium > Hericium coralloides. Next base: position 957,060 of record QUOP01000216.1, on the reverse strand, counting down.
TGCTATACCTCAGTCGGTACAGTCCAGCACGCGAGTCGCGTTCTTTACTGATTACGCGAATGTAGGGAACGACTAACACGCCAAAAGGTCAGCGTCCGCAGTTTTCAGTCATGATGAAATGATTCTCACGAGTGCCCCAGGCGTGCTTCTGACTCACGGGCAGCTCGCCGCTGCAGCACAATCTAACCTGTGCGGTTTCAGCCTTCCAAAGGAGGAACAAGCATGTGGCTTGTCTTATTTACCTTTAGCTCACATATACGAGGTGGGCGTTGGCTCGAATCCTATGCATTATCTTTGGCTGACGCGTGTCAGCGTACCAACGAGCTCTGCTTGGTAGCTATTGGCGGTAGCATTGGGTTCTTCACTGGAGATCCGCTTCGCTTGCTAGAGGATGCCCAGCTCCTTAAACCGAACTTTTTCCCGTCTGTACCCCGTGTTTTAAACAGGATCTACCAGGCTGCTATGGTCGCAGGAAGCGGGCCCGGTCTGCGGGGCGCGATTTTCCGGCATGCTGTCGCTGTTAAATTGCAGAAATTGCGGACTACTGGAGAGAATACGCACCCAATATGGGATCGTGTCGTGTTCAGAAAGGTACATCATGTCTTGCTCGTCGCAATGGAACAAGAACTGAATATTTGGCAGATTCAAGCTGTCTTGGGCGGCAATTTAAAGCTAGTTACCTGTGGTTCGGCCCCTATCACTGCGGAAGTTATGGACTTTCTGAGAATTGCTTTGGCCTGCGACGTTCTGGAAGGTAAGCATACATCTACCATGCGAGTCCCGATGGCTAACGCTCATGTTTTAGGGTAAGTTATCTATATTCAGCACCTCGGCGGAGATCTCATTCGCTGCCGCAATCCGCAGATACGGTATGACCGAGAACGGTGCTGTTTGTAGCCATGTCTGGCCGAACGATCCGACCTCTAGCGGGACCGTTGGACCGCCTGGTGCCGGAATCGAGATGAAGCTTCTCGATGTCCCTGCTATGGGCTACACTTCTGAGGACAAACCATGTCCGCGTGGTGAACTTTGCTGCCGTGGGCCGAATTGTTTCTCAGGTTACTATAAGGGTATGTATGCGCTTCATGCCTGTCACGCGCTCGTGTTAACATATCTTGCAGATGAAAAGAACACGAAGGAGACGGTCGATGAGGAGGGGTGGATCCATACGGGCGATGTCGCGATGATCGACGAATGTGGCCGCTTCACACTCATCGACCGTGTCAAGGTGCGTGATACCTGTTTTAAGCTGGGCCTACCGTCGTCCTGAAGTCTTCTTTCTGCAGAACATAATGAAACTCGCCCAAGGCGAGTACGTTGCCCTGGAGAAGATCGAGAATATGTATTCGTCGCTGCCGCTTGTGGCGCAGATGTATGTGCACGGAGATTCTTTGCAGGCCTACTTGATCGGTGTCATCATCCCCGACCCCGTACAATTTGCCCAGCTTACGAGTCGTGTACTTGGCATGGAAGTGAAGGCAGAAGACATGAAAGCTCTAGACAAGTCAGCTAGAGATCAGAGAGTCGTGGACGCCGTCCTGGAGGAATTGACGAAGGAGGGTCGGAAGAACAAACTGAAGGGGTAAGATCTTGCATTCAAAAAGGCGGAATATTCATTAATTCCACTGTGCGGAACAGCTTTGAGATGGTTAAACGTATTCACATCTCGATGAGTCCCTTCAGCGTCGAAGACAACACGATGACCCCCACGCTGAAGATCCGCAGGTACTGTTTCCGCTCTTGATTTTTTTCTCGAGTAGCTCTCATCTCTTATCATAGGAAGGACGCATATCAGAAGCATAAGGCTGCTCTTGATGCGTTATATGCACTCGGTGAGGCAGGCGCCCTACCCCAAACGCGCCTGTGAGCAGGCTCGTCTCGCATCGAATGCCGGACCGCACGTCTGGTATGCAGGGTACCTATTTGTATCTTGCATTTGATCTTCCATGTGAACCCGCCACATATAGACTTCTCAGTCCTGTGCCTACATTATTTTTTCGATGTTATAAGCCAATGTCACCCGGAGCCGATGATGTACCATTGTCTATACGTACTGTACATAAACAAAACAAAACTACGCAAGTACCGATATGATGGACAAGATACGCGTAACGTTACGAGACTTGAGGATTATAGATGTGCAAGCTAGTACCATTAAAAAGACCCTGCGACATGCATGACGATGCAGAGTGAATCAACGGGGGAACAAGACCGAAGGCAAAATCTAGTCAGAAACACTCTGGTGGAAATAAGAACAGGATAGGAATCGTATGCGTATGGAAGAATGTGAATATAGATGCCAGTCTTGCTAAGAAAGGGATGAATAGGGTGTGGAGACGATTGACAAAGCGCGCAGAGCGCTGGCAGATGACACAACGAAAGACATAGATCAAAGCATAATAAGTGAACGTGGGGATATATATATAGTCCATACGACAAAAAGAAATACACGGTTGGGTGAGGACGGTATTGCGGTATCGTTTCCTCAATGCGGAAGGGCGCTTAGAATAAATCCGTCTCGTTGGGCGTAGGCGGAGGTAACGGAACGAGAGCTGGAGAGTCTGGAGCGCTCATGGGCGCTGGGGTTAACGTAGTCGGGGTTACGCCACGCTGGAAGAGACCACCGGGATCTTTGAAGGACATTTCGTAAGATGGATGGCGTTGAAATGGATTGCGTGTGTGGATGCGAGAGATGGGCGACGCTGACGATGAAATGATACGAAACTGTCAGTTACTAACATACAGCTTGATGGCAAAACAACACGTACCCAGCGGCCCGGAGCCAAATATCCTGAAGGGCACCACCTCTGAAGCATTGTCATTTTCTTCATCTTCCTCACGAGCGGTCAGCACACATGGACTCAGATGCATGTCGATCTGCTTTGCGGGTGTGCGTACATCTTCGCGAAGGACGGGGGACCGGACTGGAACGGTATCAAGACGATCCAAAGGCTTCGAAGATAGAGACGTAGGCCGTTCATGAGCAAAGGTGATAGGGATCCTCCGGGCTATCAGAGTGGGCGATTGAGGGGGGAACAGAGAAGGGCGCAAGATCGACAAAAACTCCTCCAGAGCCTCAGAGGGGAGAGAGGAGCTGTGAGAACGTATGTCAGATATGTCGAGTGGACATAATGAAAGAAACTTTGAGTCGCATAGGGAAAGCACGGCGGCAGAGTCGATAGCTGAAAGGAGGATGGACGAGAGGCGGGAACTCACCGTGGAGAAGCACGAGGAGAAACTGAGATGAGGTCCTTGTCTGCAGCGGAGCGGGCGTCGTCGTTCTCGTCTTCTGAGAGTTTGAGACGGTCAGGAGCATCTGAGGGCGCGGAAGCAAGGCGGAAGGAGTGGGGGCGGGTCGGGGAGGAGTGGAAAGTGGAGAGGGAGTTGGCAGTTATGCGGACGGGGCGGGGAGCCACGAGAACGATGTTCTCAGAGGCGGCGGAGTGCATGGTGTACAGCGGCGAGGACGACGGGGACGACGGGGACGACGACGACGACGGGGACGACGACGACGACGACGACTCGCCTGACTTTGTTTGGCTGTGCGTGGACGTCAGCAGGCACGTGCAGATCCACGTGAGGTGGTTCTGATGGGCCGATTTCACAAGACGGCCTCAGTTCTGCTTCTTATGTGTCAAGAGATCTTCGTTCGTCGAGACTCCCACAGGGACACACGCTGTCGGACCGCACTGGTCTGGCCTTCTGACAAGCAAAAGTACCTCACCCAATGTCTCCAAACGTGTTATGGTGTTCGAATCATATTTCGCGACGTAAATCGCTTATTACATGCCGTTTCTGGACCGCTCATGCTCTCTCGCGTAACAGGCTGATCTCTGTCAATTCTCCACATCGCCGTCCATAAATTCACTCAGATGCACCCAATGAGTTTCTGCCGCCTTCCACCCTTCCCCTTAACCCTTGCGCAAGATGGTCATGGTCTCGACGAGAACCTCCGATTCCAACCAGCTTCCAGGAACGCCGGTGTCCGTCCCAGTGGGCCCGCAGTCCTGTGCCAGCAATAGTTATGACGCCACGACCTCTCACGACGAAATATCCCCCCTGTTATCTGACGGAACGCCGACCCGTTATGACTCTGCACTCGAGTCCCAGGCTCCTGCTGCAGGAGACACGATGGCCAAGGCAGTGACGCCTCTCCCCACTGCACAGCTCATATGTCTCTGCATTGTTCGTCTCGTCGATCCTATCGCGTTCACACAGATATTTCCCTATGTGAACGAGATGATAGCCGACCTTCACCTGACGAACGAGCCTTCGAAAGTTGGCTTCTACAGCGGTATGGTAGAGAGCTCCTTTGCCATTGCTCAGCTGCTTTCAATATACCAGTGGGCGAAACTATCTGGTGAGTTCCACGCAGTCTTTCCTTATGCTCTTGGTTAAGACTCCAGTACGCACATAAAGACAGGATCGGTCGTCGTCCTGTTATTTTCTTGGGCATCATGGGGATGGCGGTGGCTAATATCTTCTTCGGGCTCTCAAATACATTGGCGGGGCTCATAGTAGCACGGTGTCTGGGTATGTCTGCTTTGGTCGTAATTCACAAGTAAAGAAGACTTATGCTCGACTGAATGGCTTGCAGCTGGTTTGTCCTCTGGCAATGTTGCCGTCATCCATTCGGTATTGGGTGAACTCACCGACGCGACGAACCAAGCCATTGCATTCCCGATATATGGTTTAGTCTGGCCCCTAGGTGCTATTGTCGGGTGAGCATCATGCTCAGACATATTGTGGTCCATCATTCAGATATTACCTGTAGTCCATTGATTGGCGGGACATTCTCCAATCCTGCCTCAAAATTCCCTAACTTATTTGATTATGATTTCCTTCGAAACTATCCTTATTTCCTTCCAGGTTTCATTGCAGCCATCACATCTACCTTGGGTGTTATCTTCGGCAGTATCTTCCTTGAGGAGGTGCACGCTCTCCTACGCCTCAATGCAGTGTAGTAAGCTGATCATCACATTTTTCAGACACTTCCGAGTAAGCGCCCACGATCCGAAAAAACCTCAGCTCTCAACGGAGTCCATTCCGAGACGTCTTCTCTGGAGCACTCTCGACCTGTTACATTCAAAAGTCTTTTGTCTATACCCATCATCCGTGCCCTCAGTGTGTCTGGCGGTGCCCTCGCTTTCATCTCTACCGCTTTTGATGTTGTATTTGTTCTGTTCTGCTATTCGCCCGTCGAATCTGGCGGATTGGCCTTCACTGTAAGCTCAATTTTGTCCTTCCGTAATGAAGTGGTCTTCTGATGCACTTGCAGGCTTCGCAAATTGGCCTTTGCCTCGCCATCTCCGGCGCTATCTCCGTCGGCATCCAGATCCTATTTACCCCCATTCTCCTTGCCAAGTTCGATCATATCCGTTCGTACAACTGGACAATGGCGCTCTGGCCCTATTGCTTCGCACTTATCCCGACGTTAAACATCCTTGCACGCATGGGATTCCCAGAGACACAGGAGGGCATGTCGCCCCCCATCCCGTTATCACTTGACATGGCCACTCCAAGCTCGCAGGCTATGGTGTGGTGCGGCATCGCAGCGCTGCTCGCCGTATCACGGGTTGCTTGTCTCGCGTACTCGTAAGTCCTTACCACATGCTGCGCTTTTGTGATAGTCTGAAAACACGCAACTTCACAGATTGAGCATGATCCTGGTGAAGGACAATGCGCCGAGCCCTTCTGCCCTCGGCACGACCAATGGCCTCATCCAAGCTGCCATGTGCGGCACCCGGGCCTTTGCCCCTGCTCTCGTCAGGTCTGTCGCCTCTCGCCGACATAGCTTGCACTGCTGACACTATTCGCAGCTCACTGTTTGCACTCTCACTTGAGCAGAACATCCTTGGGGGCTATTTCTGGGTTCTCGCCATGATCGGTGTTTCCGTTGCTGGCTCACTCGTATCTCGCAGCATTGAGCGCGGCCGCAAGGTCGTCATCGCCGTGTACGATTAGACATCAATTTCAGGTACAAAAAAGCGTATTTCCATGCTATATCCCCTAGATATACTCACATCCGCATCCGCATCCGCACACCTCCATGCTTATGTCCCATATAGAATAGAACGGATTGTTGCCCTGTCCTCACGAGTACTTAACATTGCCATGTGTGATTAGATCACACTATGGTGCAGTACGAATCTGTACGAACGGAGTCTTCACCTTGACTGCAAATAGAAAGATTTAAACAACAATGCACATGGAACTTGTAAATGCAATAGAACAGTATCAATTCAAGGTAGATGCAGCATCGACATTTTAAAGATACTTCAAGGAGACCAGGGGCTGTCAGCAGGGCCACCGACACCTTGGGTCAGATACACGGCCTCGCCATCGTCATTGATGAAAAAGCAATCTTCAAGGCGTACTCCAACCTAGTGCGATGGAACCTGGTCAGCTTACGCCGGGCTTTTTGGGGGTACAACGCACTTTGCCTTCGATGTAGATTCCGGGCTCATTCGAGAAGGTGTGCCCAAACTGGATGACATCGTTGGAGCCGCCAACAAGGTAGGGCGATTCATGACCCTCCAGTCCGATTCCTGCCACGAAACGCGATGAGTAGCCGTACAATGTACACAATAACCTGTAAAATGCTAGTAACGCTCACCGTGGCCTAGCCGATGAGTGAAGTACTGTACATTGGCACCCTCCGAGATGACGTCCCGTGCCGCCTGATCTACTACTCGTGTGACCACGCCCGCACGCGCAGTCTGCAGTGCATAGGCTTGTGCAGCTTTGACGGTATTCCATAAAGCCATTTTCTCATCATCAACGGATGAGTCGTCGAGAAGGAATGTCTGTATGCGATGATGAGTGGACTGATACAAGATGGAAGTGCACTGGAGTCGACATACACGCGTAACGTCGCTCTGATAGCCGTGCAGGGAGCCCCCACAATCGATGAGTACAAAGTCGTGCTTCCCGAGAAGCCGATCGGTTCCTGACCCATGGGGTAACGCTGCATTTTCTAGATGACGTGGCTAGATGAATAGGGCGTTCCCAGTACAATAAGATATTAAGTACACACCACCAAATAACACAAGGTAAAACAAGTCCTGAAGTCCCGCAGCGACCAATGCGTCACGCATGTAACCACTTGCCTCTGATTCGTGTATGCCCTCGAACAGCCTGGCGCGTACTATGCGGATAGCAAGCACGGTGACCTATTCCATGAAATTAGTGAGCGGGCATTGTTTCATGCTTATGGATGACGCCACCTCGTTTGCACATTTCATGATCTCCAGCTCCCGCGGGGACTTGCGCTCTCTCAGTTGACGGATTTCGACCGGTGCATTTAACACCTGAGCTTTCGGCGCCGCCTTCTGCAGACCGTCGACTATGAAGTGTCGGATTGCGCCATCCACGTATATCTTGCCACCTGGTGCCAAGGACGAGACGGCTGAGATGGCTACCTCGTAAGGATCCACGTCTTCCGGCCATTCAGGATACGACACCTGTTTCGCAGGCACTGGGAGCAGCTTGGCACGTGTTGCCTCGAATGCAGGCGTCAGCACGGATATTTTAGGGTGCACTTCCGTTGCATCCTCATGGGAGGCCGTGGCCTCTAGCGTCACCAGAAGAAGCAGAGGCCGTTCGGAGAGATGCCACGCAGAGCTAGAGATATTGCCGTAGTAAAGCGCGCTCGCTCCGGGCTCTGCGATGTACGCAGATGCGTTTAACACATGCAGCGTCTCGGCGAGGGTTTGTTGGCGCTGATGGAATTCCGAGGCAGGGATGGATGACACGCTAGCACAGTAGGTGGCGAGATGGGAGTGAGAGAGTACGCTGGCATGAGACTTTGCAGTGATGGGGTCGTAGTGTTCAGCCAGAAGTGGAGCGAAGAAAACTACCATCAACAAGCAAAGCTTTGCACAGGTACCGTCAGAAAGGGATCGGGTCAAGATACCGTCATGCACGAGCAAGCCTGAGGGCGTGCTACTCACCAAGCCTAGGTAAAGCGAAGACTTGCGGAAGCTTGGGATCCATCGTAGCCTCCCCTCTTCTTCAAAAAGGTCTTGATCTGCTTGTAATACTGCCGCATACTTCATGTTAGAAGTGTGCAGGTTCGGGGTGAGAGTGAAGTAACTTACTTATTACGATCGCAGTCACCAGTGCACACGGTACCGTCTGCAGTCAGCAGATAAGCATCATGATCTAGTAACGTTACCGTGGTTGTTATTGTTACGTAAGACTTGATAGGTTTCGAATTCAAGTGTTGCGACCAAGCTAAGAGCTTGACCATCCAACTTGCTCTCATCGCGCGCCTCCTCCTAGTTCCTACGGTCACTCTGCACTCTGCTTGCGAATCGAAGCGATGTCACATCCGGCCGAAGATACCGACACACTACTAGCGATGCTTGCAAGCACCTTACCTGAACCCGTCCCCCAGCAGCAAGTCCTCCTCGATGCTCTAGTGCAGTCCAATGGCAATGTTGAGGATGCAGTTCGATTACTTACATCATCCACATCCTCGCAAGTTGAAAGGCGCTCAGGGAAAAGGCGTATATCGGGCCTGGATGACTGGTTGAAGGGAATGTCGCCTCCACCTTCAAAAAGAGCCCCGTCCTCTTCTCCGAGATTACAATCGTCAAGTTCTACCAAGCCAGTGCCCTCCATCAAACCAGTATCTTTATCATCTAAGAAGCCCGCTTCTGCCACGGGGTCTAATCCACCTCTTTCGACGAAGGTACCTGCCAATTTAATGGAGGTCCTTCGACCCCCACGTCCGAGTATGCCATCTATTCCCCGCTTCCCTCCTTTGACTTTGAGCAATCCATCAATGGTAACTCAATACACCCCCTGCACACTTCACGCATCTGTCCTTCCATCTCAACTTGCCTGTGAGCTATTCTATACCATGCTCCATGAAGCACAAAGCTGGCAGCGGAACAAATGGTGGCTCTTCGACAGACTTGTGGAAAGCCCTCATCGCACATCTTTCTATGTGAGAAACATCTCAGACGTCAGCAAGAACGGTAACTGGAACCATGTGTCCCGCTTCTGGTGAGATGCTGTGACCACGGCCTTCGACCGTTTAATGTTCCTGATGTCCATATTTACAGGTATAACGGCCGAGAAACAGAACCCCCAGCGGGCTTTCCCGCACCCATGGAAAAGGCTTGCGAGATCATCGAGGAAGTAGTCAACGCCGAAATGCATAAGCGCCATAGATTTCCTCTAGAGTGGGGAGGGGTTTCCTCGCCTTTTGGTGGAAAGGACATCATATGGCGGGCCAATTTTGCCGCCTCAAACTGTTACGAGGGTGCGAAGGAGACTGTTGGCTTTCACTCTGACCGCCTGACCAATATCGGCCCATATGCCACTATTGCGAGCTTGAGCTTAGGTTGGTGGAGTGCCTTCTCATTCAAAATCCTTCCTGAAAGACTCCTTTAACAGGAACATCTAGGGCATTTCGCCTCCGTGAGGTGATTCCTGTCGATGAAGTGGACAAACGGGCCGCAAGAACATACAACATTCCGCTCGCTCACAACTCCGTAAGGCGCTGCCCTTCACTGCATACCATGTTGCCTGACCCTGCACCTCCATCAGCTCGTCATCATGCATGCCTCGACTCAGGAACGGTTCAAGCATTCCATCCCTCCCCAGTCAACGCTCGACCGCTTCCATCCTGCGTTTCCGCCTCCGAGTTCTTTTCCTTCGCTGACGTTAGATCCATCGAATTGCCGTATTAACATCACGTTCCGTTTCTATAGACCTGACTTCCACCCTGACAAGGTCCCGAAGTGTAAGTGCGGGTTGCCGACGACTCTGCGGCCCGATATGAAAAAACGTCAAAGAGAGGGCGGAACGGGGAAGGGTCCTGAGCAGGAGAAAAGCGAGGGTGAATTCAGGTACTGGTGGACATGCACTGCAGGTGACCAGAAAGAAGAAAAGGGTTGTAATTTCTGGAAGGTCATGGACGTCAAGGCAGAGGGGAGGGGTCCGTTTGCCAAGGATATCACATAGACTGTACTATTCATGTGAAGCCTTTCCCATGTTCTTTGCCCATCTTTGCCCTAATCATTGTCCAAAGCGTATTCCTAACGGGGGTGCCGATGTTTGGTGTGACCATGAGCCTTTCGAACGCAAGCACTCACAATACTTACTCACCAGTTGGCAGTGGTTTTCTACTTACAGTCGAAGGATCTAGAGATATGTAAAGCCTTAGGGCCTGTTCGGGTGCCCCAGCTGGGCTGGGTTGGGCTGAGCTGGCTCAAGACTTTCGTCGACAGGCGTCGGGTAACGGCGTAGATGACGTTTTCTGATTCACTGGCGTGCCTTGGATGACCGTGATTGTGACTGGTCATTATCAAAGTTTTACTTATCGCTTGCTTGCCGTGTCCTGCCGAAGCTCCGATAACTGTGCGGTGACGCAAATATGGGTGGCACATCCCCTTCAATATGAGTCCCGACAAACTCCGCTTCGAACACTCTGATTATCGTAGATTCGTACATGTCACAACATCAGATCGGTCTCGTCACCGTAGACGTCAGAAACGTCGTTAGCCGTCGGCCATCGTCGCCTATCGACGAAAGTCTTGAGCCAGCTCAGCCCAACCCAGCCCAGCTGGGGCACCCGAACAGGCCCTTAGCCAGTGTTCTCACATGCAACAAAAGACTATCGAACAGCAACGCCAATGAATATCTAGAGATTGTGCTGCAGGAGGGCCGACTCCGAGTACGAGCAGCAGAATTTTTTTCACTCCATACGAGTCGCAGACTAAGTACTTACATAAGTATCGATCGTGTCGAGTAGTCTCCCTAAGACAGAGTAGATGATGACTCAACCATCGTGCCTCAGGATCAATATTGCGACGCGTCCGAATACTGTATTGCAGGTGCATTTTCCACGGTGACCAACCTTGAACAACCTTGTGCTGCACCTCGTTCCTTTGGCACCACCCCATCTATCGGTTCCTATTGAGATACATTCGCAATGGCCGAACGCCAAGCGACCATCTCTCGGAAGACAAATGAAACCGAAATTGAGATATCCATTAACCTTGACTGTCAGCCAGGCTCCGCCTCGCAGCAGGTCATTGACATCTCTACAGGCATCGGGTTTCTCGACCACGTACGTCCGCCCTGCTCTAGAGTCTGCACCACCGCACGCATCTGAGAAACAGCACAGATGTACCATGCCCTAGCAAAACACAGCGGCATGTCCCTTACGCTCAAGGCCAAGGGTGATCTCTGGATCGACGACCACCACACTGCAGATAAGTCCCGGTTCCCGCACCCATCTACCCCTCGTCCAAGGCTCACAAGGAGCGAATTCTACACAGGACACAGCAATCGCGCTCGGAGCCGCCTTCAAACAGGCTCTAGGTGAGGTCAGAGGCATTCGGCGCTACGGCACCGGCTTCGCGCCTCTAGACGAGGTTCGTGCTCTTCCTCCCCCCGCCACGCTCTGCTTATACCAGATCAAGGCCCTCTCACGCGCCGTCATCGACATCTGCTCGCGCCCATACTGCGTCACGAACCTCGGCATCAAGCGCGAAAAACTTGGCGACCTCTCGACTGAAATGTTCCCGCACATCTTCTACTCCTTCGCGATAGCATCTGGCTGCACGCTGCACGTGGACGTGCTGCGAGGAGAGAACGATCACCATCGGTATGTCTTGTTTGCGTGACTGCTATAGCCAACCCTGATCCCCCACCAACAGCGCCGAGTCAGCCTTCAAGGCGCTCGCGCTCGCGATACGCCAAGCGATCGAACGCACGGGCGGGAGCGACGTGCCCAGCACCAAGGGTGTGCTATAGCGGCCCCGTATTAGCCTACCGCGGCATGATTGCATGTAGCCTGATGTCTTTGCTTCTCATGTATCGAGGGTCGGAAATCTAATAAAACTGTATTTCTTTTTCGGAAACCATGAATACTCGGTATTCAGGGCATGCTATAGTACAAATATTGTGGCATAGTTTTCGCTCCACCACATCGAATGGTCACGCTCCTCCCGAGTGCCAATGCTTACCAGAAGATGCACTGCTGCTCAGGCGGCGGATTTAACTGTGGGTCAAACGTACGTGAGCAGATTCGCAGTCACAACATCAAGAAATTTCGCCTTACCTTGGCACCCTTCGGACAATTGAACGCATCTGCGAACTCAGGCACGTTATAAAGTGCACCATCCACTCTGAATTCATTTGGTGAATGTGGGTCGGTCCGTACCCGCTGGACCTATGAAAACGTTTCATCATCGGCGCAGCCTCGATACAAGATTGATGGATGCTTACCAGAGAAGCAGGCTTGATGTTCTCCGCCCACATGCGACCAAACGCGATAAAAAAGAGTTGTTCCCTGGCATTGCTAGTCAGCTGTCCAGCACCTGTCATCCATCGATGTGGCTCGCCTGGTGAAGTCCAGACCGGGAAGAAGATATTCCGTGCCGGCTTGATATGAATCCTCAAATTGTGCCTTCCAGGCCCGGTATGCTTGGATGATTCCAGTGTCCCCGATATTTTCACCCGATGTCCTGGGAACTAGTTGGTCAAATTCGGACTTGGTTGAATTATCAAGAACGTACAGGTTTCCCTGTACACGCAATGTCAATTGACTTTCCATTTCAGTCGGATAACGATGCGAAGACTCACATTCACATGGACTTCCTTGCCGTCAGGTCCAATTACCGTATACGCTGAAGTCACGTCTCAACCCCAATTTATCACATCAATCATGAAAGTAGCGCACCAGAGAACTGATCCACGATGCATTTCTGTTTCACCAGGAAACCTTCACTCGTATTCTTGGTCCACCATTCTTCCAGCTTGCCCTCCTGGTTGTACAGCCGACCCGCAGAGTCGAACGCATGCTTCAAGATTTCTCATGGTGAGCATGAGCATGGGAATGATGAACAGGAGGGCATACCGTAAGCTCGTGCGCAGCAACCTGGCCAAACGCGCCGAACTTGAGATACGATGGCCTAAGGGGTCACGATCAGAATCTGCAAGCAAAACAGGGTTGAAGTTGAAGTTCGCCTACCATTCCTCGGAGAAGAAGGGCGGTCGCAAGATGCCCGCAGGGAAGACGATCTATGATATCGACATGTCAAAATGGATCTCGTGGGAACAAGGCATCCAGCTTACCTCGTTCGCCGGTGGGTTATAGTATGCGTTGACGGTGGCCGGCGTCATCTCCCACGCCTGCAGATCGCGCTGCTTGCCCAACTGCTGCCATTCGCGATATACGTCGCTCGTGCTATCATACGGCATTAGCAAGGACTTGGTCGAAGAACAGAAAGCGTGTCGTACACGGCGCTGAGCATGTTGTCGAAGTATGCATGCTGGCTGACCTTGATCAGAGCGTAGTAGCGGGCAATGGACTCTGCATTGGTCGTGTTTGGCGAAAGAGGGTATCCAACTTTGATCCGAATGGCATCGGCCTGCAAGGACTGAAGTAAGCACCATGAATTTCTCAAACAAAGCGTAATAGTTCAAACCTTATCGGCAGCCGCATCGGCAGACGCTTGGTCCATCCAGTCGATTTTCGGCAGAGACGCCTTGAACGACTTGACAATATCTACACGCAATTAGTGAGCCCACGCTCATAACCGCAAAGCTAAGCACAGCACCTTTGATGACCTGAGTGCCCTTCTCCTGAGAATTACCGCCGAAAGTTTCATTCACGAAGTACCTTCCCGCCGCGAAGCCAAGGGCAGAGTCCACAGCGTTCACGCAGTACTCCGCACGATCGCCTACAGCACCAGGCTTGATCCCCTTGAGCACCTCGTCCAGGCTGCGGCGTGCCTTCCATGACTCCGTCTTTAAACTGAGACGGGGCGCGAGGCGCAGCGCGGCTTGGGTGACAAGATAAGCCTCGATAACGTCGCGACTGGTGGTGTCAAGGATGTGCGACAGCGATTCGATGTACGCGGGGTAGGTGACAATAATCTCCTCTGGGTAGTTGCGCGGGGTGAGTGTCGTGAAGTAGTTGTCGAAGTGGATTTGCTGGAGGGCACCGGTGAGGTTAGAGATGGGGAACTTGTTGTACGTGCCCATAGGGTCTTGCTGCAGTACATCACTGAGATGCGATCCTCGTTAGGATATATCGCCAATTCTGTCTCGAGGAACTTACAGATCCAGGCTAGCATTGGCCAGCTGCCTCTCAAACTTCACGACCTTCCGTGCGAGGTGTCTGGCAAGTTCCGTGCGGTTCTTGGGTTTCTTATCACCGTCGTCGTCATCGCCATCACCACCCCACGGAGGCCAAGGCCAGGGAGGCCACGCCTTAACAGTTTCTTCGTTCTGAACCAGATTCTCTGCGATCTTCTTCTGTGCCTGTTCCTCGTCCTCGTAAGAAGCGAGCAGAAGACGCTCCACGACGCCCTTGTAAAGTTTGCGGATGGGCTTATCCTCGTAGTATTCCTGCGAATACAGATGTTAACGAATTCAAGTGGAAATAGCGCGTATGCGGCCGCACTTTGGATGGTAGACCTAAGTCCGGCTGGCTGAACCACAAGACCATAAAGTTCGGGTCGACCTTGGCATCGCCTTCGACATCGAAGGAGAAGAGAGCAGGAATACCTAACAGAGTCGCGTCAATGCACACGTCTGGCGCTGAGAAAATTTATCTTACCTCGGGAGTGCAGGTAGGCAAGAGCAGCAGTCAAGCCCTCTCTCTTCTTGTCGGCATCGAGCTCATCTTCCAGATCTGCCTCGTTACTTATGTCCGTGGTCTTTCCCCTGAAAAGCTTCCGGATGACCCTAAGCACTTGGTGAAGAGGTTGCTCGCCGAGCGCATCTAATGTGTCCTGGTCCATGCAGGAGGCATACAAAGTACGAAGCTTGCGCAGAAGCTGTTCATCTGCCGAGCTCTTGAGCATGGAGACAGAGTTCCCATCTTCGAGGATGTCGCGGACAATGTGTAGGTTCTCCTCGAAGAGAGTGTTGAAGGTGCCGTACCGGCCCTTGTCGGACGGGACAGGGTGCGACTTGCGCCAGCCACCAGCTTGAGATAGACTGAGCCATAAGTCAGGGGAGAACAAAGAGGCACCCACTAGCGTAGTCATAGAAGTTCTCGCAAGGATCTTGCGAGGTATCCAGCGAGGACAGAATCGCAGCGGAGAGTTTAACGCATCCCGGAGTCAGACACACATTCTGTGCATAGCACGATCAAGTTAAAACAACTCCGTGGAAAAATAGGCAAACACACCTCCGTAGGGGGGTCAGATGGAGCTGCAGTGGGCGGGACAATCACGGTGGTCGTGCGGGTCGCGGTAGGAGGAAGGGTCACAACACTTGTGAAGGTCGAAGGAGGAGGATTCTCGCCTGGTTGACCGCCGCGGTGATACAGCTTGTATTGGGCACCGGCGAAAAGGCCGATGAAAACCGCGCTGAGGAGAAGGAAGATGAGAAGCAGGACTAGCAGGATCTTGTTGATAGGCGTGAGAGGCTCGTTGAGGATAGTCCCTAGGCGCTCGGTGAAGGAGGCCTTCTGGGTTGGCTGGTCCTCCAAGTGAGGGTCATCCGCATCGTCAAGAAGCGGGGCGGACTCTGTGAACGACCAGAAGTGAGCAAGATGGGGGAGACGTACGGCTGAATGTGTGCGTGCACGATAGAGAACGTACCTTCGTCCGTCGGAGGTCTTGCCTCCCTGGCAGACATGATAAGGATGGTTAGACGACTCCGCGGGTCGTGTGCTGTATATAGGGTGTGCTGGAAGCGGGCGGGAGCTGCAAGGGAGAGGGCAGGTTGCAGTCGCCTGCCATGCCATCATTCAACTGCACGCCCGCCGCCGGCCCGGCCACTCCGCAGCCAAATAACTTCGCATGCGGCAAGGCAGAGCGTCCATGGCTCTTCATATCGCCAGACGGTCTGCTGTCCCCCGTCTCTGGGCTGTCTCTCGTCCCCAGCTCTATCGCCCATGCCCTCCACGTACTTCTAGGTCCTTCCTCTCTCTTTTCAAACGGAAAGCGGCCAAGCCGGAGCCTCAGCCCATCCTCACCGAAGACAACCTCTTCCACCCCTTCTCCCAGTCTCCGTTCCCTGCCGTTCGTGCCCGAGGAGAAGCTATTCGCACCCTCGCACCATGTCCGGTCTGCGCCTCTTCTCATGACCACGCCGACACGCACGTCAAGGCCGAGCCGCGCGCTGTCCAGTTTGAGTGCCCTGACTGCGGCTGGCCGACGCACTGCAGCGAAGAGCACTGGGCAGCGGATGAAGAGCACCAAAAGTACTGCTCTAGGCTGCGAGAGGTAAATGAGGACGAGCATGACCTCAGGAGTGGCCGTCGTCTTCGAGAATTCGAGTTGCCTGGTTCGTTGGTTCGATATGTTTTCCCTATGCCCGCTAATAGTTTCACTCTCATAGGACCGCAAGACCAGGAACATGCCATTTCGTTCTCGAACTGGGATATCTTCTGGTATACTCGCAATTTCCCCTCCATGGATACCGAGCGCTCGAGAAGACACGCGAGCAAGTTGCTCACCTATCCGATCACCATCGGTTCCGTCATCCACCAGTACAGCTATCTGACATTGAGCAACCAGCGCCTTACGCCAGAAGGCAGTCGATCCATGGCCGGTTAGTTGGTTGTCCATTCGCCCGTCTCTTAAACTCATTGTCCGTCCATGCAGCATTGCGATATACTTTACACGGCGAGACAGGGACACCAGAAACTGAGGAAGCAAGCGCCCAAAAACCTCAGATGCGGATCTTCATCCTCGGTGCTCGTGCAGAATCCTCGCTTCCTCCTCACGTCTGGGAACAGCTCTGTCTGCTCTTCCCTGCCGCGCTCTTCCATCTCTACTTCATCGGCCCGCAGGTCTCCTTGCCGAAGCCGCCCAGTTCGTCACCGACACCAAAGGCGACTACTGCTGAAGCACAGTCACCGTCTTCTGAGCCGGCAAATGAGACAGGCGCAGAGGTGAGCGCTGCCCAACCAGAGAAGCCCGCAGACGAAAAGCCGACCTACCTGCCAAATGTCTACGAGCCGTCAACGCCCGCGCCCATCGTCCGCCACAAGCGTGCACGCGAATCCATCGAGCGATATGGCGTGCCGTCCTACACCGTTCCCTACACGCCCCAGCTCACCATCACTGGCATGCAGTGCAACTACGATGAAGTACACGCGCAATTTCAGGAGACGTTCGACCCGTACACGGACCTTTTCTTCCTGTTTTCACCCGGCCTCGGCTTCCCGTCACCCACATCCGTCTCTGAGACTACCGGTGAACCGCTGCTTCAAATCGCGTCCCCAACAGAGTGGGGCCCGGTGCTGCCGTTGCTGCTCGCGTCGAAGTGTCCGATCTTCGTCACCGGCTTTTCGCCTGCGGACGTTGAGCGCGACGTCAAGTCCCTGGCTACTGCGCCGGGCGTGGCAGGCGAGTTCGACTGGGTAATAACGCCCGGCGAGAATGCGTTTGGGAGTGAGAAGTGGGAGGTCGCGGACTTTGACCCGCGGGTGATGGTCAAGACGAACTGGGGCGTGTGGGGCATGCGCGGAAAGAGGCGCGACGTGCGCGAGCGGAGTGGATTTGGGATATTCTAGAGTAGTGCATCTAATGCTGGGTAGTAGTAATGAATCCCCTCTTAGCCCAGCTGCAGCCATAAGGCAAGAAGTGTCACTGTCGCTGCGGGCAAATCAGCGTTCAGCCACAGACGCGTCTGGTCTCGTGTTACCTCAAAGACGCGTGCAGCCAGCTCGCGTCGCGTTCAACAAACATTCTTCTCCTTCTCCCGACCGACCGCGACACTCAGGACATGGTCTACCTCCCTCCCCCGCACCTTGCCTCCGCATCCCGCCCGTCCTACGCCGAAGCCTACGCCGACATCCTCGCCGCGCACCGGCGCTCGCCCCTCACCTCCGCCTCCTCCGTCATCATCCTGGCCGCGCCCGATGTCGACGCCGTCTGCGCCGCACGCATGCTCGCCGAGCTCTTCAAGCAGGACGACGTGATGCACCGCATCATCCCCGTCTCCGGCATCGCCGACCTCGAGCGCGTGCGCGACGAGCTCCTGACCTACAGCGAGGTGCGCACGTCTGGCATGCATGTCCCAGCACGCGCTCACAGACAAAGGACGGAAGCTGCACACGCTCGTTCTGCTCAATATGGGCGCGATTCTCGATCTCCCGTCCGCAGAGTGGTTTGGCGACTTCACGACGAAGCTCCATGTGCATGTCATCGACTCGAGCCGGCCGCAGAACTTGTCCAGCCTGTTTGGCGGGGGTGAAAACGGCGAGCGCATCCTCATTTGGGACGATGGCAAGGCGGAGAACCTCGATGATGAACGTAAGGCTTGGGAGGCTCTCGCAGTATGTCTACTTAAATGCCACTAACCGGATCGTGAGTACTAACACGGTCGACAGTATGAGCCCGAGCAGGACTCTGATGAAGACTCGGAAGACGATGACTTGCCGGATGATGTCGACGAGGATGAGGATGAGGAGTACGAGGGAAACGGTCATACAGGAAAGCGGAGATCATTAGGTGATGGCAGTCGAAGTCCGGGGAAACGAAGAAGAATGGACCAGGACGTGCGTATCGTCCTCTTCTCCGCTACGGAGGATGTCGTTGAAGGCATGCCTAGCGACCACCACGAATATCACGCGACCAACGCGACGAATACCATGCACGGCTAGACAAACATTACATGACAGGTACGTGGTACGGCCAGAGCGCGTCAGGGACCGTCTACGTCCTCGCAACCGTCCTTGAGCGCGTCGACAATGAGCTTCTCTGGTCAGTCTTGTCCCTCCTCGTCCCTTGCTTCGTTGGTGGCTTCAACTTACCCTAGGCTGGCGATCCTCGGCCTCACCTACCAATACATCACTTGTCGAATATCGCGTGCCGACTACGACAACTACCATTCAATATACTACGACGAAGTCTTCCGCCTGAACCCGCCGCCGCCCGCGAACGACGCGCACGGCTTTGCTGCCCTCGGCGCGGACGACCACACGCTCCGCGCGACGGACGAGCTGCGCTTTACGCTCTTCCGGCACTGGACGCTCTACGACGCGATGTTCCACTCGAGCTACGTCGCGAGCAAGCTCGGCATCTGGAAAGAGCAGGGCCGCAAGCGGCTCACCGGCCTGCTCGCGAAGATGGGGTGCGTCATGCATCCCGCCCGCATGCCCCTCCCTGACCGCGCGCATGCGCACTAGCTTTTCCATCCCACAGACACATCAGTCGTACGCGCACATGGACATGGACCTCAAGCGCCATCTACGCACGAAGCTCGACGCGATCGCGCCGGAATACGGCATGGTCGAGCTCTCGTACCCGTCGTTCGTCCGGTGCTATGGGTACCACTCACAGCCGCTCTCAGCCGCGGATGCAGTCGAGGCGCTCGGTGCGCTGCTGGATGCGGCGACGGGCGTGCGGATGGAAGTTGAGATCGAGGGCGCGCGGAACGGCGGGGAGTGGTTTGGCGGCGGCAGGGTGTGGCAGGCGGGAGGCCGATGGAATGCGGAGAAGGTGCGGGCTGCGGAGGAGGCGGAGAAAAATGAGGAAGCGGCTGAGGAGGCGGAAGAGGCAGAGGGTGTGGAGAGGAAAGACAGTGGGGAGCCATGGGCGGTGAAGAATTTCTGGGCGGCGTTCGATGCACTCGGGGAGTAAGTTGTCAATGACAGCTCCATCCAAATTTCATCATTAACCAGTTGATGGCAGTATTATGCGCCTGCGTGAGGCTCTTTTCCTCGGGATGTCCGTCCACCGCGCTATCATCCGCACGGGTTCTTCCATCATCGACAAGAACGACATTCGGTTAATGAAAGGCTATCGCGTCGTGCAGCTAAGGCAGGGACCCGACCTTGTGCTATTCACGCATCCCGGGGTGCTTTTTCGTCTGGGTCTCTGGTTAGCAGATGCTCTCCGGGATCGTGTGGAGGGTACAAACGTCGGCCGGCGCACGAAGAAGAAAAGCCTACCCATCATCCTGGCTTGTTTGAACGAAAAGGCCAAAACGTATGTCGTCATCGGAATGAATGCGGCACTTGACTTCGGGGACGTCAAGAAGAAGTAAGCAGCGTTGCATGTCATAGTTGCCCCGTTGTGTGCTGACGCGCCCTGGAAGTGAATTTGGCTTGGCCTTCCTAGACGCGAAGGAGGATTCGGGCGCTCGGACACGGCACAGTTCATTTGATACCAGTATATTGGAAGTGAACGAGGCTGACTTCGACAGGTTCATTGCTGAGATATACCAGAGCAAGGACAAGTATTGATCTCATAATTATCATTATTTGTGCGCGTAGTTGTGCATATGGATAGCATTCTGTTTTGCGGGTGGACAGAGCATATGATCGATAAGGCCGTGTGTTTCATGTTTGAAATTTGACCAACAGCTGAAGTGGATCATCGCGATGACTGTCCATCGAATCGCAGGAAAATAGGTATCCATTTAATTTATGTTTTTTATTCAATGTCGTGGCTACCAAAAACCATCGGCATACCCCTACCAAAGCACTCAGTGGTATCAAAAGTGCAAATCGGTCACCAGTCACTCACCCTCCGTGAGAATGTCTAGAAAAGTAGTCGAAATCGATATTCACTATCATTCTAATGTCAGCCGGTGCATGCCTCCCGAGAGGCGGCACCACGTACCTGCCGTAGCCAGCACAAGCTAAGCCAGACGCGTGCATTTAGATTGCGCTGAGGAACAGAGTAAATAACTTCAACTCACCGCCCTTTGATCGAGAGTCAAGGCTGGGGTGTCCATGATGGGCGAGTAAGGGTCAAGGCTATCTGCATAAATCAGCTGAGGGTCAAAGGTAATCGCGTAACTCCCTGTAAAATAGTCAGCCATTTCGTAAAGAACCCTGCCAGAACTACCCCACCGGTATCGGTGAATATCTTTCCCGTCCCAATCCATGTCAGTCTCCATTTGCGTCTTCGGGGGTCGCTAACGTACCTCTCGTCCGAGACCGCGCCAAGCACGACTCACTTTTGCCAGGGGCTCGCCCTGCACGCCTCGCAAAGTGAAGTCCCAAGCCCACAGGCCTTCGTCGATCACGGCAAACTGACTAAACTGCTCCTCGCGATCTGATTCTGGCTGAGGTTCGCCGATCACCGACAATATACGATGCGAATCTCTGTCGTAAAGTATTAGATTCTGAGAGTGCCGAATTCTGAGCACACTCGCCGGAGGAATAAATCGTAGCGCCTTCGCCACGGATGCCATCGCTGCTGAACTTCTGCGAAAGTCTCAAGGATAGGCTCGCCCTTTGTTGTATAGTCCTTGAAATCTTTAAGGCGTGAGACAAACATCCGAGAATTGATCCAGTTGAATGGTCTGTATATCTTCGTTCGAAATTGTCAACCCTTGCGGATTCATGATTTCAAGAAATGTACTCACCCATAACACTGGTGTCCCATCGCGATCCATGACTATGGCACGAAATGGTCGATGCGTGCCGAACATTTGACGAGAAAAGAATGATAAACCCTTATCCTCCTCTGCAATGTACCCTAATGTTTCGCCTATTTCATCCGCTGATTTGACGTCAATGAGACGCGATACGACCGCGGGATGAGCAGAACTCTACTCACAGATGACATATTTGTTTGCTTGTTCCATGCCAATAAAGATATTGAGCATCTCAATTTGTCTAGTAGACGACAGTAGGTTCAATGGTCCATGCCTCAAGGCAACATGGCGATTCATGCACACCTTGTCACGACCAAGGACTTGTTGTCCATGAGCAGCCGACTCAGACCCACCTCTGGGTCCCCGGAAGGAGGACGATGGCTCCCCATCCATGGAGTTGAGTCTGCTTCCGGGGACTGTGCATTTCTTTCATATGCCTCGCTGGGGTGGGGAGGAGCATTCGCGTTTCTTGATGTAACCCGATGCGGGGGTGTCCTGGACCGCCCACCAACAGGATTGCGGTCAGGGAACCTAGAGTGTGCAAAGCATCGTGCACTGAATGCAATTGAAGGCCTATGGATGACTCTCGAAGATAGCGTAGAAAGTCTGAGCGTTCTGAGCATAAGTTATATAGGCGTGAATTAGGAGCACAGGGCGCTCATTTCAGTGCATTGTGACGTTCCGGCTGTTGCCGAGGCGCGCTGGACGAAATGTCTCTTGCGCGCGGGATGAGCAGGACACTAGTCCCCAGCCCACGCTCAAGCGCTCACCGTAGACGGCTTCCATCTCCATAGACATATCTTATGTCCATTCGCATTCTCTAAACGTGTACGCTCTGTACGCAGTATGCATACAACTTCCAAGAGGTCCCTCTCGCTGCTCCGAAGCCGTGTCCAAGTGCGCTCTGCAGCTACAGCGGCCAAAGCTGCCGTACGTGTTCGCTGTTCGCTTCTCTAAAGCAGCTTGCTACATTGTCATTCAATAGCCTAGTAAATGGGCGCCTCCGGAACCTGCTCCAGCTTCTAGCAGTCAACCGGTCTCCCCCAGACTCAGCAAGTGGGCACGTCCTGCAGACATCGTAAGCCCCTCCAGTCAAGAGAGCTTGGCAAAATGGCCCCCGACCTCGCGTACATCCGCTACAACCCCCTCCGATACTTCGTCAGGAAAACGGGCCCGGCCGCCTCCATCCTCTAGTGATCGAAGTTTCTCAGAGCATAGTTCCCGGTCTGCGGCAAGCAGACCAGCCAAATCACGCTACGGGGAACCAACCAAACAAGCACCTCGCAATATTGAACGCGATGCTCCGCCTCATGCTGGAATAGAGCCGGTACTCAGTGGTCGGACTCCGAGAGCGGAGATCCGGGACAGCCAGATACCATCTTGGTTGGCGGGTGGGACTCAAGCGCGGACTCAGCGAGGACGAGAACCGCAGACGCTCAAGTTTCAAGTTCAGGCAAAGGTCGAGACATGGTCGTACCGTGACAATGTTGTCGAGACTGGCGCGAGCGACCAGCGCGGTGGTAGACGCTCGAAGGCGTCCTATAAAGAACGGGGTTCTCTGGTGCAGATGTTTTCAGAGGATGCTGGTGATTCGGGGCCAGCGTGGTCGTCGTCAAAATCTCACACTGCGACACCTGTGACGAAGGTGGCCAAACAGAAGTCGAAGGCCGAACTACGACGGCCCGCGAAGATAAACGTTTTTATTCCCTCCACTATTTCGGTTGGTAACCTGGCCCGATTATTGAAGGTCAGAATGGGTAAGCTAGCTTCTGGTCCTCCACATAACATCTTGCTTATCTTCTTGGGTCCCAAGGCACCCTTCAGCGAGTAATGCGTCAAGCTGGAATGGGAGAAGAGTCGTCCTATGATCATGGTAATATATTTATTGTTTAATGCAGGCAGCAGTTCATATTTCATGGTCAGTCTTAACGTCGGATTATGCCGCTCTTCTTGCGGAGGAGTTCAATCGGAACCCTGTAATTAATGATGAAGCGGCGTTTGATATCTTCCCTGCGTGAGTTCTTATCTTTTAGTCAGTTGTACGGTCTCCATTTTCTCACATAGCAAGTAGCCCTCCCCATCCTGACCCTTCTACACTCCCCTCGCGCCCTCCCATTGTCACCATAATGGGTCACGTCGATCACGGTAAAACTACACTTTTGGACACGCTCCGTTCCACATCAGTCGCTTCCGGCGAGGCAGGCGGAATCACACAACACATTGGCGCCTTCTCCGTTTCCGTGCCGAATAGCTCTGGCAGTGGCGAGACTCGTTCTATTACATTCCTGGATACCCCGGGCCACGCTGCATTTTCAGCCATGCGTGCGAGAGGAGCTAGTGTCACCGACATCGTTGTCCTTGTAGTGGCGGCCGACGACGGTGTCAAGCCGCAAACCAAGGAGGTCATTGAACTCTTCAAGAAAGACGAGGCGAATGTGCAGCTTGTCGTCGCAATCAATAAAGTTGACAAGCCTGGCGTTGATATCGTAAGCTCGTCTGCTTGCTGGTGGGCTTGTGTCTGATCTTATTCACAGGAAAAACTTCATCATTCCCTGCTCGTGGAAGACGTGCATCTGGAGGCTATTGGTGGCGACATACCTTCCGTTGAGGTGTCTGGTCTTACTGGCCAAGGCCTCGATCAACTTGTTGAGACCATATCAGCCGTGGCGGAAATGCAGGACCTGCGCGCTGAACGCGAAGGCAATGTACATGGACATGTCCTGGAGTCCAAAGTGCAAAAGGGTCTTGGGTTCGTATCTACGAGGCCATTGGCGAGAATTGCTACTCATGCTGCTGTTCCCACAGGCCTGTTGCCACCGTCCTGGTCAGCCGAGGTTGTCTCAAGCCTGGTACCCACGTCATCTGTGGTACGACTTTCGCCAAGGTTCGCGTGATGAATGACGCCGCCGGACAGTCCGTGAAAGCTGCGTATCCTGGGATGGCAGTTACTGTATCTGGTTGGAAGGAGTTGCCCAAGGCCGGCGACGAGGTCCTACAGGGTTCAGAGCAAGACGTAAAAAAAGCTGTCATCAATCGCGAGCGCAAACTTGAGGAGGACGCCCTTCTTAGCGATGTGGAAGCCATCAATTCTCAACGTCGATTAGACCGAGAGCAACGAGAATTGGAACTTCAAGCCGCTGCTGAAGGGACAGCTGTTCCAGTTGAGCATACTGCCAACGATGGTCCGAAGGAGTTGCGCCTGGTGATCAAAGGCGACGTGAGCGGCAGCGTCGAAGCGCTCGTCGGTGCATTGGAAGGCATTGGGAACAAACTTGCTCGCGTCAAGATCGTGTCAACAGGCGTCGGCGAAGTCACAGAATCAGACGTTCTCAGAGCTAAAGCTGCAGAAGGTAATGAACATTGTCAGGCTTCGGGTCTGCTTTCGCTCACCGAAATTCAACGCGTATTTGTAGGCATGATCGTCGCATTCTCGGTCCCTGTCCCTCGACCTAGTGCGGCCGCTGCTGGATCCAGCCACGTACCCATTCTCTCATCGTCCATCATCTACAAAGTCATGGACGAAGTTTCGGAGCGTGTAACCGCGCTACTGCCCACCGAGTATGACAGGCGAATCGTTGCGGAGGCGACAGTACTTCAGCTTTTCGATATCCAACTAGGCAACAAGCGTTTCAAGAAGGTCGCTGGCAGCCGTATCACGAATGGCATCTTGCAGAAGAGCAAGCCAGTGCAGGTTGTCAGGGCAGGCACTGTTGTATATGAAGGTATTTCACCGTAGCATCATGTACGGCTTCTTTCGATACTCATGAAGTGTATTTAGGACATCTCGATACCTTCAGACATCTTAAGAAGGAACTCACGGAGGCCTCTAAAGGTCTAGAGTGTGGTATCAGTATTCAAGGCTTCCAGGACCTTCGGGAAGGGGACATGATTCAGGGTTACGAGAACGTTGAGAAGCCGAAAGTCCTGTACTAGACTCTGCATCACGGCGTGGTGCAGACGCAGACCCCTTGTCCACATGCCGGCATCTTCACAGCCACTTATTAACACTTGTCTCGTAAAATATGATGATCTAATTGCATTGCTTCAGAACTCGTGCCTACATCGAGCATTTATGCGAGTCTTTTAATATTGTTCTCTCCGTCGAGCACAAGCTCTTTTGCACCGATTGTCCCGGTTCGACCTCCCACACCAAACGTCAAGCTGATATTTCCAAGGTCACGATCTGTCCTCTCCAGCAGAGTCCAACTTCGCCCGTCCAATTTTTTCAGGCTAAGCTCGATCTAGGACGTATTTTTAGAATGTCGCGCATCAACTGTGTACGAACTGCTTACCTTGGTACCATAATACTTGTAAGTGGATCCCGTAGCATCAATCGGACCAAATAAGTCGAGCGACCGCTTAAACCGCTTGGACCCTGGGAGGACGACATCCAGGTGTACCTAGAATACAAGATGAGCACTGTTATAGTAGAACGTCATACAGAAGCCATGCCTGCTTTTCTTCAAAGACCAAAGAGCTGCGCTCTTGATCAGCTTGTTTCGCGAAGACAGTCACATGCACAGCGTTGGGGGTCTGGTAATGATCAATTCTGCAAGTTGTAAGCTCCTCGGTGGCCTTGAAGTATTCATCAGCCATTATTTCGTTGCGGAGAAGTGCAGGAAGACAAACTGGATCGCCTTTGGACTTCGGCACGAAAACGTGTCGGCCTTGCTTGCAACCTTCAATCTTGAGGAATTCATCAAATTCGAGGACCCGTCGCTTGCAGCACAGATATCCCTGGGTAATTGAGAGAAGAATTCGTGATCACGATAATCAACGAGGTGAACCAACCTTACTGCCCTCATGGAATATGGGCTTGGATTATTATCATTATCAGACCCTACTCGTTCGCATCCTACAATACATATACAACTGACCTTTCCAGGGTGATACGTGCAAGTAGCTCCTGGCGCGTCGCCCTTCCGATTTTCCTCGTCGCTTATGTACAGAGTGTTGCATCCGCTATGCCGACATTTCATGCCTGGAGCAACTGGAGCATCTAAGTCATCTTCTTCCTCAACAGGAGGCGGAGGCGGCGCTGCTGGTCTTGGCACTGCCTGGACGGATGTTTTGGTGACCGAAGGAGCAGCCGGCAGTGCACTATAAGACTCTTTTCCGTCCTTCGTACGTGTCAATTTGACATTCTCGTTCCGGCTCGAATTCGACGGAGCTGGTTCTGGGGCCGCAACTTCCGCCGAATGAGGTCCTCGAATACAGCCCTGCAGCGAAGCTAAGCGGTTGATGAATAAACGGACGAGGATATGGACGCACAGGAATCTTCATGAACTCGTCGAATTCCAGGACAGGTTTGTTGACCGTGTTGCAGCAGGACCAAGACTTCAAGCCTTCGTGAAAGATCTTCACGTTGGCATTGTTGAGCTTTAGGCCATACCTTTCGCGAAGGATACACGTACCGGTGCACCTGGATGATAAACGCAGCTGTTTTCCTCAAATTTTAAGGGGTCAAACTCTTGACTGCATCCTTTATGTGAGCACCGGGGCATCGTCCTTGGATGAGAAACGTCGCGCAAGCTGAATAGTTGCTGAGAACGCAATAGGACGTGTAGTGGTAGGCTAGCACGCGAAAAGACGTATAGATGTAAACGCTAGGTCAATAATAAGAGGACGATTCGGAGGTCGTTGTCGATGAGCACAATTGCTCTTTCACCGGACAGGCTGCAGCAGTGGAAGCGCCGGCCCGCGGCTGTAGCCGAGCCGCAAGTACTCTCGATTTCTGGAAGGCAGTCGAATTGGATGGAATCCGAATGCTCGACACAACCTCGACACTGAGAAGAAGAAAAAAAAATGTCGTATCCAAACATTCGACAACACGGGTCTGCCATGATGCGGATACATTAGAGCGAGAAACTTGCAGGGAAAAGACATGGATCGGTTATTCATGGAAGATTATGAAGACCAATATATTTCGAGCTCATCTATACTCATCTACACAATGTACGGGACGAAGCAAAAAAGGATTAAACTACATAAGTTAGTGAACTCCCCGAGGAGTAAAGGGAAGCTATAAGGGTAGACTCCAAACCATGATAACTTCTTGAAGCCCCACCTATTACTAGGCAACACAGGAACGGAGAAATCGTGATAAGTCACAATGAAGCACGGGCAAGGAGAAGGCATGTACTGTAGGAGAAAGGGTGATCAAATGGATACGGGGCGTTGAATGATGAACGGTAGAAGCAAGCGAGTCGTAAGATATAAGTGTAGTGAACCCAGGCCCAGTCGGATATCCACTGACCGCCGTCTGCATGGCTTGTTACAATAGATCCCGGAGAAGCCAGTGATAAGATCCGCTGGCTGGCCTGCGCAGTGCTGTAAGTGCAATAGCTGTGTTGCGAGCCACTCTGTCAAAGCTCGGAAACTGCGAGATAGTCAAACTTGTGAACACGGCGTCAAAGATCTCGATATCCATGGAAGCACATGAGGTGGCTGAAATACGCTCACGATCGTCCTGTGTGGACGCACTCGGCGCGTGCAGGGTCGTCCATCTATGCAAGATCCATCGATGAAGAAAAGCCCTCCGTAGACAGTTCCCTATGGCTCCGTGCGATTGCTAACTGACGAAGACCCGCGGAAATGTGTTCTCCCGCTTCAATGGTTATTCGCATGTTGGACGATGCAATCGGTGAGCGAGACTGGCTAAAACCGGCTAACCACGCTGAAATCGCCCGTCTTGTGGTCAACAGATCGCAGCGCAGGAGGCAGCTCGCGTCCGCACTATCTGCCCAGCACAGAAGAGCACTGCATTAGTATCGATGGCGTCGCTGAGAACATCTAAAACTTAGAAGATAGGAAATGACGTGGAGCACCTGGTGGGTATCCTTGTTGCTTTGACCTCTACATATCACCATCCCATTCATCAATACAGCCCGGTATCGAGCTACGAAATTCCAGGTCCCATTGCCTCCCACACTAAGAATCCAACGCCCCATGGCCCAACACGTGCCAATGTTCGCAAGGCAGCGCGGATCCTCCGTTGTCCAGAGCTTGACCCAAAGTCTGGAGAAGTTGCTTCTGTGTTGCGAAAAAGCGAAAGGAAGCCATCTGCGCGAACCTTCCGAAGGAGCACGCTGAAGATGAAATGTTTTGTGGTATGCGTGATATTAGAATGTACCCGATCGAGATAGACGGCTCTCCTTGCGGCATCCCAAGGTCTGCTCATGATTTCATAGCTCAAACCCGCAAAGGCTCCTCCTGATACTAAGGCAACACCGTGAACAACTCGGGGAGCATGGCGCCGGACAGAGTGACCACGATCTTCTCCGTAATCATAGTGTTGGACCATGTTCTGCGTGATTAGCTTCAGGTTAGTTGCGACCCGCCGGGTCATCTCGAATATGGAGAAGAAGGCGGCAAAGCCTGGAATCGTGTATAAAGCGGCTCAGCCAATTTCCCTGCTAAAGATGAGGAAGATCCATACCAAAGACATCTTTGGCTAGGCCCCAGCCCCAGCCATCCCATCCTCTCCCAGCCATATCTCGCACGTCCCTCATCCAAGTCCTGATTTGCCTGATATCCTCCAGACTCGCATTTCCGGCATTGATAGTCAAATCTGATCTTGCAGGGGCCGTACCTCGGAAGACCTCCTTCCAGGCATGAGACCAGCCACCAGACTTAGCGGAACCGCCTTCAATTGCCAAACGTAGGTTCTCGGCAGGAGCAGCGATAACCGCCTGGCTCCCACCCGCAATAGCACCGGATAAAGCGGCATTCGCTATTGGATATGCAGCCATCTGCGGCTCGAGGAGAGACGATGCCTCTGCGTATGAGGTCCAGAGAACTGTACCAAGTACAGCATTTACGACGAGGGGAGGGACAAAGTGTTTAGGGATCACCATGAGCTAGAAGCAGGGGAGATGTTATCGCATGTCGTGGTTAAGAAGGCTATTAGACATACACCTTGCGCTTTCACAAGCCCTGTGACGAACTGCGGCGTCAGAGAAGCCCCTTCTCTAGACGCCAATCCTCGGAGGGAATGCCATCCACTGACTACGAACGTGTCAACAATGTATTTGTTTCGACCACAAAATCTGCCTATTCACTCTTTGAGGGCCTGAACAGACGTACTGGACGAGAAAAGTATAACGCAACGCTTCGTGTCAACGTTCGGGCGACCGCGGTATATAGCGAGCTGCTGGACTCCTTCGACGCATCGTCCGACATCCACGAGTGCGACACGATTCGCGTCTAGAAAGTAAGATGCAGGAAAGCACCAATAGTAAAGGAAGCTATGAAAATTCAAAGGGCTGTCCAGCGGACTCCCGTACGTGATGGAGGTAGCTCAAGAGCAAGAGTGTAAGTTACGTAACCCCCGTTTGTCGACTTGACTTCGAGTGCCACGGTCAACACCCTCTGCAGAGTGCTCGAGCAGCCAGCACAACTCCGTGAGCATGCTTTATTGGCCATTGCCAACGTCCGCGTCCCTGATCGATCATTGAAGAAACTTCATGCAAGCCTTTCGTGCAGCATTCCGACATACCCCAAAGACGAGATGGTGTGAAATCAGAAACACCTTGAAGAGATACTACTCTGTCGATGTCTTAGCATCCAGCAGAATATACCCGAAGGACTTCCAAATTCTGCCTAACTTTCTATCACTGGAGGAACAGCGAATACTGCTGTCTGCGTCTTTGGAAAAGCTGAATCAAACCGAAAGGCGAAGCATGCGCCGCCGTCGTAGTCGATACCTATCTTCGCTCCCGGACAAACGCAAAAATACCGGTACCATCCACGAAGAATTTCTACCTGACGAGTACTACGAATTTGAGGAGGTCTGTACAACGTAAGTCCTGCGACCCTGGTACTAATACACATTACAGGGACATTTCGATGGCGTCATCAAGCGTTTTCGAGAGATACACGTCTCGTCTTGGGATGGCGTCGAGTCGCCAATACTTTCCAAGATATTGGGCCGATTGCGGACGCTCTATCCTGCACAAGCTGATATTCAGACTCATCTTCTGCACTTAGCCTCGGATGGCGAGATTTACCCCCATGTGGATAACGTGGACGCCAGCGGCTCCTGGATTTTGGGTGTGAGTCTAGGCGCCGATCGCGTCCTCGACATGCAATCGCTAGAAGGCGCTCCGCAAAAAAGCTTTCAGGTCTTGTTGCCATCGGGCAGCGTTTATATACAGAAGTGCGTGGCGAGCACGCATGTTTGATTGTCAGCTGATTAAACTGTTGCAGAGACAACGTTCGGTACCAGTACAATCATTCTGTGCTTCGGCCAAAGACATTTATGGGACGAGATCTACTCGCTGGCCAACGTATAAGTCTCATAATCAGGGTATGTCAGCATACATACTGCTTCGATTATAAAATTGAGATGCACTTCCGCAGGACCGAAAGCCATTATCATAGCGTTACTACTATATCCATCCAATAGACCTATATCCTTATAGGGGAAATAGGGGAAATAATATTTTACAACCGGACGGTCTTCCCTCTTCAGAATAAAACATACGGGCGCGCACGGACAGACCGGTCATGTGTGCGTTAACCATATTTCCAATAGAAGCCATTTGACCGTCGTCAAGAGGCTGGTCGGGACGACGTTCAGTAGATCGTGCAGGAAAGTGTGTAAACCGATGGAATAGATGGGCTTTGGATAGCTGTTGACATGAACTCTTCGTTTTTCAGAATAGAACAGCAAGACAATCTGACTGACCGTGATTGTATTGCGACTTGCGTAGCATGGACGATTTCTGCCTCGCTCACAGCGAGATGCTTATGTATCCATGAAATTGCTTTTCTCAGCCGCACTTGTGTCACTGGATTAAAATGAAAAGACACGCGTCAGTGACTCCGGTCCGAGAAAGAAACCGCAGCACGCACCAGGCAGGCGCATTGTTTTCTCCCCCGAAAATCGACGCCTGCAGCCCACACACATTATGTATCAGCCTTCGTCCCGACAATGCCGAAGACAAAGACATGCCTCTTGCTAAGATCACCCGATCTTTCATATGGACATGGCGATGCTTCTGCTATTGGTCCTGTGACTATTGATGTCACCCTAATACCAAATGGCTGTAGAGCGTCGCAAAGATGTCGCGTAACAGCACAGCGGGCTCCTTCTATAGAGAACCCGAAGCCATTTCCATCTAAAACACATCAGTTTCTCCATGAACCTTTTGGAGTAAGTATTTACCTTCTGAGCTCGGAGAAATGATGATAATTCGGCCAGAAGTTTCCCGCAGCATCCGCGTATAATCGTGGGCCATTAATATCGGCTCCGTGACCTGAGAGAGCACCCTTTTCCTCCACCGATCTTCCTCAGCGGAGCATTCAGAACACACGTCAACAGCCCCGGACATCAGACGATGGAGCAATATGTGTGGAGACAGTGATTCTCGACCTGGAGCGGGAGATACGACCAGAGCGACAAGCTTCAACGTGTATTTTTGGCAGTAGGTTTGGACCGTCTCGAGCGCCCGGTGCCGCTGAGAATTGGACCAGATATCAAGTGACACGGGGGCTATCAGGCCCCAAGGCAAGGATCGCCTTCGTTCCTTGCGGTTATGCCACATGTATAGAAGCTTGACAACAGATAAGAACTTCTGCTGCGAACGAAATATCAGAAGCTTACTGAAGACACGTTGTCCTGCTCGTGGAGACGGTGCCCAGGTTGTTCTTCAGCCTGATTGGGGCACAGCGCGAAAACTGTATACCCGAGCTCTGAGAATTGCAGAGCTATGCTTCTGCCAACACCTTTCTACAATGTAGGGCATGTCAAATGTCGCATGGAAGGGTGGACACACCTTCTTGCACACCAAGGACGAGTATAGCGCTGCTGTCCGGACTGTACGTTTGGCAGGGTCGTATCCTGCAAATCTCCAACAAAGCATCAAAAATGGACGATGAACATAACTCAAAAACAAGCATTGCTCGGCGAAATAGCCCAAGCAAGGCCCCAAGCATGCATTCCGCAAGGCGCAATATCATCGATACGGCCGACGAGGATGCTGGGCTGTCCGGTATTTCCGACAGCCCAGACCTATCAAGTGAAGATGGATAGATGTGCTGAGCTGAGTGAGACTTCATGTTGCAGGCCGCCCAGGAAATTGGGGGATGATGGTGAAGACTTGCAGCAGAGGGTGCCCGACGATGGATGGAGGAGGATGGACCCGACGTCGGCCCTTATACCAGGCACATGGGACGTGAGATCAGGATAAGATAAGATTCGGAGATACATCTCAGATCTGCTTAAGCGATCCTTCTAGTATTGATGCCGAGTCAAATTTGCTTCCGTCTCCAGCACCCGAACGTACTACGTTGCAACCTGCTCAACCCAGCTACACGTCTTCAACCACGCCTCGCCTTCCTGAGTGATAAAATCATACCAACACTTGCTACTTTATTTATAACAGCCCACGGTGACTCACACCCCAGCCGGTATTTTTGACTCTCAAACATCACAGAACTTGCCGAATGAAACGCGCATGCTGGCGTATGTCATTTCGTTCACACCCCGGCCCTGTTCGTCGGATGTGAGGCCTTCCTAAATCTCACTTTCTATCTCACCGCTGTGATTCGGCCGACTGTGGAAGCGATTGAGCCGTAGACCACCGCTGCTAGGCCCTCCGGCGTTTGGGAAAATGAGCGGTGAGTAAGGTTCATGTAGATATTTGTGCCTCGGCATTGGGTAATGGACATGAAATACTCAGCCAGCAACCTATCGAGATGAACAACATCCGATCAGTCCTTGCATGGCTGGGCGATCGAGCTTTTGAATCTTGCGCCCATCGAGTTCAGCACCATCTACTTCTTCCGTGGACAACGTGCAGTTGTAATGCACTCGCTTGATGCTGTAGAACAGGCGTCGTCAGCTCCAAGCTTATAGAGAAACACTGACGCGCTCTATGTCAGACGACGGCGACAGACGGACACAGGGGCATTATCGGCGAGACAGGTTCGCTCTTATGCAGTCTGGAGCCCAGGCGCTTGGACGAGGCTAATAACAGACTTGTGAATGCCTTCTCCGTGTGAGGTTTCCAACGTTATAACGGTCCTAGTCCGTCTCATAGGACTGGACTTCCCCCACGGTCTCGAGGCACATGGGTACTTCGGGAAGTCCTGAGCCCATACTTGACGTCATGGCGCAGAAAATCCCCGCGACTTCTCAAGCCTCAAATAATTACTGACTATCTCCACTCGCACTCCGAGGAGAAGACACAGAAGAGACTCTATCGGATACATATCTGGGAATACGAAGCAACGATACAATGTCTAGTAAGCGTCCAACACTCGCGAATGCACCAAGAAGTCCGTGAGATAGCTACAGTTCTAAACAAAGCCGAGAAAAAAAATGGCAGCACCACTTAGTGCTGCTGGCCGTGATCGGCATTGAGGAGATCGGCACTGTGGGCGCAGAGTTATTCTAGCGCGCAAATCGCGATAGCGGATGAGTCCCGACTTACGGGAGATTTACGGTCGTGTTGGTGCCTTCAAGGCGAAGCGTGACGATCTGGGTGCCCTGGAAGTGTGTGTTAGAAGATTCAGGCCGGTAAGCACGAAACCTTGCGCGTACATCGGCCTGGATGCTGGTGCTTTGGACCCGCCCGTATACGACCGTCCCGTTCGAATCCCAGAAGAAGACACGGGCGCCATTCTGCCGAAGCGGGTTAGACACGACCGACGAGCGTCCTGGAGCCAGCGCCGCTTACCGCGAAGTTGTTCATAGCCGAAATAGTAGCTGGGAGGGTCCACTGTGAGGTGAAACTGGGCTTCGAGTGCTGTAGAGTGTTGTCTCTCCCTCGTACCCTTTATAACGATACAAATTACCACGCAGAAAACAAAAGAATTCCTACCGGACGTCACACTCGATGCGCAACGGGAACGGGCATCCCAAGCACAGGAAGTCCGAATGAACAGAAACGTCCTGATCAGCTGTATGAAGGGAGCGTCGTTAATGTTATAAGAT
Organism: Hericium coralloides; assembly: GCA_003675405.1. Taxonomy (NCBI): domain Eukaryota; kingdom Fungi; phylum Basidiomycota; class Agaricomycetes; order Russulales; family Hericiaceae; genus Hericium; species Hericium coralloides. Next base: position 922,805 of record QUOP01000216.1, on the reverse strand, counting down.
AATTTGGGACGCTTACGGAATGACTGGCGTCCTACCTGGGTACAGGCAGTAACGAGGAGTTAGGAGATGTCGGCAGAATTAGGACGCGCCGCAGAAGTAGCATGCTTCACTTGGGAGGGTGAAATGTCGGATGCAGCGACACAAAGTCGGTCGAGGCCTTCGAAGCCTCGCACGAAGCACCAAGCGGGTGGGTAGCTTGGTAAATGAAGGCTCCGAGCATCGTTCATGACAGAAGCGAGACAAATTACCGCAGAATGCTGAATAGATAGAAGCTCTAGGCACGAGTGAATAGACACGTAATCAAAATGGATGCAGAAGAGAGGTCTTGCTGCTCGAGCGTGTGCGTGCTCGGAGGCAGGCAGCTGGAGGAGGCAAAGACACAGGCGCAGACGAATATAAGATGATCTGCACTACACCGCTTAGCGCACGAAGGTGATAGGACTGGTATTCATAGCATAAAAGGCTGGGCAGCACAGGGAGGGTGTTCCCATGGATCGGTGGAGGAAGCGGCGTGGCATCGGAGTGGATCGAGGCTAGGATCTGAGGTAGGCGATTTCTAGGACACGCACGAGGCTCGAGACGATGGCGAGCGCAATGAGGTTGCCCCAAATCCTGCGAGAAGCGGGTCGACGATGGACTCGTGGATGGAATTGTTCGATCGGAGCGCCGCTGCAGTCCACGCGTACGGCAACTCACGCGTCCCGTTCTCCTTCCTTCCTTCCTCTTCCCGCTCGTCCTTCGCACTCCCCTGGCCAATCCCTTCCAAATCCATTGCATCTGCGACGCGTCCCTTTTATATCTTCACGGCACTGCCAGCCCCTCTGTCCGATTAGCGGCCAACATGCCCCCGCACGCGCAGGGCACTGCGCCCGCTAAGCCGGCTGTCAGTGCAGCACGCCACGATATGTCTGTGATCCTCGTCACCGGTTCGTACGACCATGAGATCAGATTTTGGGAGGCCTGGAGTGGGATTTGCTCCCGGACCATCACGCGTAGCAACGAATCAGGAGTGAGACACATTCTCACTTGCGGGATGCCCTGCGACCAGCAGAAGACTAAATTACATCATTTGCAGCAAGTAAACCGACTTGCCATTTCACCAGAGTAGGTACACGTGTAAGTGCATGCCTGCGTTCGGTCCGCTCATGCGGCATGCCCTAGCAAACGTCTTTTAGCCGCCGCCATACACAAGAAGGTCAACATATACGAGATAGCGGGGACGAGCTCGACGCCGGTGTGTTATCCCCGGAGTCTTCGCCTGGATTCTCTTCTCTGACCGCCGGGCAGATTATCAGCTTCGACCGCGATGGCCACACTGCGAACGTTACCTCGGTATCTTTTCACAGCCAAGGGAAGTGGCTGGTGACTGGGAGCGAAGATGGGATGATCAAGATTTGGGATCTGCGGTGCGTTTGTGGTATAGCATTGTCCCTTAAACGACGCTGACAGTACTTTAGGAGCACCCAGCTTCACCGCAACTATAATAACGAGGCACCAGGTAAAGTGCCAGCGTCACCTTAACCAGCTTTCGCGCTGACCTGCACTGCGGCATTGAGTCAACGACGTTGTCGTTCACCCAAATCAGGGCGAGCTAATCTCTTGCGATCAGGCAGGTAGGATCAAGCAGTGGGATTTGTCCGAGAATATCTGCACGCATGAGCTGGTAATTCAATTTCTACTCTTGTGGCTTCTTCGACCCACACTCAATCCTTTAAACAGACGCCTGCGGGCGATATCCCTATTCGATCTGTCACCCTCGCCTCGGACGGCTCATGCCTGGTCGCAGGCAATAATAAGGTCCTCTGGTGCTCGCCCTCAGATGCGTCCTTGACCAACGATTATACTTCTAGGGGAAATGCTACGTGTGGAAAATCAATGAAGAGGGCTCTGGGCTCCCGCGGTTTCAGGCTGTCACGAAGTTCCAAGCTCATAACCGGTACTTGACACGATGTCTTCTCAGTCCTGACGTGAAGTGTGTCTGTCTGGCCCCTCGTCTCGTCATGGCGCTCATCCATTTCGGACAGATATCTGGCAACGTGCTCTGCAGACACCACAGTCAAAATCTGGTCGATATCGCCTAACTATGAATTTAGACTGGAGAAGGTCCTGCAGGGTCACCAACGCTGGGTCTGGGACTGCGCCTTCAGCGCCGACTCGGCCTATCTCGTAACAGGTGAGTTATGTGATGCAGAAGCTGCGACTGGAAGATCTGACCACTGCCATTCGCAGCCTCTTCTGACCACACCGCGCGCCTCTGGGAAATGGCATCTGGAGAAACTGTACGGCAATACAATGGTCATCACAAAGGTTCGGCTTCGCTTTTCCAACGATGGGAACTCCTTCCTGACTCGTGTCTCTAGCTGCCACATGCTGTGCCCTCCACGATGGTGCCGGCTGAAAACGAGGTGGCCTCTTCTGATAGTAGTCCCCAATCTCCGGTCTTGCCGTGAAGTGTGAACAGACTCGTGTGTAGTCTAGGCCTTCGGATGTCTCAGTTCTTCTCATTGGTGAGATAGTTTTCATTTGTGCAGGCACAGCAATATATGCAGAATATTCCGAACGACCTCGAGAATGGATTTCTATCCATTTAGTTTGGTTGAAGGCTATGCGATGAATGGTGATCCTCCCTTCGCAATTGACGCGCCCGGGCTCTGCGTGCGCAGCGCACGCAGATCTTCCGCTCCGCGCAAGTGGATTCCTCGAAACACTTGAGTGATGGTGCCAGGATGGTGCAGGTAAGTCAATGTAAAATTTCCGGCCGTAGACAGGGTGCTCCTGGATCATAGAAGGCTTCCGATGCCGAGCTTTATCTGATAGAACGCGACGGGAAGCATCGTGGCCGCCATATACACGCCATGCTCAGTCTCGCCTGCATCGCCCACACTGCACAGGTGGTCGGCCAGGCGCTGCCAGCGATGCCGAGGCCAGAAACTCCTCGTTGCCGTCGTGCGAGTTCGTCCGATATTTCGCTCCTCGCTTCCGACGGACTTCGGGGCGCGCATGGGACGCACTGACCACAAATGGAGGGTCCTTACGCCGCAGACTCAGTGAAGGACATCGATGGCGGTCTGGCGTCTGGTGTTGCTGCTTCTACTCGGGCCAGATGCGGCGAGAAGATTGACTCGGCAACATAGAAGTGAACGCAGAAGAAAGGCTGGTTCGTGACGTCAAGCTATTAAATATGCATTAGATTCGCTCTGGGAACTGTACGAGGACTGGCTATAGGAGGAAGTTGTTGGGGAACCGAAGAGAACGCACACCCGTGGTGCATGGGCATGAAGCCAAAAGGCTGTCGGAGGTGAATGGGTGAAAGGAAGATACAGCCTCGATCACCAACGTCGATGTTGTGGTTTCTGAGCAAGTCAAGGTGCCAATCCACTAGATCACATCCAGACTGCTCTGAGTGCCGTACGCTGATAAAAATGCCGCTCTCGAAACCTCCACATCATCAGCGTTGAGGCCAACACGGCGAGCCGTTGAATCCAGATCACTCGAGATCTATCCGCGCCACAAATGGCGGATGTCAAAATTATTGAGGTACCATCTCGATCTGCTGCATTGGCCGATGAACGGCCACGTCAACACCACAGGGCTGGCAAGTCAACTGACGTCGCTCTGCAGACGACGCACGAGGCAGAGAGAGGCGCAGGAACGAACCTTGAGCTTGTTCGCCGTCAGTGGCAGCGACGAGGACGAAAGCGGGGCGCCGCAAGAGGGCCAAGACGGGGAAACCGCAAGCGGAAGCGGGACGGAGTCGCGGAGAATGAAAAATGATGTGGCTAGGCTGGTTTGGGCCAATTGGAAAGGGTGAATTCGGAACGGAGAGCCGGCGGGCCGGGGTTGGGAATGAAAATGGCGGGCTGGGATTGGAGGGGAGTGGGTTCGGCCGAGGAGCGGGGCGGGTTCGGACTCGCGGAGAAGTGACTCGGTGTCGAGATGCTCCAAATCTCAATTCGTATTAGATGACGGCTCAGCTCGCTCTTATCTCTGCCCTCCCTCCCATCATCTTCCCTGTCGCTCTCTGCCTATCAGTATTACCCACCAGAGCCCTGCTCTTCTATGGCAATCACCCCTTCGCCCTCTGAAGATCTCAAAACACACAATCGCTTTGTCCAGCCGGAGCTCCCTCTGGTCGAAGACTTCGCTACCCAATCCTCCATTGACAGCTTCAACGCCGTCCAACGCGATCCCCAATCCTGGTCAGGATCTCTCCCCGCTAGTCAAGGTCTTTACATCAATGATCTCGAGAAGGATGCGTGCGGTGTCGGCTTCATCTGCCACATAAAGGGCGAGCAGAGCCATAAAATCGTCTCCGATGCCAGGCAGCTTCTCTGCGCCATGACGCATCGTGGTGCGACCGGTGCTGACAGTCGTGACGGAGACGGAGCGGGTGTCATGACGGGCATCCCCCACCTGTTCTTCAAGCGCGAGGCCGAGCGGGACATCGGCTGCGCTCTCCCGGAGCCGGGAGAGTACGCTGTCGGCAACGTCTTCTTCAAAGCCAATGACCCTATTTTGCTGCAGAAGCAGCAGTCCGTTTTCGCGCAGATCGCCAGTGACCTCAGCCTCAGAGTTCTTGGCTGGCGCGAGGTGCCCACGGACGGGTCTATTCTCGGCCCCGCAGCGAGCAGCAAGGAACCCATCATTCTTCAACCCTTTGTCGTCCTCCGCAACCACTACGGCGACGGCAGCCAGAGTCAAGGCGGACCGTTCGATGCGAAACAGTTCGAGCGTCAGCTCTATGTTCTCCGCAAGCACGCAACGCATAGCATGTTTGTCTATTTCTATTTCTCTGACTGCATCGACCTTAGCTCAACACTTTGGACTTGCCTCTATCTAAAGTACGCTCGCAAAAGGCTTCTATGTCTGCTCGCTCTCGTCCAAGAATATTGTCTACAAGGGACAGTTGTCGCCTCCGCAAGTTTACAATTATTACCATGATCTCAATCACGTCCTGTACCGTTCCCATTTTACTCTCGTACACTCCCGCTTTTCGACGAATACATTCCCGAGCTGGGATCGTGCTCAGCCTATGAGATGGGCGGCTCACAACGGTTTGTCTAAGCGCTCCAGATCAACAGTAAGCAGTGCTGACTCCTCATACCAGGTGAGATTAATACTGTACGAGGGAACAAGAACTGGATGCGCGCTCGCGAAGGCGTGTTGACATCTTCCCTGTTCGGAGATCAACTCGACCTCCTTTATCCCATCATCGAAGCCGGTGGCTCCGATTCCGCAGCCTTCGATAACGTGCTCGAGCTTCTCGTGGTCAATGGCGTCGTCACCTTGCCGGAAGCTGTCATGATGCTCATCCCTGAGGCATGGCAGAGCAACGAGCATATGGAGCCAGAGAAGAAGGCATTTTACAATTGGGCGGCGTGCTTGCAGGAGCCTTGGGACGGACCTGCACTCTTCACCTTCTCCGACGGTCGCTACTGTGGCGCCAATCTGGATCGGAATGGTTTGCGGCCATGCCGATTCGTCGTGACGAACGAGGACATCATGGTGTGCGCTTCCGAAGTCGGCGCGGTCTTCATTTCTCCCGAAAAGGTCGTACAGAAAGGCCGGCTCAAGCCGGGCCGGATGCTTCTCGTCGATACGGTCGAGGGTCGCATCGTGGACGACAAAGAGCTCAAATTCAATACTGCCAGGAAGCAGAATTTCGCGTCATGGATCGAGACACACACACTCTTGGTCCCCAATATCGTCAAACGCGTCAAGCGCAGCCAGCCGGTCGCTGCTCGGCCAGACGATGCCCCCTTATCCTTGGACCCTCGCCTGCTCGCGTTCGGGTTCACGGTTGAGCAGCTCAGCCTGCTCATGCTTCCCATGGTCTCGGATGCGAAGGAGGCTCTGGGCTCCATGGGCAACGACGCCCCGCTCGCCGCTATGGCCACTCAGCCTCGCATCACCTACGATTACTTCCGTCAGCTCTTCGCGCAGGTCACCAATCCTCCCATTGATCCGATCCGAGAGAGCATCGTCATGTCACTGGAAGCCTATGTCGGTCCGGAGGGAAATCTCCTTGAGATGCGCCCAGAGCAGTGTCATCGCATCCTGCTTAAGTCCCCCATCCTGTCGATCGAGGAGATGAACGCGATGAAGAACCTCAAGTACGCGTATGCTACCTGGCCTTCGCGGACCATCGATATCACCTTCCCCAAGGAGGAGGGTCTCCCGGGATACAAGGTGGCGCTGGACCGCGTCTGTGCGGAGGCTACCCAGGCCATTGAGGACGGCATCAAGGTCATCATTCTGTCTGACCGCGCTATCGGACCGACTCGTGTTGCTCTGTCTGGTCTCATTGCATGTGGTGGCGTTCACCACCATCTCGTTCTGCAGAAGAAGCGTGCGAAGGTCGCGCTTATGGTCGAGATCGCCGAGGCTAGGGAGGTCCACCATCTATGTGTTTTGGTTGGTTATGGTGCGGACGCTATCTGCCCCTGGCTTGCAATGGAGGCTGTTCACAAGATCGCTCGTGAGGGACTGTAAGTCTTTTTGGCAAGTGCTTAGTCTCACCATCTAACCCATGGCACGTATCGCAGGATCAAAGACGATAAGACTCTTGACGAGCTGATGGCCAGCTATCGCTACTCCGTCGACAACGGTATACTCAAGGTCATGTCGAAGATGGGCATCTCGACTTTGCAGTCGTACAAGGGAGCGCAGATCTTTGAAGCTCTCGGTCTTCACCACGAGGTGATAAACCGCTGCTTCATCGGCACTGCGAGCCGTGTTGAAGGCGCGACATTCGACCTTCTTGCTATGGACGCATTCGAGCTTCACGAGCGAGGCTGGCCCTCTCGCGAGACTGTCATTCCTCCTGGTATGCCTGAGTCTGGCGAGTACCACTGGCGCGATGGTGGCGAGCCTCACATCAACGACCCGGCTGGCATTGCCAATCTGCAAGACGCCGTGCACGAGAAGAATCAGAAGGCTTTCGAGGCTTATTCCCAGAACGCGAACAACCAAACGAAGAGCATCCATCTCCGTGGCCTGCTAGACTTCCGTTTCGAGGATGCGACTCCTATACCCATTGACCAAGTCGAGCCCTGGAACGAGATTGTCCGACGTTTCGTAACTGGCGCCATGTCCTACGGTTCGATCTCCATGGAGGCGCACTCGACGCTCGCCATCGCCATGAACCGTCTCGGTGGGAAATCGAACACTGGTGAAGGAGGCGAAGATGCCGAGCGCTCTATGGTTCTGAACAATGGTGACACAATGCGCTCCGCCATCAAGCAGGTGGCCTCGGGGCGCTTCGGAGTGACGTCCAACTACCTGGCGGATGCCGACGAGCTGCAGATCAAGATGGCGCAGGGCGCCAAGCCCGGGGAGGGAGGCGAGCTACCCGGCCACAAGGTTTCCGCGTCGATCGCACGGACGCGTCACTCGACTGCAGGCGTTGGGCTGATCTCGCCACCGCCACACCACGACATCTACTCTATCGAGGATCTGAAGCAGCTCATCTACGACCTCAAGTGCTCGAACCCTCGCGCTCGCGTGTCCGTGAAGCTCGTATCCGAAGTCGGCGTCGGCATCGTTGCCAGCGGTGTGGCGAAGGCAAAGGCGGACCACATTCTTATCTCGGGCCACGATGGTGGTACTGGTGCCTCCCGGTGGACTGGTATCAAGTATGCGGGTCTTCCTTGGGAGCTTGGTCTGGCGGAGACGCATCAGACCCTCGTGCTGAACGACCTTCGTGGTCGAGTCACCGTGCAGACGGATGGCCAGATCAGGACTGGTCGCGATATTGCGATCGCCACTCTGCTCGGTGCGGAGGAGTGGGGCTTTGCTACCACGCCGCTCATCGCCATGGGGTGCATCATGATGAGGAAATGCCATCGTATGTTGTCTACTGTCCCATGTTATGCCGTAGCATTGACTTCATACTATTCCAGTGAACACTTGCCCCGTCGGTATTGCCACCCAGGATCCTCAGCTCCGTGCCAAATTCCATGGTCAACCCGAGCACGTCATCAACTTCTTCTACTACATGGCAGAGGAGCTCCGTACCATCATGGCCAAGCTTGGCTTCCGCACGATAAACGAAATGGTCGGCAGGGCAGACATGCTCAAGGTCGACGACAAACTGCGCACTCCGAAGACAGCGCACCTCGATCTCTCGGCGATCCTCAAGCCGGCATGGCAGATGCGCCCTGGCGCAGCGACCTATCGCGTCCGCCAGCAGGACCACAAGCTGTACATCCGCCTGGACAACAAGTTCATCGACGAATCGGAGCCGGCACTTACGAAGGGGCTTCCGGTCCGTGTTGAGTGCGATGTTACAAACACCGACCGCGCGCTGGGCACGACACTGTCGTACCGCGTGTCTAAGCTTTATGGCGAAGAAGGCCTCCCCCGTGATACCATTCACATCAACATGAAGGGGTCTGCAGGTCAGTCTTGTGGTGCCTTCCTCGCGCCGGGTATCACCATCGAGCTGGAAGGAGACGCAAACGACTATGTCGGCAAAGGGCTGTCCGGAGGACGTCTCATCGTCTACCCACCCAAGTCATCCACTTTCAAGGCCGAGGAGAACATCATCATCGGAAACGTCTGCCTGTACGGTGCTACATATGGCGAGGCGTTCATTCGCGGAATTGCGGCGGAGCGTTTCGCGGTCCGTAATTCTGGAGCAAACGCTGTTGTGGAGGGTACTGGTGATCACGGATGCGAGTACATGACTGGTGGCCGCGTCGTCGTCCTCGGCACGACTGGACGCAACTTCGCCGCGGGCATGAGTGGTGGGATTGCATACGTCCTTGATACTGCTCACACGTTTGCATCCAAAGTGAACATGGAGATGGTCGAGCTTGGGAAGGTCACAGAACCGCGCGAGATTGCAGAGTTGCGCAGTCTCATCGAAGATCACCGTCACTACACTGGATCCGAGGTTGCCGATCGTGTTCTTCGCGACTTCCACCACCTCCTCCCTCTCTTCGTCCGTGTGATGCCGCACGACTACAAGCGTGTTTTGGAAGAGCAGGCGGCGAGAGCGAAGGAGGAGAAGATTCGCCAGAGTGTCATTGACCTTGTGCCGTCGCGCACCGCCAGCCAGGTGGATCTCGCTTCCGAAGGTCTCGAAGACATCCTCCTTCCCAAGGAGCCTCAGCCATCCCCGCACACTTCCAGGCGCCATGAGCCTTCGGTGGTGGATATGGAAGATTCGATGGTCGATGATGCTGCCACGAAGCAACGTCTCCACAAGCTCGACAAGACCCGTGGTTTCATGAAGTACAAGCGGCTGGGCGAAGCGTACCGCCCACCTCGCAAACGCACGAAGGACTGGAAGGAGATCTCCACTCGTTTGACTGAAAGCGAGCTCAAGTACCAGTCCGCGCGATGCATGGACTGTGGCGTGCCGTTCTGTCAATCGGACACCGGCTGTCCCATCTCCAACGTCATTCCCAAGTGGAACGACCTCGTGTTCAAGGGCCAATGGCAGGACGCTTTGAACCGCTTGCTGTTGACGAACAACTTCCCCGAGTTCACTGGTCGCGTCTGCCCTGCGCCTTGTGAAGGTGCATGCGTCCTTGGCATCAATGAGCAGCCTGTGGGTATTAAGAGCATCGAATGCGCCATCATCGACAAGGTACGTGCATCCAGTTTTAGATGATAGTTCCTGTGTTCACTCATTTCCGCAGGGCTTCGAAATGGGCTGGATGGCTCCCAACCCGCCTACGTTTAGCACTGGGAAAACGATCGCTATTATTGGTTCAGGCCCGGCTGGACTTGCGTGTGCAGACCAGCTGAATAAGGCGGGCCATAAAGTAACGGTCTATGATCGTAACGACCGCATGGGCGGCCTACTCATGTATGGCATTCCTAAGTATGTATCCATTTGTTCCTGTGAGAGCTGCTTTCTCATCGCATGTCAATGTTCCAGTATGAAGCTTGACAAAGGCGTTGTTCAGCGCCGTCTGGACCTCATGGCTGCCGAGGGAGTGGTAAGCCACTTCACCGCACATCTGTTCTAACTTCGCTAAAGTTTCCGATTCGTCAGACCTTCGTCCCCAACGCGCACGTTGGTGTTGATGTCGACGTCGATGACATTCGTGCGGAGAACAATGCCGTGGTGTTGGCGACGGGTGCGACGTGGCCCCGAGACCTCAAGATTCCCGGCCGAGATGGGGACGGGATCCACTTCGCCATGGAGTATCTCCATGTATGTTCCATGAATACCCCCATCCCTTACGCCACTGACGTGCCTGCCATCGCAGATGAACACGGCCTCTCTTCTGGACTCGGAGCTCCAGAACGGCAACTACATCAACGCCAAGGGCAAGGATGTCATCGTCATCGGTGGTGGTGATACCGGCAACGACTGCATTGGTACCGCCATGCGACACGGCGCTAAGTCGGTGGTCAACTTCGAGTTGCTGCCTCAGCCACCAGTGTCGCGTGCACGGGACAACCCCTGGCCCCAGTGGCCGAGGTAAGCGGCTTCTTGTCTTGCGTTGTTATCGGTCTTTGACATGCTTTTTTTTTTCGCAGGGTCTTCCGCACTGACTACGGACACACGGAAGTTGCTGCACACTTTGGCCACGGTATGTGCTTCTGCGATCTCAGCCCAACAATGTGTCTAATTTTTTTCCAATACTAGATCCTCGCGAGTACTGTATATCTACCAAGGAGTTCATTTTGGGCGAGGATGGCAAGCTGCAAGGTTTGAACACGGGTAAGTTCCCCCGATACTCGTGCTGGAATATGTTTTTAATTCGCACCACGCAGTCCGCGTTGAATGGACCAAAGATAGCGGCGGCCGCTGGAAGATGGAGGAGGTACCGGGATCGGAGAAGTTCTTCCCTGCTCAGCTCGTGTTCCTGGCGCTTGGTTTCCTCGGTCCCCAGCCAGAGGCCGTCAAAGCCCTGAACGTCAAGCAGGACTCCCGCTCAAACATCCAGACGCCGAATAAGAAGTATACCACCAACGTAGAGGGTGTCTTCGCCGCTGGAGATTGCCGCCGTGGCCAGTCCCTCATTGTCTGGGGTATCAAGTAAGTGTCACCCTTGTTCGCATTCGTCTTGTTTCTGACAGAAATTCTGTCATCAGTGAGGGCCGCGGTGCGGCTGCAGAAGTTGATGCCTGGCTCATGGACGGAAATACACGCCTGCCTAGCGCTGGAGGAATCAAGACGAGAGTACGTTATGGTTTACATGTGCTTCCGTGGCAGGGCTGACGTTCTGCGATTTTTCTTCTAGCGCTTCGTCCCTCCCCCCACGAAAGTCATGCCGCAGCCGATGGCTGTTCAGGCATGAAGGACGTCGCATGGGTCTCAACGTACCAGTCCTCAAAATTGAGAAGTCCCGTCTGTATCACGCTAGGTGATGCAGCGGTGAATTGCTTTATATGTATTCTTTACGACTTTTACGCGCAGGGCAAGGTTGGTTTTGTAGTCTTTGGTATCGTGGGAGTGGAGAAGTCAAAGATCTGTATCGATGAATCCCGCATCTGCACATATCCTACATCTGTTTTGTATAACTCGTGGAACTACTCTAGAGTCAACACGCTGTTTTCATTCCCGTCTTATCTAGCGGTGGAAAATCCGCAATACTTCACGGGTATGCACATTGAGTATGAAATCTGCATGTAGGATATCTAGAAGATCCCCCGCTGACTTCTTCACGCCGGACTTAATGCGCTCATTCCTGATAGATCCTGACCCCGCCGCCGCCCCAGCTCTCCATGACCGCCCTCCCCGAGTCCGTCGGCTGCGTGAACGCCACCTCGCCCCGTGCAGGGCTGAGCTTGCACCCGTGCACGAAGGTCGCGGCTGCTGCATCGAGCAGACGGGCCGCGATGCTCTGCCGGCGGTGTGTCGACGGGACGAACAGCCGCGGGATGCCCAGCGGCGTCGGCAGCGGCTCAGGGTGACAGAACAGCCCGGAGCTGGTGTCGACAGCGACGAGGGTCGCGGTGGGCGGGGCACCATCTGCGTCTGGGAGGTCTGCGGGCGCGGCGACGGCCATGGCGGTGGTGATTTGTTGCGCGAGGACGCAGCCGACGATGCGCTCGCGTGAACTTGAGGTAATTGAGGGAAGGAGGAAGAGGTAGACCTTAGTTGCGCGGAGGATGGGCTCGGTGAGCGGCGGGGAGGATAGAGCGAGGGCGATTGTGTCAAGCAGTATCGCGAACTGAATGCATTGTTAGAATATCTGAATTTAAAACAGAGGGGGGGTAAACCAAGTACCTTGGACCCGATCTTGCCTCCGACGTCTGCCTTGAAGCAGATGATCCTCCCTTTCTTCCCGTTCTTCAATTTGACTGAGCTTTGAATCTCTCGCACACCAGCTTTCGCAGATTCCTTTTCCTCCTCCTTTCCCCATTCCATGCCGCGCTGCACTCGTGCACAGTGTGCTTTGTGCAGAGTCTCATCGTCGGGGGCGCCTTTGGTATAGGTCAAGTCACACAGCGGGCACGTCCGCAGAACGGAGGTTTCGATGCTGAAATGAAGCTGCGTCAGGGACTTTTGTGTGCTGACTTTCTTCGCCTTGGGTTTCCTGGTATCCTTATCTGAGATAGACACGGTCAGACGCGGTCGCTTGCTAGCCGGGGTATTGGTGAACGAGAGCCGCTCGCTGAGCGGGCGTTTGAGAGAGGGTGTGGCGGGGAAAGATGAGAGGTCGGGAGAAGATGAGCGGAAGGATGGACGGCTCTGGCGCGAGCCATAGGTACGCTTGACGGGGACGGACATGGCGGGGAGTGGGACAAGGGGAGTCAGACGCGACAGAGACGCGCCCATCAACACACGCTGTTTGCACGTGTTGCCACGACGCGTCCCTCACGTGCGCCCCGACATGGCCGTATCGGGCCCGGTCTGAGCTGAGGCGCCCTTCCCCACCGTACCGACTCCCTTGGATGTGACTCCCCGCATGGCGTCCGACTCGTCATTATTGCACAGAGCCCGCCTCGTCTGCACTTGCTGCTCTATTGCCGCAAATGCGTGCGTCTCTAGTATCTGTCGATCAAGTCTAAATACTAACACACGAGGGATCTAACTTATCTATTCAGGATATGTGCGGGCGGCATCTTCACGTTTCCCCTGCTTTCTCCAGCGTTGGCAATGCACCTCAAACTCACCCAGCCCCAGCTCACTACCATAGTCCTTGCGTGAGTCATTCGCTGACTCGGAGCGCCTACGTTCGCTCAGCTTCTGTCCTAGAGGCATGATCGGACAATACCCATTTGCTGCTGTAGTTGGCAAGGTCATTGATCGCTATGGCCCCTGGGCGTGTTCTCTGGTCTCTTCCGTGCTATTTTCTTTTGGCTTCGGGATGTTCGCCCACGAAATCGCCAAGACTCCCGATGATATCACCTATTCGTCCGAGTCCTCGTTCCAGCGCCTCGTATTCTTCTTCTTTCTTACAGGACTTGGAACCGTCTTCTCGTGAGTGAAATCGACCACATATCACGCTAAACTCAACTTAGGCTCTCAGATATTTCTCCTCGCTCTTCGCGGCATCCAAGAACTTCCCCAAATACATGGGTGTGGCGTCGGGATCGAGCATGGCCCTCTTTGGTCTATCCCCACTATTCTTGTCTTTTCTCGCAAAGCCATTTTCGAGGCCGGATACAGGTTTGGATGTAACGGCATTCTTGACGTTCTTGGCAGCCTTAGCGGGCACAGTCCATCTTATCGGGGCCTTCTCCCTCCACGTACCACCCCTTATATCGGACAAGGCGACAATATCGGAGGAACCTGTAATAATTGGGCATGAGGATCTTGAGGATGCAAGCACGGATGAAAGGCAGGCACTTCTTCCAGGAAAAGGACCACAAGTCGCCGTTGACGTCGTTCCCGTGGAGGAAGACGCTACTGTTCTGGATTTGCTCAAGGATCCCAACTTCTATGTCCTCGCTCTGATAACCATGCTCGTTTTAGGCTCGGTGAGCACTTCTTTCTGTCATGAACAAAATAGGAAAATTGCTCATAACGAACCAAGTGTGAGATGGTGATATCAAACATCGGCACCATCGTCCTGTCACTACCTTCTTCTTCAGCGTCCCAAGACACTACCATCCTTGATACCGCCACTGACGTAGCCACGTCCACACAAGTCCGTGTCCTTTCACTCGCCAATACCGCCTCTCGGCTGCTTGCTGGCCCATTGGCAGATTTCACCTCCCCGGTCGCAGCCTATTTGCCCAGCGGTATCCGCTCTTTTCCAAGAAAGCACTTCTTTAGTCGCATTGTCTTCCTCTCGGGCGCTACGCTTCTTCTGGCGATCTCTTACGCCAGCCTTGTTCTTGGCATCCGATCGCAAGGCATGCTCTGGGTTCTGAGGTAAATACTGCACACTCGCCCCATGTACTATCTTCAAGGTCACTTACTCGGCGTATAGTATTGGGACAGGTGTCGCCTATGGCACAACGTTCACTATTCTGTACGTCGCCGCTCTCTCTGTCACAAGGACCATTGCGCTGATCCTCCCTTCACAGCCCAAGTGTCGTCTCCTCTATCTGGGGCTCAACAAACTTGGGCCGCAACTTCGGCGTGTTGACATATGCCCCCTTCCTCGGCACACCGTTGTTCTCGTACCTCTACGCCTTCATTTCCGCTAGTCGGAGCACCGGCGAAGGAGTATGCACCGGTGTCGCGTGCTGGCGTCTCACGTTCTGGGTCAGCACCGGAGCCGCGTTGTTATCGTGCGCAGCAAGCGTGGTACTCTGGAGGCGATGGCATGGACGCGTCTAGAGCTGGTCGCAGGTTAGACGAACATCGCTTGATATTCCTGCTGTCTTGCCTGCTGTACGTCGCTGGTGATGTACAATATTTAGTTAGACATTATTTAGAAAGCTCTGGAAGGGGGCATCGGACTTTACCCCGCTGCACTATATATTGAATATTTCTCCGTCCGTGCGTACCTTTGCATGTTAGTCTGCACCATATTCTATGTCGTATGTCGTTGGTATGTCGCGTTCATGGCTCCGTGACGCGTCGGACGTCCGACGCGTCATAATGTTTGCCTAAGAAAATGGGGACTCCACGACGCGACACGGTTGCGCTGATGTCACTACCATCAGGCGGGGCATCCGAGGTAGCGGGCCATGGGCACAACCGTGGTCGTGTGCTGCGAGATACCCTTTCTCTTTCTTCCACCAACGACCATCCTCACTTTTTGCAGACGCAAGCCAAATACCCCTAAATTGACTTAAATAACTGAGCGAAGTCGCTCTCGGCCGCAGCGGTCAACCCTCATAGATCTTAGACCTACTGCTCCCTTCCGACCACACCTGCCAGCACCACCATGTCGACGGCCAAACGATTCAGCGCAGCGCTCCTGCACGTGTCCGCCGCTGCAACCATGGTCTATGGATACAATGCCATGGGCGGTTCGCCGCTGGACGACTACATCATGAGCCAGAGATGCGGCCACACGCAGTTCCTGACCATACAAGCGTGAGCATGCCGACATTTCTTGACGTGACGTCTACTAGTACTGCAGACATGCTCATTGTTGCCATGATGCAGGCTGGCTATGGCAGTTGTAACAATGCTCCTTGCCCTTGGGAATGATATTTTCCCCGGTTTCGGCGGTAAGGCGGACAGCAATAGCGTCTGAGCACTTGCGCTAACGATAGTTACGCAGTCTTCAAACAAGCCAAGCGCATTCTCGCGATGATATCCCTCCCAGTACGCACTATTCCTTCCCACTACTTTAACATCCTGACCCGTCTCCAGCTTGAGGTCGTCGTCTCCCTCATCTACTGGGGCCTCATCCTCTTCGCGCCAGACCTCATCCTCCAGCACGTGCCCACCGCGTCTGGCGGCGTCACTGCGCCCTTCAAGATACGCACCGATATCGACCTCGCGCTGCACGCGGTGCCCTCGCTCGCGCTGACCCTCGACTTCGTGCTCTTCGAGCGCAAGTACAGCGCCGCCGAGCTCAAATATGGCGCGAGCGCGATGGCGCTCGGCATGGCGCTGTGGTACGGCTCGTGGGTCGAGCACTGCGGGAGCCTCAACGACGTTTGTGAGTGCCTGTTTTTCTGCGCTGCGTGCGATGGGGGCTGATGTGCTCGTGTGCCAGTCCCGTACCCGTTCCTCACATTCAACCCATTCCCTATCCGCGTTGTGATCTATCTCGTCACCACCACGATGGCGCTGCTTTCGCTGCGGGTCGTCAACGCGTTACGCGGGGCGCCGCTCGTTGGAGAGATTGACCCTTCGCCGAAAGGCAATGGCGCGGTCGCGAATGGTGCCCCGGGTGCGCACAAGGGCAACAACTGATGCGTCTTTGAAAACGTGCTCATGTCAGGTCTGGAGAAGTAACTTAAGATTGATAGATTATCGTACATCCCATACTCTAGAGCATCTAGTCCTAGACTACCTACCATGGGAAGCCCTCGCTCTCATAAATTAGACATGCGCTTCAGTGGAAGCTGTTCATATGTTCCGTGTATCCAGAAGCGTATCTCTGCGTCTACAAGCTTCAAGGCTGAGAGTCATAATCATTGTGTATTGTGCAAACCAATAGGGGGAAATTCAAATCCAAGGACAGGTGAATCTGCGAATCATGAAGAAGTATAGGATGTAAAGATATCAACGGAGGACATGAAGCGAAGAATGAAACCATCTGCTCTGTGAAAGCTCTCCTGAAACGTTCATGCCGGAAAGAGTGCGCTGGACTTGTATCCCTTGTACACAGGGAAGCGCGATGTTACGGAGGGCTTATGGATACGCTCCGCGAGGAGAGCTGGAGCCGTCGGCGGCAAGGGTCTTCCCCTTGAATCCTGTGGGACGTGGTGGCTGGTAACGAGCGCAGGGAGATTCATCCTGTTGGCAGGACCAAGCGCAGGACGCGGCGACAAGAGGGATTGACGAAGGCCACAGGGTACAGGTGCAGCCATAGGTGCAACGGGGCCGGCGGTCATCTGAGTCCAACGCGGTTGAGTTGAGTAGATGACAGGCGATTCAACTTCATTGGGGTACGATGTGCTCAAAGGCGGAGGGGGGAGCTTCTTGGGTGTGGAAGTCATCGTCGGCACGAATGGAGAGACAGCTCCATCCGCGATGGTTACGTCGCAGTGAAACTGGTTAGAAACAGGTGTTGCTGGAGATTCGGACGTGGCAGCATCTGGTGGCCTCTGTGGTGCAAAGAGAGACGAGCTGAGAGTAGAAACCTCCTCGCCAGTTAAGCCTGGAACACGGTCATGGGGGCTCGCTACGGGCAAGGCAAGAGAGGGAGACGGCCGACCAGGGGTGAATACTGGGGCGTCCTTGTTCAACCGCGTGGTCGGAAGAGACGCAGAGCTGGTCGTCGTGACAGAGGAAGGCTCAGACTGCTGAACGACGGAGGCCTGACTGGAAGCCTGGACTGGAGGAGATGCGGGAACGTTGACCTTCGCTTTCCGGAAGACCGAAAGTGAGGTTGCGAGACTGCAGTGGACCCGTCCGCGGGGCTTGACTGCGACGGCGCTTTGAGCACTCTCAGGAGTCAACGAGGTCGAAGTAGAAGTATGCTGGGGTGTGAAGGCCGGGGCACTAAGGCTGAGATTCGACTTGAGCGGATGTGCAGGTTCGGCCTCTGGCTGACGAGGAACAAACACTGGGGCATCCTTATTGAGACTATCGTGTACGGCGCACCGAGGGCGGAACCTGGTAGTGTGCAAAGGACATCCAGCGTGTAAGGGGCAACCACGGTGCTCTCCCGCAACCATATCATCACCTAAGGTACCCGACGTGAATATCTCCCCAGATTCGACACGTCGGCGGATTGAGGGAACAGTCTTCATCCGATTTGTCACAAAATGTGAGAAGTGGGAGATGTCGCGCCGCAGACCAATAAAGAACGTGTAACAGACATGCTTGAAAGCTTGCATCCTCTGGTGAGACGCGGAGCACGCACGAGAGATCCATCCGTCCATTGTGACAGTAGGGCACAAGAGATGGTGACAAGTCAGAAGAGCTTGTATGGACACGATGATCATTAGAAGGGAGATTGCGGCGAGCTGAGAAGAGACACGTCCGAGGTCGCTGACATGGCGAAGGGGGTTGACTCGGAACGATAACGATACCGCTGCAAGCCAAGGCGTGCGGGATGAGTATCCATTTACCGCGGATGAGCCCGGATCCGCCGGGTTTTCGCTAATATGATCGTGATAGAAGGATGTGTCGAGGGGAAATGGGGCTTGTCTGGATATATTTTCGAAGGCGTACTCCAAAGAGGCGAGGGTTGACAAGATCGAACTGTGTAGCAGGAAAAGAGTGAGGAGTAGAGTGGCGTACGCCAGGACATCAGTCCAGGTAAAAGAATCGCTAATGAGCATGCGCTTGTGCTTGTGCTTGTCGTATGAGATAGTGAAGGAGTGGAAGAAAGTCTGGATGAGGCTGACTAGTCAAACTTGACAGATTTGGGGACGCGAAGAGGTCATGTGATACTTAACATCAGTCAGGTGACAATGCACTTGGAAATCCAGAAATTTGAGAGTATCGGGACTTGGATCGGATGGGACCAACTCTCGACCCTCAAGGAGCTCCGTGGGTGGAAACAAAAGGACCACCATCGTCAATCGAGCCGAAAGGAACATGCAGAAGCCATAGTTTCATCTTCGGGAGAGACGGGATAATCGCCGCGTGTTGTTGAAAAAGGTTCCTGGCCTGAGCTATGGTGTAGAAAATATACCCTACTGACATATGCGCAAGTTTTCATAGAGATATGCAGAGACACAGCAGAACAAAATGAGAGATACTTGCAGATTGCAGGATGAGAAAGACAGTCGACTTTCCAGAACGAGTAACTGGTCGAGTCAAAACAGATTCGATGTGCGCTTGCGTCGCTTGCGTCCAACCGAGAGTTCACTCAATCTTCATACATCTATCCACTACAATACAATGACTGAACAGCCCACAAAGCAAAAGCTATGGGGCGGCCGTTTTACTGGGACAACCGACCCGCTGTGAGTTCATTGACATCTGATCCACCTATGCACACAAACCATACCTATAGGATGCACGCGTTCAATCAGTCGCTCAAATATGATCAGCGGATGCATGCTGCTGATATTTGCGGCTCTATCGCCTACGCCAAATCGCTGACCAAGGTTGGTATCTTGACAAAGGAGGAGGAGGTCAAAATCACCAATGGTCTGGAAGCTGTAGGGAAGGAGTGGGCAACTGGAACGGTAAGTACTGTTTTGTTCGTTTACCGCAACAGGAACGCCTGATGTAGACAGCCGGACCTTTGTTTTCCCTAGTTCCAACCTGCGCCGGACGATGAAGACATCCACACAGCCAATGAACGTCGACTGAGCGAATTGATTGGTCCATTGGGTGGAAAACTCCATACAGGCCGTTCGCGAAATGACCAGGTCGCGACTGACATGCGTCTTTGGCTTCTGGGCGAAGTAAAAGAGGTCGAGGCTGGGTTGCGGGACCTCATACGCGTGATGGTCGAGCGCGCCGATAAGGAGAAAGACTACATCATGCCTGGGTATACACACTTGCAGGTCCGTTTTCCCTCCCTATCCCGAGGTCTGGCCCTCACGATTTTCGATAGCGTGGCCAACCCATCCGCTGGTCCCACCTCCTGCTCTCGCATGCATTCTCATTCAGCACAGATCTTGAGCGTCTGCAGCAGCTCATCCCGCGCATATCCGTCCTCCCCCTCGGATCCGGAGCGCTTGCTGGCAACCCCTTCTGCGTCGATCGTGAATTCCTTGCCAAGGAGCTCGGCTTCCAGTCAGTCGCGGAGAACAGTCTGTGGGGCGTCGGCGATCGCGATTTTATCATCGAGTTCCTCCTGTGGGCGAGTCTGACCACAACGCACATGAGCCGGATGGCGGAGGATCTGATCATTTACTCAACGGCTGAATTTGGCTTTATCACACTGAGTGATGCATACAGGTAAATTACATTGTGCATCGTGGCGGGGCGATTTCACAATGCTTGATATACTTCAATAGCACCGGTTCGAGTATGATGCCACAAAAGAAGAATCCTGATTCCCTGGAGCTTCTCCGAGGCAAATCGGGACGCGTTTTCGGAAACGTATGTTGATCCTCTTTCTTGCTTTACCTTTCTCTGACCGAAGCGACGCGCAGGCTGCGGGATTCCTTATGACATACAAGGGTCTCCCATCGACGTACAACAAGGACCTCCAGGAAGACAAGGAGCCATTATTCGATGCTGTGGATACCGTATCCGCCTGCTTCCGGATAGCTGAAGGTGTCATCGGCACGCTGGAGGTATACTGCTTGATCCTTGTACGGAGGAAGCGCCGCTAACACCACTATTGCAGGTACACCCAGAAAAGATGCGCAAGGCGTTGACCATGGATGTCCTCGCCACCGACCTGGCCGACTATTTAGTTCGCAAAGGGGTGGGTGATGCCAACAATTGTCATTATGCCCAGCTGATCCCGGCGCGATTGTAGATTCCATTCCGAGAGACGCACCACATTTCAGGCAGGGCAGTGGCGCTCGCGGAGGCACGCCAGTGCCAACTTAACGAGCTGAGCCTACAGGATTACAGGGCCCTGTGCGACAAATTTGGCGATGATGTCCACCAGGTGTTCGACTTTGAGGCCAGCGTGGAGCGCAGGCAGGCAATTGGAGGGCCTAGCCGAATCATGATCGACCGGCAAGTGTCTGTCCTTCGGGCGGCTCTAGCGGAATAAAATAAAAAAGGTCCAGAGAACAATCATTCTTTGCATTGACCGTTGTAAGTGTACTGTCCGAAATGCCATCTTTGTTCTGTAGAATTGTACACGAGTAGTGTACTGTACTGTAGCTCAAAATCAGTTGTGAAGCCGTGGTGCTAGGGTAAAGTGGACTGACGCAAAATTGAAGCCGCCCCACCCGTCGGACTCGGGAGGCGCCAACGGTCACAGCAGGCCACAGCCACCTCGAATCAACGCCTTTCTCACAGCCTCCAGACGCTGGCAACTATACCCCCGCTCCCTTGCTCATCTCCTTCGCTGACTTGCTCCCCTACCCCCCTTCAACACCATCTTGAGCTCTCGCAGCATTGATTGTTGTGGAGTTACCAGTCCGTTTGACAACCTCTGATTGCCTCATACATCGACATCGTACCACAACATGGCTAGAGACAGACTCGCCGCAATGAGGGTGCGTTTGCTCTGTTCCATAGCTCTTCTCTCTGTATCCTGACCTATACTGTTCTGGTGGAAAGGCTCAGCAGCAGGGCGGAGGCGAGAACCCCAGCTAGTACGTGGTCGCACTGTTTGCATCACCGAATCCGTGTTGATGCGCCCCTTCCTCTCCGCAGCAATTCGTACCCTACCCCTGGCGGCGGCGGGTACGGTGGTGCTGGTGGCCGCCGGCCAAACCCTTATGCGCAGCAGGACGATACCCCCAGCTACGAGATGGCAGAAGTCAAGGAGAGCAGCACCACGAACCTGACTGCGGGGGTCGGGGCGGCGGAGACGCCATGAGCGCTCTTTACGACGAGGTGCGTTTTTGCGCCCTCCTTCCCTTCACATGCGCTGAGACCATGTCGGACGCTGGTGCAGATCTCGTCGATTCAAGACAGCATCAAGGCATTCAACGACAGCGTCAACCGCATCTCGGACCTGCACTCGCGCTCGCTCAACAACACAGACGACCAGGCTGCCCAGCGCGTCGCGCAGCAGCTTGAGGACCTCGTCGCGGACACCAGCTCGCTCAGCAGCATGCTGAAGCGGCGGATCAAGGCGCTCGAGCGCTCGGGCGGCGCAGGGCGTGATGCGACGATCAAGAAGCAGCAGGTGCGCACTCAGGGTCCTCTCTGGGTGCGCGAGGCTAACGTGCGATGCTAGACTGCGCTGGTGAAGTCGAAGTTTGTGGAGGCGATCCAGAACTACCAGCAAGTCGAGCAGGCGTACAGGCAAAAATACAAGCAGCGGATGGAGCGTCAGATCAAGATTGGTGCGTCCGCTCGTGTCATTGGCTTATGTGATTTGTCCAACATTATTTTGTTTTTAGTGAAGCCCGATGCTAGCCCGGAAGAAATTCGGGCGGCCGTGGACGACGACAACGGCGGTCAGGTCTTCTCGCAGGCGGTGAGTCCGTTCAAATTCGGCTCTATGATAGATATCTCATGTTTGCTCAGCTCCTCAACTCCAACCGATATGGCGAGTCGCGGGCAGCGTACCGCGAAGTGCAAGAGCGACATGCAGACATCAAGAAGATCGAGTCGACAATCGCTGAACTTGCACAACTATTCAATGATGTCAGTATCCTATTTTTTGCATCTTTGATCCTTGAATTCACGCGTGTGGCGCGCAGATGAGCATTCTTGTCGAGCAACAAGATGAAACGATCAACGACATTGAAGTGAAGGCCGCTGACGTCGAAAAGGATGTGGAGGCCGGGTAAGTCGCGTCGTCGCCTTGGTCACACTATTGCCTGACGCGTATTGCTGCAGTCTTGGTCACACCGAGAAAGCGGTGGATTCCGCGCGTGCTGCCCGCAAGAAGCGTTGGATTTGCTTCGCCATCATCCTCGTTATCCTCGCCATCATCGCTATCGTACTTGCCATCAAGTTCGCACCGCACGGCGGGAGCAACGACGACAAGAATAACAACAACAGCAGCAGTAACTAGGCGTAGGCATGTCGGTGACTACCGGTTCTTTGCATGTTCTGCTATTCCCATGAGATCGTTGTTGCTCTATCGTACGGACGTTTGATTTCTCGCATCCTTATTCACCGACGGACATCTGTAATTACGGTTCGCATTTCCTATCCCACCCCAGCCGCTCATTAATACCCCCGACCATGCACGGTCTGTACATGCCCTTCGTCGTTGTGCCCATCCCTCGTTCGGGACTATTTTGTTATCCGTACGTTAATCCACTTATGACGACCCCTCGACTAGTAGACGAACACGACAGACGAGGGTTTCTGACATACCCTTGGATACCCATGACGAATGCTGTTCAATACAGAGGTGTGCGATGCTCCTTGCGTAGCCCCCCGTGTGTGGAGTCATAGGTTGTGTGGCCGAGCTTGATCACTTTGGCGTCTACAAGTAAGTTAGCTCGTGTACGCTTGTACCGGTGGGTCAACAGCCTCGCACGTTACATCCAGGGAGGTTGAATAAGCATCACAACAACTATAGCACCTTCTGGTAAGGTCTGAGCAGGAAAACTAAGTACACCGCCTTATGAATGACAGGACGATCCGGCGCAAACCTCAGGCGAAGTCCTCCCGATAGCACCGAAGCACCGATCCCGAAGTGAACGTCGCGGGCGCAGTCGTGTGGGGTATTACGGCGGCACACCAAGCGGCACACGACCTGCGGATGCTGCATCCGGTGACTTGTGGCCGTCAAGTCGACAGCGCCTGTACACGCTTGGTGGCACTAGGAAGCGTAGCAGCTGCCATAGAGGCTCTACACATTCGGTGCTAGTTCCGCTGGCAAAGCGGTCGAGGCTCCTGTCACTGCGAGCAAGGAAAGGTCAATCAATGGAGACGATCTCGCGGAGCCTGCGGGCACCGGCCACGCCGCCGCATCAAGCACTCTTACACGAGTGCTTGAGACAATCCCCGCAAAGCGCACGCGTCCGCGTGCTGCCGCCTGCCAGTGCGAGAGCGGCACCGTTGTCTGATGTGCGCGGGCCGGTGCCCCAGAGAAGCGAGGCGTCCTCCGCTGCTCCGCGGCGCGAGACAGCAGTCTGAGATCCACGCATGCGGGCAGTGCGTGTCGATGTCGATGCGTGTTCGACATCAGAACACGGCCTTGTGTCTGCAATCACGCCAAGCGGGCGGCGGCTTGTGCGGATAACTGATGGAGATACTGATAGCTGCGGCGTGCGGAGGGTGTGTACAAGGGTTGCGGCGAACAGGCCTGATGGGCATGTGTGACGGCGAAGATGGTCGGGCGAGCATGAAACGCGGCGGCCCGGGGCTTGCAAAGGGCGAGTGGACTCAATGGCGGCCGGTGGCAAAAAGAGAGCGAAAGAAAATTGTGGCTTTGAAAGCGGGCTAGACGTTGTGGAGAGGATTGGTTGGAATCGGCGGGGGAGCAGGCCCGGGCGGCGGCCTGGCCTCACGGAACGGAAATGCGAGCACCCGGGGCGGAAAAAGTCACGTGTAGGACATGATCTCAGATTGAGTGCTGACGCGTCCCGTACCCCCCACCTTATAAGAGCCCGTCCGCTCCTTCACAGCCTTCCACACACCTCGCTCACCTTCTGCCTCCACAACACTCGTCCCACTCGTGCGTGCCCCCGTCCCCGTTTCCTGCTTAAACCCATTGACCGCCCGTAAACAGCCACCCACAACTAGCTCTTCGCAGTTCACCACCCCACACGCCCTTATCATGCCCGCCAAGAAGCGCTGCCAATTCCAAGGCGAGCAGCAATGCAACCAAGCCGCCCTTCGTATCGTAGGCAGCTGTCCCCATTGTCGATCCGACTTCTGCGGAACGGTTAGTCTCCCCGTGCCTCTTCCCCGCAGCTCGCTAATGAGCCACTCCTCTCCCCTTACTCAGCACCGCCTCCCCGAGCACCACGCCTGCAACAACCTGGAGGACTGCCGGCAACAGGCCTTCCAGCGCAACAAGGCGAAGCTTGAGAGCGAACGAACGGTGGCGTCCAAGATGGCGACTGCATGACCGCTCATCTCCTCACCCCCACCCCCGCCCGTCGCCGTTCCGCCTCGCCGCCCATCCATCCTGCGCCGGAGCCGCGGGCGGCCTATCCACGTCCGACCGTCACGCCTTTCCCTTTCGCGCCGCCTGCGGGCTATACCACAGGGACATTTACGACCATCTAGCTACAGCTTATCACTAATCCAGTACTCTCGTCCATCCCATCTGGCACCGTCCACTTCCGCTGTGTAGATCAGTTGCTACTTATATATTATTGTACCTCGGGTTTCCTTCTCTTCGGATCGCATCATATCGGACTGAGATACACATGCGGGGCCGCCGGACCTCGGCTGAAATCTAAGTGGCCCGGCTATGTCTCGCATGCTGGGGCAGAAGTTCCCCACATCGCGCTTCTAAGAGGCGGATAAGCGACGTCTGTGGCGCCTCTCACTTCGCCGACGTCAAAACCGCCGTCGGAGGGCGCAAGCACGCCGGAGTCCGACGAGCCAAGGCAAGTCTGGAGGCGGGGACGGCGCTTGAGCGGCAGGCCAGCCTGACCTCGCCCGTAAATACGACCGCCCGTGACCCAGTCAAGCATCAGATGACACCGTACAGGCTTACTTACAGGCAGCATAAAATCGTTCGCGCAACGGACTTGCGGGGCAAGCAGGTCCCAAGCCGATCGATAGCCAGCCTATTAGGTGCCCAGAATATCGAACCCCGATATAAGTGCGGGGTGACTCAACGCGCCGCCCGCCACACCCGCAACCCTCTCCCATATCGCGAAAGCCCAGCTGCTGCCTTCCAATACCCTGATCCCTGTGAGCTGCGCCGCCTGCTCTGTTTGGGCCGCTCGCTGACCTGACGATCCCGGACGCAGGAGACAAGGTAATATCACGTGTCGGTCGTTCTCAAGCACTTGATTCATCCAGGCAGGCAGCTCTCCTCATAAATGTGCGCTCTACACCATTGACGATCGTCTCGTACTTTCCCGCATCTGTCCACTACATATCCGTGCCCATTAAATTATTGGTGCGGCGATCCGATTGATATCTCTCGCGCCCCACACCTTGGACCGTGTTCCATAACTATGGCGGGACGTCTGCGTCAAATCACGGACCACATCCGCCCACAGCCCGCAAGCATGGCCCAAGCAGGTGCGCACGCTCATACCTAGATTTCGGCAGGATCCAATCGCCGTGCTCTGCAGAATCCTGGGACGAAGTCCCTCTCGCCCCACCCGACAGGTGCTTACTTTCCGTGTCCTAGAGGCCGCAGATCTGACATCGTCGGTGCAGCATCTTCAAGCTGACGGCGGCGTACAAGGCGGATCCGTTCCCAGAAAAGGTGAACCTCGGCGTCGGCGCGTACAGAGATGATGACAACAAACCGTGGGTGCTGCCTGTCGTGCGGAAGGTGCGCGTCCTTCATTTTAGCTCTTCTTCCCCGCATTCCCCACTGCCTCCTGCATACACATGTCACACCCCGCTCTTCACCTGGACACGTATGCGAATCGCACCTATCTTTCCTCCACTCCCCGCGCGTGCAATTGCTCATCGTAATAATGCGCTCGACAGGCCTCGGAGATCCTCATCCACGACCCGAACCTCGATCATGAATACCTACCCATCACCGGCCTGCCCGAGTTCACGTCCGCGGCGGCGCGGCTGATCCTGGGCGCCGACGCGCCCGCCATTACGGAGGGCCGCATCGTGAGCGTGCAGACGATCTCGGGGACGGGCGCGAACCACCTCGCCGCGCTCTTCCTCAGCCGGTACTACCACTTCAACGGCGACAAGCGGATCTACATATCCGACCCGACGTGGGGTGCGCATTCCATTTCATTGTGCTGAGGTACTAGGACTCACGCGCGGACAGTGAACCACCTTGCGATCATGCGCAACGTGGGCATCGACCCCGCGACGTACCCGTACTACGACCCGCAGACGATCGGGCTCGACTTTGCGGGGCTGCAGCGCGCGATCGCGGACGCGCCGGCGCGCTCGGTCTTCCTGCTGCATGCGTGCGCGCACAACCCGACGGGCGTGGACCCGACGCGGGAGCAGTGGGCGGCGGTGGCGGACACGATGCTGGCGGGCGGGCACTACGCGTTCTTCGACACGGCGTACCAGGGCTTCGCGAGCGGGGACCTGGACCGCGACGCGTGGGCGGTGCGCTTCTTCGCGGAGGCGGGCGTGCCGATGCTGGTGTGCCAGAGCTTCGCGAAGAACGCGGGGCTGTACGGGGAGCGCGTGGGCGCGCTGCACTTGGTATCGCCGTCCAAGGAGGCGGCGGACCGGGTGCGGAGCCAGATGTCGGTGCTGCAGCGGAGCGAGATCAGCAATCCGCCGTCGTACGGCGCGCGTGTGGTAAGCAGGGCATGGCACGTGGGACTGATAGATCGCTGATATGCGTCAGGTGTCGCTGATCCTGAACGACGCGGGGCTGTTCGAGGAGTGGAAGCGGGACATCGCGACGATGGCGGGGCGGATAATCGACATGCGCAAGGAGCTGTTTAGGCTGCTGACGGAGGAGCTGAAGACGCCAGGGAGCTGGGGGCACATCGTGGACCAGATTGGGATGTTCAGGTGAGCGTCGAGGCTCGGCCGTGCGGGGTTCCCCGCCCGGAAGACGGGGTCGCGGAGTGAAACGCAGAAGGAAACTGACGTGGCTTGAATTGGCAACAGTTTTACGGGGATCAGCGAGGACGCAGTCAAGGCCCTGACGGACAAGGCGCACATCTATCTGACGACGAACGGGCGGATTTCGATGGCGGGGCTGAACAGCAAGAACATACGGTACTTTGCAGCGTCGCTGGACAAGGCGGTGCGGGGAGAGTTGTAAACCGGGCGGGGTATTAGACTGGAATATAGATAGATGGATGATGTACGTCAGGGATCAGCGAATGGAAGAAATTGACGGGGAAAGGCCTAGGCACGGTATGACATCAGAGCCAGGCACGGCGGTGATTGGCTGGGACGGGGAGTGCCGTCATTGTGTTGTTGTGTTTGTGCATAGGAACTTGGTGCTCTGGCTCTCCCTCTGCCTCCGCCAAACAATTCCGAGAGGGCTGCCTGTCCCTCCCTAAATTCTTATTCCAAGCCTTCCTTCCGTCCCTCCACCATCCTAGCCAGTCCGACAGTTCTGTCCGTCGCCGTCCTCGTGCGACCTGACGCCAAACAACCGACGCCGCCCCCGCATTTGTGCGTGTGCCGGTGTAGCATCACCTCCGAGCCGCTTCCCGCGCTCCCTCGACCGCGCCTGCATCTTTGCCAACGCCCCGCGCATGCATTCCCTGCGTTAGCTCGCATTCTGTCCGCTCCGCGTCTCGCCCTCCCCCATTCATCTCCCCGCCCTCCTGCTTCTCCACCCTTGCGTCATATTCGTCCTCGTGTGTATCCTCAAGGCTGCCACCGGCCGTCTTGTTTCCCATTTAGCCCTGCCTCTCCTCCCCTCCGCTCTCAGTGAGTCGTCCGCTCTCTCGCCCCGCCTATACACTCCTTACTTATCCTAGCCCATGACCATGGGCATAATAGTGAGCTTCCTCGACAGGGTCGTCGCCAACTTTGCACTGCAAGACTCACAGCCGGTCCCCGACTCTGCAGAGCCCGGTCCGTCCTCCGGTTCCCTCCTCGCGTTGCGCGACGACCCTCCAGAGCCTCCCCCGCCCGCCAGCTCGTCTCCCGCCGCATCTCCCATCAGCGTTAAAACTCCATCCCTCGAGGGTTCTCTCCAGTGTGATACAGCCGCCCTCACTCCGATAGACCGCCCGTCTCTCCTCTCGACACCCTCTCCGCTAGAGTGCCCCAATCCTTTTGAAAATACCTTGGCTCCGCCGCCAAATTGCTCCGCTCCGGCTCCTTCGGCCCTTGGAATTTCTGCAGTTCCTCTGCTAGATGCCACCGACCTTCCCGCCGCGCCAGCGCGCGCCGGCTCTGCGTCCCCGCCTCCTGATACCCGTCCCTCGCCCCCGGACCTCCGTATTGCGATCCCGCTCCCAGATGCCGAGCCACCACTCCCATCGGACGGCATCCCGAGCCCGGATACGCTCGACATGTGCTTCGACGACGAGGGTCTCAGCACCCTTGAGAAAATTTATCTCTTCTCTCGCAGCCAGGCCAGCTTCCACAAGTAAGCGCTGTTCTCCCTTATTTGGCACCCCACAGATAGCCAGCCCTTTGTCTCCGCGGACGCTGATTTTCGCGCACTGTAGGGTTTACATCGCCCACGCGATGCCGTCAATACTGCCGCAGGTGACCCCGATCGAGGCGGTTGAGTATGTACTGCCCCTGCTCAATGGACTTGCGCTGGACGATGGTGAGTTCTCACAGGCAGCTGTCACCCTTGATTAATTGTTCATCTTCTTGGCAGATGAGGCCGTCAAAGAGGCCCTTGCCATGGAACTGGTTCCTATCATGTGGTGGTTTGCCTCCGTGAGTGTCTCCATCAGCATAGCTTGGCTAGTAACAGAATCTCATTAGAATTGCCGATGTGTGCATGCGCAGAACTGCCGCGTCACGGATGATGAAACCGCTGATCCGATGCAGGACCCCCGCCGCTACTCGTGCAGGCATTCACGCCGATCCTAGGGACTCTTTTGCTTTCGCCCTGTCCGCCCGTTGGTGCTTCAGCACGCACGGCCGTTGTGGACATTCTCCGACGCATGCGCGAGACCGAACCCGCGTTAGGTAGTCCGGAAACTTCGTCTGGAGATATTCTATTCGGTCCCCACCAGCGGCAGCTCCTCGAACAGGAACTATTGCAGCAGGTCGTCATCGGCATCGGGCGCTTGGATATGCCTGACGATGCCGACGCCCCGGGTAGTGCGATTGAAGTGGATGCTAAGCCAGAGGAAGTCGAAGCGCAGGCCCACGCTGGGGCCCCACCGGTACAGATGAACCTGATTTCGCCGTTGTCACCCGCTTCAGCTTTCACGGAGCAGGAACCGTCGCTGACAGCCGTGCCGTCGTCCATGCTCCCGTCGCGTCAGTCTCACCCTCTCCTTTCCCCTCTGCCACAACCTTACGAGTCGCCCTCCTCGTTTGCTTCCTCTGACGATTCGACGCCGGACTTGACTCCGCCCGACTTTTCTACCTCCTCCTCAGGCGACGTGGATATGTCCCCGTCTACGCCCTCGACACTTTCTCGCAGTCCTTCAACGCGTCTTCAAAGCCAATGGACCTGCAGATGCCATCGGCCTCGAATTTGTGGCCACGCCCTCGTCTCAAGATGCATCTTCGCCGCTGGACTGGGCCCGCCGGACACGCACTCTATCCACACCGATGAGATGTCCTCTTCCGCGTCGTCCTCGCCGCCTCCGGCGCAGGCGCCCACATCCCGCAGCGCCGCAGGTACATTCCTTGCCGCTACCTCGCCGAGCCTAGAAAATGGCAGCAGCGAGTCCTCAGCGGAGACGACGTCGATGGACATTGGGCAAAGCGAGGAGGCGGATACGGACGCCGCCGCCGCGCGGAGCAGGCTGCCCTCGGACGGCTGAGCAGCATGAGCCTCATGGCAGCCGTTTCTGCTTCTGCTGGAGGTGTGTGTGCTTTATTTCTGTATAATTTCCCATTTACTCACTTCCTCACAGCTTGTCTAGGTGCTGACACGAAAACTGCATTTGTGAAGGAGGTGGAACGCGTGGGCCACGATCCTATCTGGTGGGTCCGCAAGGAAGCCTCGTTCGCATTGGGAGCTCTGGCGAGACTGGTCCCGGTGGAAGTTCTCGTCATCAGCCTGGTAGGTGCGCTCATATGGCTCCACAGCGCTTCTCACGCAGCATGATCCAGGTGCCTCTCTTCGACTCGCTCGTCATCGACGCGGCATTCCAAGTCCGCCAATCAGCCCTGTACGCGCTCCCCGCCATCCTCCCGCGGCTGTCGCCGTCCCAGCGGCGCACGCTCTCGCTCAAAACCATTCTGCCGCTTGCGCGGGACGATTCGCCCATCGTGCGCACACGCGTACTCGAAGCGCTCGGCGAGGTGATGCATACCTTTCGGGAAGACGCTGGCGGGCCGCCGGACGAGCTACTTTTGCTATTCTTAGGCAAAGCACGCGACTCGCGGCCCGCCATGGATGCGCATCCGCCCGCGCCCATCAAGTGGCCCGAGCGTCAGTCTCCCGCGCCCTTCGCGCCCATGGTAATTCAGATCGAGCCGCCGGAAGGCGAGGACGACGAGCCGCAGCGGCCGCTCATCTGTGCGTTCAACTACCCGGCCGTCGCGCTGACGCTCGGGCGTGAGCGCTGGCCGGAGCTACGACCGCTATATGTCCGCCTCGCGGAGTCGCCGGTGCTGAAGGTGCGCCGGACGCTCGCCGCGTCGGCGGGTGAGATGGCGCGGATTATTGGGCCCGTGTTCGCGGCGCGAGATGTGCTTCCGGTGTGGCGCAATGCCATTCGCGCGCCAGAGAGCGAGGTGCGGATGAAGGCAGTTGAGGCGATGGGCGTGTTGGTGGAGGCGCTTCCCGAGCAAGAACGGCTGGAGATGGTGCGGATGCTGGAGGAGCGGGGGAGGGACTTGGTGGGTATAGGGAGAAGGAGGCGGCTGCGAAGGAGCTGAAGGAGGTTGTCGGGATTGTGCGGGGCGATGCGGAGGCGATGGAGTGCCTCTGTGTGCTGGTGGGAAAGGCATTGCAGGATGAAGTTGCGGCGGTCCGCGAGGCGGGGGTTGGTATCGTAAGTCTCTCCCAAATCTTTGCTTCGAAGCTGTGGCTGATGGCCGTTGATGTTGCTCTAGCTTGCGACCGTGTTCGATGCACTTGTGGAGCATCCGGACATTCGAGAGAGGCTGAGTGCGGATGTATGCTCGTTGGCTCGTTCCCCTGCTTTCAGGCGACGCATGACGTATGTCGACCTTCTTCTGGCTGCCATCCTAGCATCGCTGACGGTGCCTTAGCTTTGTGGCCTGTTATCAGGCGCTTGTGATGCCAGAGGACGTGCAGATGTCCGAGTCGCTCTTTGCCTCGTACTGGCAGTGTCTTGCAGAGCTTTCAAAAGATACAATCCTCAATGTCCGCATCGGCGTCGCCAGGTTGATCGGCTTGATGTCTAGTACGTTCAAACATGTCTTACGATCGGACATAGTGCGCTTATCCCGCACCTGTGTTCCATTTACAGATCCGTCCAGTCGGAGCCCTCGGTCCTCGCCGCCCGGACTCCACGAGGTCCTCAGACATCTGCGGGAGGATCCTTCTCACGAAGTGAGGTCCTATGTTCCCATGTTCAGCAAAGGGGAAGTGCCCCCAAATCCACCAGCATCGCCTCCTTCGCCCTCCGGCTTCGCGACATTCTCCCGCCCGCCCCCTGCCTCTCCGTTTGTCCCGACCTCGGTCCCTGGCGCCTCACCGCGTGGAGCGGCCGTGGCGTATATCAACCGCGTGGAGCAGCGGTCAGGGCAGGCGGCCTATCTGGACTCGTAGACAGCGCACGTCCGAGTGGATCGCTGGTGTTCTGCACAGGGCGGACGGTGCTCGTCGATGTCGAACGGAGATGGACGCCCGCGTTTGACTGGCTCCCCGAGCGGGAGGCGCGCCTGCAGGACGCGGCATGACGAATGGGGGTGCCCACGCTGGGGCGGAGACATCATTATCATACTACAGGGTAGCTGCTTTTTGGGCGGCTTTAGCGCGGCACAACAGGGTCCGGTGTGCGACTGCGAGCCTGTCGTCGACGCCTTGCTATTGCATGACATTGTGTATTTATCGTCTCACCGTTTAACCTGTAGCCACACCCCGTTATCGCTATTACAACGCCTAATTCTGATTGTGATTTGCCTGTGTCGTGTGCAGTGTGTGTTGGGAAAGAGCGCTGGCGCACGTGTTGGAGGAATAGAGATGCCATAAGGGGAGGAGAGCGGGCGGACAGCTAAGAACAGATGAGAGTCGTCTTTGGCACAGGCCATCCTGGTGTTGATCGCTCCAGTTCTGTCTTCATCCCCTTCATAAGCACCTCCCCCGGGTCGTGCCCCCACAATCTTTACCTCCTGGTCGTCGCTCGCTCCTCGTCATGAGGACATCTAGTCTCTTGTTCTACCGTTACTTCCTTTTTGGTATGACCTGACAACCTGCCACCTGGCTGCCCGTGAGAGCGCGCACTGATAGCACGCAGGTCTCCTCATTGTGTGCAATGCCATCATCTGCAGCGCGGCCGTCTGGAGCCTCAGCAATGCCCGCATCGCGGGCTTCACCAGTACGTCGTGCCGCCCGTCGCACGTTGCGAAGCGCTGACAGCGCACATCCAGCGCACATCGACGCATTCATGATTTTTCTGGGCGCTTTCAGCCTCGTCCTGGTCCTTCCCATGTCAGTCCTCCCACTCCTTACGGGCGATCTGTGCTGATGGACTGATGGTGACAGCCTCTTCTTCGACGTGTTCGTCCGGCATGCGTGGACGGGCTGGGTGAGCACGGAGCTCGTCTGGGTTACCGCGTTGTGGGCACTGCACCTCGGTACGTGCGTCAGGCTCATCAGCTGCGCGATCTGATGTTTTCGGTACAGCGGGCGCGGCTGCGGTCACTGCGATCCCGGAGCCGCTGATGTGCAGCACTGTCGGTGAGTCCTGTCCGCAGGGCATGCTATCGCCGCGCGCTAACGTTCTGCCAGCCAAAATTGCCGTCCCCAACTCCTGCCTCTCCGTGCGCCTGATGATGGTCCCCGCGTGGATATGTACTCTTGGCCGTACGTGCCTCTGCGCATACACTCCTCCGCCTACTTACACCGCGCATAGTATTCGCGTACGTCGTCGCGTTCTTCACGGCCATCATGATCCACCGGCGCCGGAACGACACGATCTGGTACGCGAGCGTGCGCTCGTACCCCTGGTACGAGCACCTCCGCTGCCAGCCGCTCAAGTCCGCGCCCGCCTCGCCGACCGCGATCGTCGCGCCCAAGCCCTCGCGCCCGTGCAGATCCCCTCGCCTTCCGCGCTCGGTGCGGAGCTGCAGTACGAGTACCTCAACGACCTCCCGCAGCCGCCCGTTCCCGCCGCGCCCGCACCGCAGACGCGCCAGGTCGCACAGGCGCCGCCGTCCTTCTACCCCATCCACATGCGGCCGTTCGTCGAGTCTGAAGCAGCTCCGCCCATGCCCCCTCCCGTGCCTCCGCCCGTACAACCTCCGCGCATGCAGCCTCCGTCCATGCAGCCCCCGATCATGGTCGTTACCTCGCTGTCGCGCCCTGCCCCCTCAGAGCCGCGCGCGGCCCCCGCACCCTCGCGTCCAGCCGACCCGCAGGGCCCCTCGCCGCTGGGCGACTGGCCGCGTCCCGACATCATGAAACAGCCAAGCCCAAAAGCGCGTGCCGCACGCCGTAAGGCGCCGCCGTCGGCGGAGCCCGCGTCCGTTCCCATGCCGGAGCCGCACGCGCGGCAGCCGTCGGTCAGCCTGACCACGACGGCCGAGCGGCCGTCGCTCGACCGCTCGCGACCGACGGGGCCGCGCCATCGCTCGCGGTCGAGCGCGGACATGCCGCGCCCGCCGCCGCTCGACATGTCGCGGATCAGCAATATGCATAGTCGGCGGCAGTCCCAATCTGGCTCGTGATAGGATGGACTGTCGTGTTGGACCTTACTGTGTTGTTGCTCTCGATTCTGCGCTACCCTTCGTTCTGTTGTCCGGGAGGTAGCCGGGGCGCGCCGGCCGCCTCCCGTCCGCTCGTTTGTTGTAGGCTAGTAAAGGGTTATCTGTATCTGTACTGTGCTGCTTTTTCTCTTTGGCTTGGGTTTGCATTGACTGCATAGGCGGAAGGGCCTAGCGCGCTTCTTGCTGCTTTCTGTTGTCTGGAACACTTCACTGTTTCGCGACGATTTTACCACGATTACTTATGTCTTTTTGTATTCGTTGGTCGTTGGTCATTGGTGTATACTTTGCGTTTATAGACGATAACGCGCGTATGTCGCCGTTTGCACCGTAGGGCTGCTCCTTTTTCTTCTTACTTACTCTACTACTGAACTTTCGGTATAACTGATCAGGAGATACCTTGACTTGATTTTTGGCATGAGTTGCCCTGGGCAAAGGAGGGTATGGCCTTCCTGACCGAGATCAGCAGTCCCAAATAAGGAAGTCGTAGTTCAGCCGAGATTAGCGCCCGAGTTTCCCTTGTCCTCGTCTGCGATCTTCATGCCACCAATCAATCTAGTACTTGCTAATAATCTCAACCCTCTCTGTTGGACAACGTATGCCCTAAGGAGAGGTGAGCAGCGATGCACGGGAAGACCTTGACAGCAGAATACAATGGCACCGCCATAAGTCAATGCCACCTCGTGGCGTCTATTGTCCTAAGCGTCTCTAAGCGTCCGCCATTGTTCTTTACGGCCCCGCCCATAGTCCTCAAGCGACCTATTATCCTCGACCTGCATAACTGACCAGGATGGCTGTCCCCATTCCCATCCCGCCTCTCGCTTTCCCACCCTCCCTGTACCATGCAATAGCACGTCCCACACGATCTCCCTCTATTCCGATTGTCTTTTCTTCCCTCGCACTACTATTCCCTGCACATATAGCAGACCAACATATTATTGCAGCCACACATCTGGTTGCACGAACCTCTCACTCTCTTACCAGCTACGACGATCTACGACTCCGCGTCCGGATACGCCATGAGAAGTCCCGTAGTGATCATCCGTTTTGTATTTTTATGTGCGTCTCTATGCCTTCTCTCCACGACAATTCACTGACTGGCACACCACACAGCTCTCATTGCATACCTTAATATATTCGCACTGGTGTTTGCTGGTTGGAACATCGGAGCGACGAAGGCTGCGGGCCTGGAAGGTACGATCTCATCACCTGGACATGCCCAGCTTTGCAGCTCAATGCGAACAGTCCAAGGTGGCGCTGTATTCCTGATGATCAATGCGTGTTTTCTCGCAATGTTCCTCGTCGGGTAAGCAATCACTTTGCGCATCAGCAAAGCAGGGAGATGTTGAAGGCTGTTCTGTGCAGGGTCCTGGCAGAGCTCGTGTTTCCTGGGGCCAAGGCGAAGACTGCACTGGTGGCATATGAGTGTCTATGGACTGGACTCCTGGCAATTCTGGAACTTGGTAAGCTATGCCACGCTTTCGTCAGATCTTGGGCGATGCTGAGACATTGGACACAGCTGCCAGTGTGGATATTACCGTGAGCGGGCCTCCGTTCATGTGCCGACCGAATGGTAAGGATATCGGGATGTTTATCCTGTGCCTCTACTAAAACATGTCCTAGCACCATTCTCTGTCTGTGCGTCGTCGACAATGCTCGTTCCGGTCAGCTGGCTTGCCGGGATCTTGAGTGCGTCCAGGGAACACTCATTGCAAGCCCTAACTGACGATCCAATTTTCCCAGTGCTAGCGTACTTCCTTGCGATCTTCAGCACAAGCATAGCACATATGGGAGAGTACCCTGATATCTTCTCCCACACGATATACTCGGCGCCATGGTTCGGAATGGAGGCCCGCAAGGACGACAAGCCACCACAGCTTCCTCCCCTGGGCCTGAGCAATCATAGCTCAACCCACCTCGCCAACTTCCCCATCTCGTTACCGCAAGGCAATCAATCGAGCATATCGCTGCCCCGAGACGTCGAACAGGCTCCGCAGGCAGACATCGAGAAGCCGGAGAGTGCGCAGGACAAGACGCGCCCCTGGTGGGCGCTGCAGCGCGTCTACAGGCCCGGCAAGGACCAGCCGTTCGCTGTGCTCTCGCGCATGGGCAAGGCGAAGGAGGGACAGTCTGCGGAGGCCTACCGCCCCGCGACACGCTCCCCGTCGTACCACGGCTCGATCGTCTACCCCGAACGCGAGAGGCGGCTGCGCGACCAGAAGCCCTTGCCGCCGTATCCACAGATCACGGAGGAGATGCTGGATCCCGACAAGCCGATCCCGCTGCCGCGCCTGTCGGCGTGGGTGCGCGCGGACGAGGCGCGGGGGATCACGACGCGGACAATGCCTATTCCGTCGCCTGCGCGGGAGGAGTTTGTGACGCGGCAGTGGCATAACCGCGACGACGACTACGATTTTTGAGGTGGCTTTCGTTGGGGTTTGGTTGGAAGGTGTCTCATCATCAGTGTATTACATCTACATTCAGTACATAGCTGTAGCCTACGTTGTACAACAACACGCACGGGAATGGGTGTACCGTTATATTATCACCAATAATATGGTCCGTATCCGCGCATAGATCAGGGTATATGCACCTCGCATTCTTACAACTCACTATCATTGGTATTCTCCCAGCGAGCAACACGCTGCTTCAACGTTTCGTTCTCGCGTCTGGTTTCGGAAAGCGCTGACCGTGTGGTCTCCAGCTCCGTCCTCACCCGAATGAGCTCCTTCACATCCTCCTCTTCGAGCTCTCCGGCTCCGACTGCGACACCTGGAGTCCGCTCAGCAGCTTACAGTATAGAAGGCTTAGATGAACTGACCTCCTACAACCTTGATCAACCTCCACAGACGCAGGATAATCAGCAGCGATGCGAGTTCGCGTTCCTTGCCTCTGAGGATGACCTCAAGGACAAACGTGGTGAAGATGATCACGGCATCAAACAGGTGGAAGGATGCGTGAGGAACGAGCCCGAAGGGATTGTAGAACTGGAGGCCCAGTGCCCATATAGACAGCGGGATTTCGATCAGGAAGATGGTTGTAATGCCCGTAGAGATGTCCGAGAGCACTTCCAGCCATAAGGGCGAATCGGGCCCTGCGGGCGCCTCACAGGTGTTCGAGAGCAGAGTATAGGCCAGGTCTGTGAGGCCGCAGGCAGCATCTACGACAATCTACAGCGCGTGTCAACGCTGCAGCCTGCCCAATTTTAATTGTACATGTCACTCACGAGGAAGATGACGAGCTTATGGAACGTCGAGGACTCAAGTGCCTCTGCGACGCGACTCCGCCATTTCCTGTCCACGCTGTTCCTGCCGAGCTCGGGATCAAGCTGGTCTGGAGTAAAAAGTAGTGGGTCCTGCTCCGACATGGTCGAAAGTCAAGAAGGATTCGGGGTCATGTGATGGACGCGCTCGCTGCAGCTCGGCGCGCGTCGGCAGACGTGACACGTCGGCCCTCTCATCTCGGATCCGTCGACGTCGGCGACACCTAGTCTCCTATGCAGACCTTACACAGAACATAGTCGCTCTGTATTTAAGGCGACACCGATCCTCCAACAGTCGAGATGCCTCGGAGACCTTGGCATGCCTCATCCCGCCGACCCGGACGTTCACCCGCCTGATGCTCCTCAACCTTGTGAGTACCTCCCAGCGCAACTACTTTGGAGTTCACTGACATCCATTACGATTTTTTTTACCCTTGTTGCACAGTAAGCACTAGCCTGCATGCAACCCCCAAGTACTTCGCTGCAAATGTAAACGCAGCACTGCATCAGGGATAAAAGCTTGCTGGCGATGGCGACAAACCCCGTCCCATCCCCTTCGCCATGGCCAAACCGGCAGTGATGTAGTTCCTCCGCAGTTAGCTCAAGTCCTTTTCTCCACCGGAGAAGCGCGACCTTCTGGGAAGACAGTCGTCGTAGTCGGTGTTAATGGCGGCACCGGGCTCGAGGCTGCGAAGTATTTCGGGCGTATATATCCAGGCAATCTTGTCCTTGCCTGTGGAGATGCTGCAAAGGGCCAGTCGGCGACAAATGGTATGTCTGTCCGCACGCTGACAGTCTCCGCATGAAAACAACGGTGCACATCATTTTTAGCCATAAAGAACGACACTGGCTTTGAAGGCATCGAGTTTCGGGCGGCAGAATTGGCTGTCCTCGACTTTGTCGCGGAGTTCGCCATCAAGTTCGAGCAAGAAGAGGCGCGCTGACCGATCTCTTAGGACGAAACGGTCGATATTTTGACCCAGAAGGACCCAAGACTCAAAATGAGTACCTGATGTCGACGTGATCATCTGTGTCATGTACTGTATCTCCGTATTATTCATCATTGCTTTGATTCTCGACGCTCATGTGGGCCTTCTTCTCGAACCCCTCCAGCGCCGACGTCCCCTAGGATGCAATGGCCCATTTCGCACAAAATTTCATATCACGCACCCACCTCCCTTCCGCTCATCATCTATTCATCATCTCTTACACCTTTCAAGGTATCCACAAGCAATCCTCGTACCGCGCATCATCCGTGTGTCCTCTCATTTTGGGACAGCCTGCCGATTTCCTCGGACAGAATCAGCTCGCTGCAGCTTCGTTTCCCGTCGAGATTCAAGTGATGCCTCGTAGCACTAATGTATGTTGATTTGTGTCCTTCTGACGGGCTTCCTTCCTCCGAATGTCTTGCATATCCCGGGCCAGTTCGAACGCGACGCAACCGGTGCAATGGCGGGACTGTCATCTCCGATCACTTGTTTATGCACGGGTTCAAGCACAGAACACTGTCTTCTGTGTAAGGTCAGCAACGGAGACTAATCGCTGACACCAACCAGATGTAAGTTCACGCGCGTTGCTGTCGTACACACTCGTCAGCATTGAATCTTCCCCAATCAGATCGCCGCCCGATACTTACTGTAATCTGCCCTTCTGATAACTTTCTGGCACGGTACTGGCGCAATGGATTTTGTTATGTATCCTTTCTGACACGCTCACCTCCGGATATTTGCAATCAGGCACCCTGTAATGTGGGTCGTCGGTTTCACACAATGAGTACTTGGAGGATCAGCAACGAAGGATAGTTGAGTATGTAGTCTAGGATAAATATCTCTCGATGGAAACAAGTCACCTCGTCGAATCTTCTTCACTATGGCTAAACTCACGATTCCACAGTTTCTCCGTTCACAGTTTACATCCTTCCCCCCACCGCTGAAGCGCGATCTCTCGGGGAAAACAGTGGTGGTGGTTGGCGCGAATGGCGGGATCGGGTTCGAGGCTGCGAAACATTTCGCGGGCATGAGCCCGGGCAAGCTTGTTTTAGCCTGTCGAGATGCCTCGAGAGGCCACTCTGCACTCCTAGGTGCGTGCCGTTCCATGTCGCAGTTTGAATATGAGAGTGACAGTATTTTCTGCCCAGCGATACAGGAAGACACCGGCTTCCAGAATATTGAAGTGAGGCTGATAGACCTCGCCAAGTTCGACTCGGTCGCGGATTTCGCCACCAAGTTTGAGCAAGAGGAAAAAAGATTAGATATCTTGGTGTACAACGCGGCAATCGCAACGCAGGACTATGAGACTACAGACGATGGCTGGGAAAGGAGGCGAGTTTGATTCCTGCTGCAACCCTGAAGAAATGCGTTGCTCACCTAGCGCATAGCTTGCAAACAAATGATCTGTCTTGCGCCCTTCTGTCGATACTCCTGTTGCCACTCATGTCGAAGACAGCCTTATCTTTCTCTACACGCCCTCGGATTGTCATCGTCGCAAGTGAGGTACATTTCTGGGCCGAAGTCAATGATGATGAACTGTCGAGTCCAAAAATCCTGGACAAAGCGAGCGACGAGGCTTATTGCACTCCCAGGTGCGTGTTGCCTTCCGAGCCGGGAATGTCGACCTTTCCTAACGCGAGTTGACTAGCGTCATGGGGCAGCGATACTTCTACTCGAAGCGTCTGTAATATTCCGTGCTCACACAGTGGAAGCTTACTGATCTACGCTCATATTAGTGCTCGATGTTTTGCTGGCGCGCGAGTTGACGAACCGGCTGCCGCCTACCTCACCTCTCATCGTCAACAGCGTCAATCCTGGCTTTTGCGTGTCTGACTTGAACCGAGACCAGCCTCTGTTATCCAAGATTTTTCTCTGGGCTATGTCGAAGCTCATCGCCCGCACCGCTGAGCAAGGCAGTCGACAGCTTGTGTGGGCTGCGACCGGAGTGCCTGAGAGGGAAGACCAGTTGCGTGGTGCATACATATCCGATCTTGACGTTCGCGAGCCTAGCGACTTCGTCTTGAACAAAAAGGGTGCAAAAGCTCAAAAGCGCATCTGGGTGAGAACGTCAATCCAGATATCGCAACTGGTCAAACCTGATGAATCTCTCAGGACGAAATGGTCGATATCTTGGCTCAGAAGTACCCCAAAGTCAAGACAATAGTTGATGGGTACCTGGTGTCCATGTGACAGGCTGTGTTACGAACTCGAATAACGAAGTTTGTTCTATTATCCACTTCGTCCGTCTGGTACATTTCGCGGCAGCTGGCTTCCAACCCGCTCAGCTGATTGACGACGCGCCTCATCGGGCGACAGGGCTCCGTGCTTCGGACCCACGGTGATAGCAAAGTCAGAGAAGTAGCAACTGATAAGTTGGTATGCGCCGAACGATGTGGACAATCCATCATTTGTGGCACTGAAACGACAGTTGTCCTCTCGAGCAGAATATCGGGCGGTCTTTTCTGACGGCGGGCGGCTTTATACCGGAGTATAACATCACGGAGCTGCACACACCGGGTTGAGCTAGGATCGCCAAACGCCAAGCCATGACAGACGTAGATGGCCGACGAAATCAAATATGCTGCAGATTTCTTTCGACGAGGAATAGAAATGAGCCGACGTGTATCTACCCTCCCATTTTTGCACTTGAGCAGCCGTCGGTCAGGCTCGGAAGTAATGCTCAGACTCAAGCAGGCTTAGCCCACTTGAAAGGGGTGATTCTGCTGCGTGAGCGCCTACTAACCATCAGACCAACTTGGATAAGGTTGGACGTCTACGTTATTACGGTGTCACTCGTCCATGATATAGTATGGTGCGGTGCCTTGTGGATCGTTTCCTCTTAACTGGTATGTTACGAAGCAATAAACCTATCTCGAGGCTGTGGTGCGTCGCGAAGCTCACAGCAGGACGCCATTTGTGACGTCAAACTATTGGGACAGGCAGACAGATGTCTCTGTCTTGACCTCGGGCGCAAGAGTGTAAGTTCCAATCATCAGAAGACCGTCGACGCGTCGCGGTGTGCGCAGCCTTTTGCTCGCACGGCACGTCATGTGCAGGCGAATATAGGCCACGTGATCGCGATATCTTTCCCTCGGACCCGAGCGCCAAGCCTGAGTGAGCCTCAGCTTGCCTCTGACGGTCTGTCTCTTTCTTTGAGCTCATCAATACAGTTCATCTCTTCCTTTATGAGCGGTCACCTTGGTGCGCGTGGGACTCATGTCCTACGTTTGCGGCGCCGGATGTTCTCAGCGCTTCCGCTGTCAGGTGAGAGCGACTCTTCCGTCGTGTAACTGTCCATCTGTTATCTGCCGTAGTTGTCAACGGAGTATGCAGAAGTCGATATCCCGGACAATGTCAGTATTCCCTCATAAGCCCATTACTTCGTAGACCAGGCCGCTGGAACTACCCCATCGCTTCTTCATACTGACTGCGTCAGTCCTCCGCGCGGTTCAGGCCTCATTTTCCTCGGTGGAGGACCCTGGTCGCATTTTTCCACTTTCGACCTTCTTTTGAGACTGCCCTAGTCTTTCTCGTCCCACTCTCTTATTCTATCATTCTTCAAGACTTATGGACCGCTGGACTGTTTTCCGCCGAGTGCGGATCGTACTATTCAGTGAGCAACGATACATTAATTCCGCTTCCTGAATCGTGCTAATTCTTTATCCAGCAATTCTTATATTTATGTGCCTTGCCTTGGCTATCTTGCTTCTGGTCATGCTTGTTCGTGACTGGAGCGTCTTCAGCACTTTTCAAAGTCAGTCTGGCTAACGCTCTAGGCCGCACATATCAGTAAATTTTGGATACAGGAGCATTTTTAACGAGCCTCGTCGGCGTTCACGTCTTCACCACTATCCTCCTTTATTTAATGTAGGTGACTTCCTTCCTGATCCGAAATTTGAATTCTAATTTTCGTGTGTGTCAGGGTTGTAGTGATATTTCGCCTATGGCTTGATGTCGCCCGTGCGGTGGCACTGGTAATGGTCCATGTTGGTAAGTAAATGGACCATAGATATTGTATGAAAGACTCAAGTTAAGGATCTTTGAAGCCAGTTCGGTCATCTTCTTTCTTTACGCGATGAGAACATCTTGTGGAAAGTCTGGTGAGGACCTTGCCCATGTTCATAGCTCTGATCGCTAAGGGATGATACGCTCAAGGTACGGGAATAGCTTGCAATGCCATGAATTTCGTGTTCTTCATAGGATCATCTGCTATATCTGGCCTTCGTGAGTTACCTGCCGTTGACAACTACAAGTCTTATTGATGATGCTTCCAGTCATGATCTATCTGGTCTATGTGGTTGTGATGGCCTGCCTCCCAAGGCCGATCGAGTCCTTGACTGGAAAAGCAGAACTAGGCCTACCGCCCACCCCGAAGATTGAGGGCTTAGGGCACCGGGACAGTCGAAGGTGGTCACAGTCCTCTGCAACTTCTGAAACAGCGCTTCTCGAAGGAGGCTCTTTATCAGATGATAGAGCGTCATTTTCCGGCCTTCCTCGTTATGGCGCATTTCGTGTCGTCAATGGCGACGCAGACCACGTTCCTGCAACTCCTACCCCCGCGTCATGGCAGCAAGAAGCCGATCACCGTGGGGTTTCTCCATCCTTCTCTACGCGGAGAAGCCCGTCCTCTTTTTCTCAGGCATCAATTCATGCAGGTACCCGGACGCAAGTCGGACACTTCGGAGAGACACCTCGAACGTCGCCGTTTCCCAACTATTTCCATGATCCAGTACTGCGGTATGACACGCCCGGGTCAGTTACGTCTATGTCATCTACTGCCTCCACCACTCCCACCGTCATAGGCGAACCAGAACTCGAGACAAAGGCCTTCTCGGACTACTACATGGGCAACACGATGGGATATATCAGCCCTCCAGAAAAGGCATTTGATTGTTTGACATCGTGGGACTACATTGGCCAGCCTCCTCAATACATCCCCCACATCCTGTCTCCAGGGTACCTGCCACCATCTCTTACTCCCAGACAAACGAGCGTCCAACATGCGCGCTCATATACCGTTACCTCCGGTGGTACCGATCCGTACTACATGTACCGGAGCTCCCCGCTAGGTCACTCGAACGCCTACCTGAACGTGCCGCGGACACCGCACGTTACCATGCCACGTTCTCTTACTCCGGGCGGCCAGTCAATTCACTCCGTTACGCCGACCCTGGACTTCTATCCCACGAGCCTGCACACGCCCACACCGAGCCGTCCGTCACCTGCTTTGGGCGGATACCGCCAACGCCCGGTCAGCGGATCCATGGTCTTCCGGAGCATGAACCCATTTGCATCAAATGGCCCAACATCGAATGAAACACCGTCGGCTCTTCTGACCACTGGTCGAACCGGCGGCATTAGACGGCACGCGACAGTACCAAACGGCTATGTTGAGAGTGCTCCAAGATTCAAGAACGGGATTCCCGTGGAGCCGCAGACAATGACCATGCATGCCATCGACCAGCAAAGGGGCAGCCAGGGACAAAGCACGGATGGCGGTCAATGGAGACGACTGGTGATGAACGCAGCCAACGGAAACGTGTAAGGGGTAACTAATCACAGCTTCAGCACTCTTCCTTTCCTTTAGTTGTTTATATCTTGGCTTGTCGAGCGGACATTAGCTAGTGGAAACATCGTAGCATATGGATTTGGAATCTTATCGAGTAACGTGTACTTTTCGATATCAAGCGCTTCGAATGTCATCGATGCTCGAGGTTCCACATGGTCTCGTCGCATGCGCATGGTCGGTCTCAGAAACGGTACTGGGTTCGACGCTGCGATACCAGACCGTACCGCACATCTCTGCCTTCCTTTGGTATCAAATCAAAGAGACTTCGTCAGCTGAGGATGAGAAGTGACGTGGGCGTGTTGTCTGAGCCCCGAGTCCATGAACGTTCGCAGCCATGCGCGCATGGGGCACGTTTGACGAAAGTCTTGGCAAGCAGTTCACCAGTGGTATGCTTCGGTTCTTTTGGTGAATATATAAGGACGACAGGTGAGCTCTGTGAGGGTGGAGATAAGTGCAGGCCGACAGCACCACGACCCACAAATTGCGACGAATCATGATCTGC
Organism: Hericium coralloides; assembly: GCA_003675405.1. NCBI lineage: Eukaryota > Fungi > Basidiomycota > Agaricomycetes > Russulales > Hericiaceae > Hericium > Hericium coralloides. The sequence goes on along the minus strand of QUOP01000216.1, from coordinate 878,372 downwards.
ACAGCTCTTCCGCTCGTCGTTCTGACGGTATTGCATTCAGCACTGGCGGCACCAGCTCCAAGGGCTCTTCCTGAACCGGTGTCTGTGGCGTCGGCCAAAACGTATCTCAGCGAGCGTGAGTCCAGACCATTACCGTGCTGTTTCCCTCAGTGACTGAGAACCTTTCGATGGTCGATGCAGTCACGGTCGCGGTCGACTCCAATTCGCCAGCCTATGCCAGAGATCTATTCAAAACCTGGGATATCAGTGAGCCAGCGTCCGGCCAATATCTTGAGTGTGATTGACGAAGACACGACACAGTCTCGGGTAACTGCGACACGCGGGAAAGTGGGTGCTGAATGTTCGCTCGAGGACCTATTGACCGAAAGACGGCCATTCAGCGGTGTTGAAGAGGGACGGCACCAATGTAGTTACCGACAACGCGTGCAAAGCTACGTCGGGACATTGGGTCTCGCCGTATGACGGCGTGGCTACCGACCTCGCCAGCGATCTCGATATTGTAAGTAGAAAGAGTGGAGGATGCGGATCACTGAGAAGCTGATGGTATTATTTAGGATCATCTTGTCCCTCTGAAAGAGGTGAGCAATCTATTGACGGCCACAAAGAACGAAAGACTGATTGACATGATGAACTAGGCTTGGCTGTCCGGCGCTAGAGATTGGACACCAGCGCAGCGCGAAGCTTACGCAAACGACCTCACACGACCTCAGCTCGTAGCTGTGACCGACAACTTGAATGAGTCCAAAGGTAAGCAGCGTCGTTTATTGTACCTGGCACTGGCATCTAATCGAGATGGGATGGAAAGGCGACAAGGATGTTGCGAACTGGATTCCGCCGCTGAAGAGCTTCGTGTGCGAATATGTCAGGGCGTGGATAACTGTGAAGCACTACTACAAACTCACCGTGGACAGCGCCGAGAAGACGGCACTGCAAGGTTATCTGAACAACTCGTGTTGAGAGTATCACCCATGGGCACGAAGACGTAGTCTTGTTCTTCACCCGAGCAATGAGAATCTAATGCAGATGAAAAGAAAACCAATTGCATTGTTTGACAGTGCTTGTAGGCAATAAGAATTGAATGGAAGCATGAATTGTGCCTGGTCCCATACATCGAGAGGGAGAATACTGGATAAAGCGGACCAGAGCGGCGGCGCGAATAAACGAAGGAGATTCCAACAAACGGCCTGTTGACAACAGTGGCTCGCAATTGGAAGCCGCACTTAGAAGAGATAGGGAATACATGTGTGATGCTGCTCAAGGCAGGTTGCTGGGTGAGTCTCCAGATAAAATGGACACAGACGAAGGATCCAGATCAGGGGTGCTGGGAAAGAACTCGACAGCCCGACGGGACAATGAAAGGCAGACGTAAAATGCTGGGCGGTGGGGTGTGACGACCAATATCATACGGCAGTGGAAAGGGCGGGTGTTTGAGATGAACAGAGTACCTTCAGGCTCCTATCGCCGGTGCACAGGAACTCGGCCCTACGATCTTGTGCATAGTTGGAGGCACCGGAAGACGACGTGCAGCGACAGGCTTTGAAGTGATACTGGTAGTGCTCTGATACTACACGTCGGGGGGAATACGCGTGCGACGGGGATAGAGACAACGCTATGTATCATTTTAGAAGAAAAATCGTGGACCACATGTTAGTAGCATGCAACGTATGGCTGATGGTTAAAAAGACCACTTCTTCCTTTAGGGTCGTATTTTTGAGACGGAATGTTGCTTGGACGATAGTGTATGTGAATGAGGAAGTCATGGAATAGCGGCACGGACGGCGAATAGCAGGCAGGCAGGCAGAGGGAGGTGGAAGGCGAGACGCGGGTGAAGTGTATTCTTCAAATTTGCTGATACGAACGGTGGTGGGTAGATGAGTTATCGCAGCGGAAGAATGCGACTCATGTCGGTGGACGGGCAGACAGGCGGGTGGTTGGTTGCTAAGCTGGATGGCTGGATTCTACAAGGTGCACGATTAGGATGGATGCATCCAGGACCTCGAGACAGATACATCCATCACCATGAGACACCGAGCACCTTCAAAAGACGGATGCATCCGTCACCTCAATGGACACTAACTCCTGCAGCTCCAAAACCAATCCCTCCCTCGATTCGTCAGAATTCCTCTATACACGGTGCCATGTCTCCCATTGTTCTTGCGAGCGAAGGGGACCGCTAGGAGGTGAGGATCGACAGGGGGCTTCAGGCTTGGGCGGGTCAAGGCGATAGGGCTTTGCGGAGCAACGGTGGGGGGTAGAGAAGTGCTGTAAAAGAAATGCAAGACTGGGGGGAACGTGCTCCGGACCAGACCCTCGCCTGCGGCCTGTACCTTTCCGGGTGGTCATTCAAGGAAGCGGATGGGGCATAACAAGGAGAAAAAATATGAGAAAAATTGAGCAGGATATGCTGCAGCACGAGCGAGCCAAAAGTGAAAAAGAAAAATTAAAGCGACATTCGAAAGAGGTGCCAGAGCATGGTGGAGAGGCGGCAAACACGAGGAGCGGAGTTCTGGGCACGAATTTGTCCTTGCCGCACGAAGGGCTCGATTTGTAGCTGTCCCGCTCGCTTCCACAAGCACGTTGTCCCTCTTGCCATTGTCCCCTCTCCGCGTTCATTCATCGTCGAAACCATGGCCGCAAGGCTGACCGAGGGCGACACCGTCAAGTGCCGAATTTCTCTAGAACGCCACGCAGGTTCTTGGGCACTAGTGGGGCCACAGTCGTGTCGTCTAGAGGATCGCCACGGTCTTGTCCAATACTCGGCGGCTTGATCGTTTGACAAGCATGTTCCCTTTCTTGCGACCATCGAGACGACCGTCGCATGCATGCTCGCCATTTTATGCCACCCTCTCCCTCGATCTTCATGCCATTTTCTGGTCGGTGACTTACAACACTCTGGGTGGTGGGCGGGGTAGGCAAGAGTAGTGCACGCGGATCCTTGATGCCTGGTGATGTATCTTCAGGTGGTCCTTGAGTGCTCTCTGTCTTGAATCTTTCCCAAGCTGCATGCTAGGCTGTGCTAGCTCCAGTTCCCGCCCGACATTCGCCTGGATAATCGCCGTGCCAGCTGGGCACGACCCGCCCGCAGTGATGTGCGCTTGGCTCGGGAAGGACGAGTAAGAAGAGTCCGCACCCAAGATCGTTGAGTTCGCGACCGATGGCAACCTACTTGAAGAAAACACATGGAACCGTGGATGTCCCATTGCATTATTGTGCGCTGGAGGTATGTTCACACTCCCGTCCCGCGGATTCTCGCATACATCTGACCACAGACTTTTGAGAAACCCAGCTTCGCCGCCGTCCCAAATCCCTGCGGGCGACGCGCTTGTCACATTGTCATGCGTAGATGTGGCAGGTGTGATATTAGCGCGCGTCGGCAGGCTCACCTTCAGCGACTCAACTTCTCGAGTTGCTGAAGATGAGATGGGTAGAACGACCACGCAAGCTAGGTCCCTCAAATGGTTGGGTCAATGTTGCGGGATGCCTCCAGATGCTTGAAGAAAGCTGTGATATAATGAGGACAACTCTCGTCTTCGTCGCGGTAACCACAACTCTCACGCATGTTCTCTGGCATTGCCCTTGCAATGCTGATGTCGCATGCGAGATTCGGTCCCGCGAGAGGTCTAGGCATTTCCTGCATAGGGCAGTGGTGACGGAGATTGGCGCACGAAGGTTGGTTGATCTCCATCTGCATGCGCCCAAAATGCGGAGGCAAATTAGCAGCAAGACCCCAAGAGATTGGGTGCTCACCTGGAACGAAAGGCTCGACCAACGAGCCTTGTCCCTCGGAGCGGTAAAGCCCTGCGTCGGCCCTTCGTATGGGCAGCGGCACAGGCCTTCTTCATGCCCGCGAGTTCCTCCACTGCCGGCTGGTTGCTGAGGCAGCGACTGACCGCGGGAGGAGTTGTGGGCGCCTGTGATTTCGCGTTTGGCGGGCCCACCCAGCTGGGTATCGGCCGCTTCCCCACCAATTACGAGGTCGCCGTCGTCGCATAAATCGGCCTCGTTTCCTCCCTAAAATGAAGGCCCTGCCTCTCGCCCTCTCATACTCCATCTACCACGTTCCATCTCGCTTGTCTCCCACCCTAGCCCTCCATGCACGAGTTTATCCCCAGTGAGCAGCGTTTGGTGACAGGGTGGGACGACGACGGTGATGACGACGACTACGACGTGTACCTGTTCTGGCCATCGTTGACCCCTCAAGAGCCGTTTACGCCTAGTGGCCCCTCGCAGCTCTACGGGGTACGATAACGTCGGCTTTCTATACATATTTGTGCGCTGACACCGAAATGCAGCCTGTCCTGCCAACTTTTGCGCTTGACGACATTGAGACGGACTTGTGCACACTGGCTTCGGTAGGTTCTTGTATAGCACGCCTTCACACACGTATTGATGTGATCGCGGCATTGCAGGTGTTGACCGCTTCAAAATTGTCGATCAAATGCCACATGCCGACGGAATCGCAGCCTGCGTCTGTGCCGGGTTACAGCAAAATCTTCAAAATGGGCTTCATGCTCTCTGTGAGTCATGCTCTAGGTCTGGCGGGATTGATCGTTGATGTTGAGCTTCATGCACACCGTAGGTCACTAATAAGATGGACTGTATCTTCGAGAGGATGCGTGTCATCTTCCAAAAGGCTAATGCAGCTGCCATGCATTGAATATACACACCTCGCAAGCGATCACGCTGACATTGAAGAGAATTGGATGGTCGGGCTAAGATTTAAGTACGTTGTGAAGTGGTTTGTGTTTTCATGCACACGAGTTGTGTCTTGGTTTCAGGCGGTGCTGTGGTGGTTGCATATTGTATCGAGTTCACGCAGTTGCTAATCTTCTTGATGTCCCTGATCTTTGAATCTATATGGCTCACACACAAGCTCCCTTTGCCAGGGTCGTGCAGTAGATGTCGATGTGGATAAGGTCGCATTGACAGTGATTTGGATCATGCGCATAATTGGGTGACAAAGTCGCGATGAAAGGGTCGTCTCGATAGACATTTGAATCAGAATACGCATAAGCGTGGGGTAATAGCGCATGATAGCGTGGATCGGGAAGTGCAATTTCTGCATGTGCGTGTGGATGTGGATGTGTCTCGCGGGTTGGTACGCCTCACGGACCAGGCTTGGGGTGAAGCCTGTATCGCGGATGGTATGTCGCGCGATCCACAACACGGCCTGGGGCAAGACCATGGATCCGACGCGTGCAGCGTCGGATGAAGGGCGACGCAGGGTCTTGCAAAGACGATCAACGGAACTTTGTTGGATCTTATTGGATCTTGTTGAAGATTGTTGACGCGATTTGCCGGATGAGCGCTAATTGATCGTGACGTCAGTGCCTAGTTGACCGCGCCTGCGATACGACCACCAACTCGAAGTACTTGCTCTGACATACTGTCTCTCATTTACTTCGGCCATGGCGTCTTCCTATCTCTCCATATTCTCTCGCCAAGCTGCACTTGCTAATTGTCGCATGAACCTCGCGTTTAACACGTATTTACGCGCGAAACCAGCTAGCTTGAAGACCTGGTCAATCACCGCGTCGCGTCCCTATTCATCGCCCTCCATCAATGTGCCAAAGCCACACATACATTCTCAGGGAAAATCGCTTTCTTTTGGTTGGAAAGCAGCGAGCGTGGCAACTTTAGGCCTCGGCTTGTCAGGAATTACCGGCCAGACTGTCCACTGCGATCGTGAGTTACCTTCCGTTCTCTGTTGCCATACTTGTCCTAAAGACGACGTTTCTAAAGCTGGAGACGGACTTCCTACACCTCAGGGTGCACAACCGGGCGCCTCAGAGCCTCTCCCGCCGCCGAAATCCGAAGTCAACTTATACGAGCTCGGTTTCGGGACTGTAGCAGGGATTTGTGCGGGAGTCTTTGTCAAAAAGGGCGCCAAGGCCCTAGCGTTCTTTTTCGGGGGGATCTTCTTCCTGGTCCAGGTGCGCGAGCTCTTATATATCCCTGGAGGGGCCCATAGTTGATGCCGCCTCGCGCTCAGTACCTTCGCTCGCTATCCGTGATCAAGGTCGACTGGTCGCGCGTCAGCGACCGCTTCGAGAAGCTATTCTACAGCAAAGGGCCTGACGGAACGCGGCGTGCGCCAACCGTCTACTCGTTGTGGGCGTGGTTAGTCGACTTCTTGACTGCCGACTTCCAATGGAGGGCATCGTTCGTCGCAGGATTGGCTCTGGGGCTCAGGCTTGGCTGAGTGTATATCCAAAGAGGAAGATACAAGGACTATAGATATCTGAACCTGTCTTGACGTAGGATGATGCCAGTCGAGCATATTATTCCAAGGAACAAGCAAGACTCGGATTCGAAGACGAGATGGTCACTCGCGCCTCGAGGTTAGGGTCAACGCGTTACATCAACCACGTGCCAAGTTACCAAATTGGGCGGACATATTCTGCGTCCAAATTTTCGAAGAAAGGCACCGCAAAGCCCACCTCGTCTCTCTACCGACCCTCTCTCGCTTTCGCAATGGGACGCCGCGCCAAGAACAAGCAGGGTGATCCGGAGTCCATCGTTCCAAAGGACACAAGACCCTCGCAGAAGAAGCTGGGCAAGCGGAAGGCCGAGCCGGCAGCGGACGAGAGCAAAAGGCCTGCGAAGAAGGCCAAGGAGGCTGCGGTTGCGAGCGGCAAGAAGACGTTGAAGGAGAAGCTGAGTGGTAGGAAGGTGGTGCCTGCGAAGGTGAAGGGTAAAAGCAAGGGCAAGCAGTCCGAATCCTGGGACGATGTGGATGTGGGCGAGGGCGCGAGCAGTGAAGGTTGGGAAGATGTCGACGACGAGGCGGATCTCAAGGTGCAGGCAAAGTACGTGTTCTTCGGGGTGCCAAGGGATCGTACTGATTTTCTCATCAGATCGCTTTTCCATGATAGCGACGGTGAAGAGGACTTCGAGGGTCTGGCAGGCGACCTAGACGAATTCGACCTCGAGGGCGAAGACGAGTGCGTTTATACATCTATAGCATTTACCTATCGTTAGACGCTCACACGCCCCGCAGTGATGAAGCTCTACGTGGTCCTGCGCTAGAGCTCGACTTGGGATCGGAGGACGAAGATGACGAACCGGAATTAGCGCTTCCGAGATTAAAGGCGAAGAAATCCAAGCAGGCCGTCCGTCCTGCAAAGATCATCCCCACCGGGTCGGATGGCTCCTCAGATTCGTCTGATGAAGACGAAGACGAGAATGAAGATGGCCCCGTCACGGGTAAGAACTTCGCGGCGCGGTCTCGCGCCCTTGATGCACGCGCCGCGCGGGAGGCCGAGCTAGATATCGAGGAACTGCAGAGAGCTGCGGTAGACGAAGATGAGGAGGAGTTCGAGGGCGTAGATGAAATGGACGAGGACGAGGCGGAAGGCGATGAAGAGGCGTTCGTGTTGCCGACCGCTGAGGAGCGGGAAGAGGAGAAAAAGGTTGGTGGTCCGGATGTGCACGCTGTGCAGAAACGGATGCGAGAGTGTGTCCGTGTGCTAGGACGGTGGAAGAAATTGGGCGAGAAGAGTGGACGGTAAGCACTACGTCTCTGATCATGCATACGTTTGCTCACGCAGAAATGTCGCTCAGGCCTCGTGTCGAATGGGTCGACCAGCTTGTATCCGACATTGCTAGTTATTATGGTTACAATGACTTCTTGGCCGAGAAACTCTTCCAACTCTTTCCTGTGGCGGAGGTGAGTTGTTTTCACACACGCGTTGAGGGCCCGTTTGACAGTTCATTGTTCAGGCCATCGAATTTTTTGAGGCGAATGAGATTCCTCGGCCGGTCACCATCAGGACCAACACTCTCCGGACCAGGCGGCGAGACTTGGCGCAGGCTCTGATCAACCGAGGTGTCAATCTCGAGCCGATCGGCAAATGGACGAATGTCGGCCTGCAGGTTTTCGAGAGCAGTGTGCCAATAGGTGCGACGCCGGAATATCTCGCGGGTCATTACATGCTGCAAGCCGCTTCCTCGTTCCTCCCCGTCATCGCGCTCTCGCCTGAGCCGAACGAGCGCGTCCTCGACATGGCCTCCGCGCCCGGCGGCAAGACCACGCACATCGCCGCGCTCCTCCAGAACACGGGCGTGGTCTTCGCGAACGACTCCAACAAGGCGCGCACGAAGAGTCTCACGGCGAATGTGCACCGCCTGGGGTGCAAGAACGTCGTCGTGTGCTCCTATGACGGGCGCGAATTCCCCAAAGTCATGGGTGGGTTTGACCGCGTGTTGCTGGACGCGCCGTGCAGTGGCACGGGTGTCATCAGCAAGGACCCGGGCGTAAAGATCAACAAGGTACCGTCCATCCACCTCACCTCACCGCCTGCAGGTTGGCTTATACTCTTTCAGTCCGAGCGCGACTTCACGCTGCTCTCACACCTGCAGAAACAGCTCATCCTGTGCGCGATCGACAGCGTAAACCCGCAGAGCAAGACAGGCGGGTACATTGTGTACTCGACATGCTCCGTGACGGTCGACGAGAACGAGGCGGTCGTCGACTACGCGCTGCGCAAGCGGCCGCACGTGCGGCTCGTCGACACGGGGCTCGAGTTCGGGCGCCCCGGCTTCGCGCGCTACCGCGGGAAGGCGTTCGACGAGAGTGTGAAGCTCACGCGCCGCTTCTACCCGCACGTGCACAACATGGATGGGTTCTTCGTCGCGAAGTTCAAGATTGAGCGCAGGGCGAAGCAGGTGCGCAAGGAGGGTGAGGAGCAGGATAAGGAGGCAGCGCCGATGGAGGTGGACGAGGTGCAGCAGGACGTCAAGTTCGACGAGGAGGAGGACAAGCCGTACCTCGAAGGTGCGTTTTGCCTATTATGTGTGTGCTCGGTAAGTTGGCTCACATTGTGCAACAGAGGCAAAGCGGAGACGCATGAAGGCGAAGGGCCTGCGCGTGCCGCCGCGCAACCGCGAGCGTGCCCCGCCCGCGAAGGCAGCCGTAAAAGCTTCGGCATAGTCGTACGAGCCTCTTTGCTCCATGTAGCCGTGCTTCTGTATCCCACAAAATGTACGATCTGCGTTTCCGCTGATTGGGGGGCCTTGGACTCAATGAATCCGGGCTCTCGCACACCGTATTGCATTTATGCGGCTTTCTTATCCTTCGCGCTCGTGTGACGTGCCGTCCCTGTCCCAAAGCAGATGATGCGCACCCCGTACTGGATGTCGCCACCGGCGACGTCAGCGTCGTCAAACACGGCGACAGTGATACCATCACGATAAGTCATGCATCATGCGCCGAGCAGCCTCAGCGGAAGTGCCGTCGAGTCAGCGCGGTCACTTATCATTGATTGACAGATAGGCGTAAGACCGGGCCAAGCAGGGCGCAGCGTCCCACGGTGATACAACAAACTAGACTGGTGACCGTCTCTTGATACACAATGACGGACGAGTCGGGTATTGTGTATAAGAGACTGGGAGAACTCGGAGTGGCGCAATAGGGCCGCGCCATGGTGCACGTGAAATAGCGCGCGTGACCGCGGCGCGTCTGACATCGCCGTCGCGTCTCGTCTTCCCCAGTGCATATGCCCATGTAATAATCCTCTTCCATACATAATTCTATTGTTTTATAATGGATACTGAGCCTGAATGCTCTCTTGTACCGGTATCACCAGCTTTTGCGCTAATTCCAGCTCTTTCTCGGGCAGCAAATCAGTTCGGTGCTTGACATGTCTTGCAAGACTCGGAGCATCAAGGGCCCGCCCAAGTGTCGCCTAGGACCCGAGGTCCATTAAGATGTGTCCAGGCTGTGAGTAATCCTTCAAGCGCTCTTCAAGATTCAAGAGCTTGCCAGACACGTCAAGGTACTGTTCCGAGTCGGGATGACCGTATACCGAGGCTTTATCAGGCAAATTGGGGTTTGGAAGTTAGCAAAAAGCTTTTTGTATCCTTGTATCGTACAATAGCCTATCGTACTACATGACAAGGGCTTCAGATTAGCTTTTCTATAGCCGGATGGTTTCTTCTGTATGAATGTGCTGCGGGCCGTGGGCAGATGCACGTGTGCGTGCTCCAGCAGAGCGTGTAGGAGCGGTGGTGGGCAGTAGACGGGAGTATGACGGGAGTACGATGGGCGAGCATGCATGCGACGGGCAGACGCGCAAGCGCACTATGGTTGAATGTGCGGGAATGCTACGCACGGATCATCATCGCGGATGCGCGGATGCACGCGGATGGGTACGTAGTGGGAGAATCTGAAGAGCACAGGCGCGTGCGGTCACGCACCTGATGAACCTAGCATCCGACGTGAATGCACGTTGCGGTGAGAGTGGTGTAATACATACGACAAGGAGAGGTGCACACCATGGATGCGGGAATGCGCCTAGTGTAGCGAAAGCGACGGGATGCCATGGTGATGGGGTAGGTCGGTGAGCACTGGTGTAGATATTGGCAGTAAGCACTGTCTACGCCCTCTTGCATGCGCTCTCGCTACCACCCCTCCCGTACCGCTCGTATGCCGCGCTCCAGTAAGCCTTCGTTAGCGCATTCGTTAAATAGCTTAATACATATGTAGGGAAACTCACCTTAGTCCCAATTGCCTGCCAAGTTCGAAGATTTGGCCGGTGAGAATGGCATTCTGGCCAGAATGAAAGGACCCGGCGATGGTATTCTTGCATCGGCTAGCATCTGGGGCGTAATCTCCAGGGCCCATGCGGGATCATCTGTCATATTGGACATGCATTCTTTGCTTCGCGATGTCGATTTAATCCTGCGATGTTCGGGTTTAATGGGGCGGAAAGTCTCCATCAATAGGTGCGTATGGCGAAGAAGAAGGAAGCTGAGCGGTATCCCTTGTTATGTTAGTCCTAGAAGAAGCGAAAGTCAACGTAAATAGACGATTATACGCGCTGAAGTACATTGGACATCGGGAATAAAGACGAGTCGTAGCGATTCCAGAACGCGTCGCGGTCATGCGCACTGTTTCACGTGCGAGGATTTGTCACCATGGCGCGGTCCTAACGCGCCACTCCGAGTTCTCCCAACCTAACAACAAACAGCATACATGCATCGCAGTCCTGGAACACAAGACCCGGCGACGGCGTAAATAAGACGATAAGACCCAACGCGCGTAGCGTCACGTATACAGCTAGACAGAAGAAGACAGAAGCAGCGCGAAGGCTTCGCGCCGCAGAAACGGGGTATCGCACGGAGCCCGCCCGCGAGATGCATCCGAAGGTTGATGTCATGCGGACGTTTTCCCCGGCGTGGGTCCACGTCGTGTGTAAAGATGTGCTGGATTATGCGTGCGAGCGCCGAGGGGCCGCCGAAGGCAGGAGCCTCGGGTGGGGGCCTCTGCGTGCTATTAGTATTCGGACCTAGTGCGAGCACCATAAGCTATCGGGGCATGGGAACGCAGGGGCGGCGCACCGTGACCTGGGCGCGCGCTCGTCGTTCAGGCCGGCGCGGCACATCCCACAGCATGCACCAATGGAGGACAGGAAAAGCGCAACGACTGCGCCCAGAACCATCCACACCTGCGGGCATGTGAGTTGCCGTCTGATGTGCCGGCGGAGGGCGTACCGCATTGCCCCAATGGAGGGAGACCTGGCCCTGCGACGCGCTGTGCACGCGGCGGCGCACGAGCGCGACGAGGACGATGTCGATGATGAAGACTGTGAAGGCGATCGCGGCGACGAGCAGGCCGAGGACCATCGTTAGCATGGACGCGACGAAGAGCGCGTCTTCGCGCCGCCGGTGGATGCACATGAAGATCGACGGGATCATCGCGAAAAATCCGATGGCGCATGCTGTGCGCAAATTAGTACGGGAGCGGGATCGCCATAGCGGAACGTGGACCTATGGGATGCAGAACGAGCGCGGTGGTGAGTGCACGCGACACCGCGGCGCCAGCGATACTGGGCCTGTCGATCGCGCATATGCGGACGTCAGAATATTGGCTAACATTTTGCTAGCGCTATCATAGGACCGACGTACAGCGAGGTCGACAAGAAGTTGTCAAAGGTGTATCCGAGTCGAGCCTTTGTGCACTGCGCCACGCCGTTGGACGTGATACCATCAACGCTGCAAAACGTTACATGTGTGCAGGTATCAACAGCTATCGCCGCAGCCATCTGCAAAGATCCGCGGGAACACTCACGTCGCGTTGATCGAGGAAAGACAGTAGCCCCATAAGCCGAAGCGCACGGTGTCCCTCGCTCCCGAGGAGGAATTGACGTCAGCCGAAAGGCTGAAGAGGTAAATGTCTTTGATTACAGGCACGGAGAGCGACACAAGCAAGAGCAGCACAAAGGCTGAGACAAGGAGAAACGGAGTGATTACAACGCAGGCCATGCAGAATGCAGGTCAAGGAAGAATGGGCAGAGGGCAGGAATGATCTTCGTCGTGTGTACCTGCAGCGCCGAGCTCGTCGAACGGCGCCCAACACGCGCTGCAGAAGAAGCGCCTGAACCAAGAGCGCGTCCAGCATGGAGTCAATTTATTCGCAATTCTAATCGACCGGCACGACGACGTGATAGGCGACGAAATGAGACTAGCAAGGCGTGTGGCAATAGGATCGGCTGTGGCAAAACCTGGACAGAAGAACGTCGCGCAAGACCAGGAGCAGTCGTGACACAGGCTGCGTCTGTGAAACGGTGGTTGACACTGCAAACAGCCCGAGAAATACTTGCTCTGGAGGAGTGACGGCAACGTGGGAAGGGACGACGACGGATGCGCATCCGATGGTCGTGATCAATCTCTCGGCTAGGTCAGTTCCAGAAGCGCAAGCGCTGGCAATTCGGATGATCCAGTCGCGTCTTCTTGCCTCTTTCGCGCGACTTGGGTGCGCTGGAGGAGCTGAAAGACGTGGTTGAGCACGGCGGTAGACAGCCCATAATGGAGGCAGTGCATTACATGAAGGAGGAGGAACGGAGAAAGAGAATGAATTGGGTGTGAGACGCGTGATGGTTGTCTTGTGCTTCGTGTACGCAGCGAAGGAAGCCACGGCGGCTTCTTTGATGAGCCACATGTCGAGTGACACTCTGGTCTCTGGACCATTCGCAGGCTGCGCACGGACCCTGCTCAGAGAGGACTGTCTGCTCAAGGAGATTTACGACGAAAAGCACACATAAATAATGCGGACGTGGTGTGGTTGGGAGGGAGGTGACTCAATGTGAAGAGAAGAGTGACATCGTGACGGAGTCACTTGGAAATAGAGTTCTCTTGACTTTTGTTTGGTCTAGGCGAGGGCCAAATAAGGATAAGAAGGGCTGAAAATGGCGAGCGGGTCTTTCCCTATCTCTCCCTCTCTCTTCTCTCTCTACGCTACTCCCGGCCTCTCGGAGCCCTCTGATTCCCTCTCTCCTTCTCTTAATACCCATCTTCTTGTCAGTCTCCATCGTCCTCTCCACCCACCCTCTCCACCCGTCTAACACACCCTCTCTTTTTTTCTTCCTTTCTTCCAGTTGTCGTAATGTCTGCTCCTGCTGAGACCGCTGCCCCCGCTGCTCCCGTCGAGGAGGTCAAGGTCGTCGAGACCCCCGCTGCTGAGCCCGCTCCTGCTGCCGAGGCCCCCAAGGCCGAGGAGCCTGCCGCTGTGCGTTTCTTTGTTCCATTCCATCAATTACGTATACTGATGTCGTCTCCAGGAGGCCCCCAAGGCCGAGGCTGCTGAGGAAACCCCCGCTGCTGGTGCTGAGCCCGCTGCTGAGGCTGCCGCCGAGGCACCCAAAGAGGAGGCTAAGGAGGAGGCCAAGCCCGTACGTGACGTGTCGTGTGTCGTGTGAACTTACTCTCAATCATTTCTCCAGGCTGAGGGTGAGGCCTCTGAGGCGAAGAAGGAGGACAGGCCCAAGAGCCCCAGCATCCTGGCTAAGCTCCTCGCACCGTTCAAGTCCGAGAAGAAGCCCAAGGCTCCCAAGAGCCCCAAGAAGGAAAAGAAGAAGGAAGAGGCCGAGGTACGTATGCATTAACACTGTCATCGAGTATGTCTAATAAGAACGTTTTCAGGCCGCCGCTCCTGCCACTGAGGAGGCTGCCAAGACTGAGGAGGTCCCCGCCGCCGAGGCTCTCAAGACCGAGGAGGCCCCCGCGGAGCCTGCCAAGGAGACGTGAGTCGTCTGTCTTTTGATCCGAAAGCACACCCTCTGATACACCCCAGCGAGACACCCGCTGAGGCCCCAGCTGCGGAGGCGGCGCCCGCCGAGGCTGCTGCTGAGACAACCGAGGCTCCCAAGGAGGAGGCCGTGAGTTGGTTGTACATATTCCCATTGCGCGGTTCTCACAATCGACGTCAACAGAAGGAGGAGAAGGACGCCCACAAGGAGCCGAAGGTGCCTTCGGCCGTCAAGGTCGGCCGCCGCCTGTCGTCCCGTGTTGGCGAGTTCTTCAAGCCCAAGCCCAGGACTGAAGTTTCCACCCCCGCCAAGGTTGATGAGAACCCCCCGAAGATCGACGAGCCCGAGCCCGTTGCTCCCCTCGAGAACCCCGCCAACGAGGAGGCGCCTGCCGCTGAGGCTGCCCCTGCGGCAACCGAGGAGGCTGCGAAGCCCGTTGAGGCTCCCCCTGCCGCGTCCGTTGTCGCCGCCGCTGCATAAGCGTCATGATGATGGTTATTAGAACGCTGCACGATTCTCACGAGTTCATTTCCTCATCTCGGGTTATACCACACGTCCTTTCTTCCATTTGCTCATCTTTATGTCTTTTGAGAACCCGATCTTTACCTCGATTCCACGTCTGCTTCGTTTCCTTCTTACTTTACGTCGCGGAACCGGGTCTCGTTTTGGTTTGACTCCTCGCTCACGACTAACACATCACGATTAGCCTGGTTCATCCACCTTTCTTTTTGCCCACTAATAGCGATCCTATGGCCGTTACCCATATACCCGCTTGTGTTCACTCACTGGATCGTGATGCATGTTTTTACGCTTCTCTGTAATCATTTCCTCTCGAATGATGCGAGTGAGCAAGCAGCCATGTTTGATATGCCAAGGCAGTATGTTATAGAACAGCGAGATTGAGATGTTACGAAAAACACGTGGCTCAACTGGCTGGATCGAGTCAGATCTGGACAATGACATCGCCGCGTCGGTTTTGAGTGCAAGACACCGACGACCATGCCACCCAAAGCTTCTGCAGGTAAAGAGAAGCTCGTTGATGAAGACGATGAGCCTCTGCAGGCCGTCATCCTCGCCGACAGCTTCAACAACCGCTTCAAGCCCCTCACCGCGAACAAGCCCCGGGTATGTCTCCGCCCACTGCCCCAGGCGCGCTCTCATCTCTGCATAGTGTCTGCTACCCATCTGCAATGCGCCACTGCTAGACTGGACGCTGGAGAGTCTAGCTCTCGCCGGCGTGCAAGAGGTTTTCGTGATCTGCCGCTCGCACGCCGACCAAGTAAAAGCCGCCATTCAGTACGTCCCTTTCCACCCCCTACTCACCGCCCCGCCGCTCACCGCGCGCAGAAACTCGCGCTGGGCGAACCCCGTTTCGGGCCTCAAGATCACGCCGATCCTGACCGCGAAGCAGACGTTCTCGCCAGGCGACGCGCTGCGCGACATCTACACACACGGCATCATCCAGAGCGACTTTGTACTCGTGTACGGCGACCTCGTGAGCAACATCCGCATCGACGACGTCGTGCGTGCGCACAAGGAGCGCCGCCGCACGAACAAGGACGCGATCATGACTATGGTCGTGAAGGAGGCGAGCGCGGCCCATCGGACGCGGTGCGTTCTCGTCTGTGTGTCTGGTGACGTAGGCATGTCTGACCGGCGGGTGTACAGATCGCGGGGCGAGTCGGCGGTGTACGTGCTCGACAGGGAGACGGCCGAGTGCCTGCACTACGAGCCCATCACGGGCTACCCGCCCCAGAAAACCGTGCGCATCCCGCGCGAGATCATGAAGGAGCACAGCGACATCGAGATCCGGCACGACTTCATCGACTGTGCTATCGACATCTGCTCCGTCGAGGTGCGCGTTCACCCTCGTATCTTCATGTTCGCCTCAGGGCTAATAATGCGGTGATATCATCTGCAGGTCCCCTCGCTATTCCAGGACAACTTCGACTACGGCGACATCCGGCGCGACTTCGTGCACGGCGTGCTCACGTCCGACCTGCTCGTGAAGAACATCTACTGCTACGTCGCGAAGGAAGGCTATGCCGCACGCGTCAAGGACACGCGGAGCTACGACGCCGTCAGGTGTGTATCCCGGTCTCCATCCGTTGACGTGCGCGTCGCTGAACGGGGTGCAGCAAGGATATCCTCTCGCGCTGGACGTTCCCTCTCGTCCCAGACGATAATTATCCCGGGGACACCAGCTACGAGCATCTGCGCGGGAACAAGTACATCGCCGCCGACGTCGTCCTCTCGCGGTGCGTGCTCTCGCTCCTTTCTCTTCACCCCGTAAACTTATTTTCCTCCACAGCACATGCAAAGTGGGCAACAACACGCTCATCGGGCCGGGCACGCAGATCGGCGGCGGCGCGCAGGTCGTGGGCAGCACGCTCGGTGCGCGCTGCGTGATCGGCGAGAACGCAGTCGTGCGCGGCGCGTACCTATTCGACGGCGTCGTCGTCGGCGCGGGCGCGGTCGTCGAGCAGAGTATTGTGGGCGCGGGTGTGTGCGTCGGCGAGGGCAGCCGCGTGCCGCGTGGCTCGCTGGTGGCGGATGAGGTGAAGCTTGGCACCGGGGCGCGGTTGTTGCCGTTCGAGCGCGTGTCGAGGAGGGAAGAGAGTGAGGATGAAGAGGACGATGGGGACGATGAGGGCGACGAAGAGGAAGAGGAGGAAGAAGAAGAAGAAGAAGAGGAGGAGGAAGATAGTGAGGAAGAGGAGAGCGACGAAGATTCAGAATTCGGACGTGCCGAGGAAGGTAAGTCGGTTGTGAACAAAATGAAACTTTCATTGACGACATCCTGGATTTAGAGCAGGCGACGTTGTCTGCTGTGCTCGGTGCAGGTTCCAATGGCTTTGTCTGGCCACGACGGTCCGAGGCGGACGACCAGGAAGGCGTCGACGAGCTGGAGACTTTCAACAACCGGCGACTCATGAGAATAGGTGAATATCCCGTCACGTACCGTCTTCCAACATCATTAAAATCACTTCGCACAGGCGATACCTGCTCCGACCTGGAGCTATCTGAATCCGAGAGCCTCACATCCTCCGGCAACGAAGACTCATCCTCTGACGACGATTCCGTCCTCCAGCGCTACTCACCCTCCTCGTCCACCACCTCTCTCCCCACTACCGCCGCAGCCGCGCTCTCCGCCGGCGAACACGCCGCCGAGTCCGAGTTCCAGAACGAGGTGCGCCTCTCGCTCGAGCGCGCGTTCAGCGAGGGCCACAGCGTCGAGAACGCGTCCGTCGAGCTCAAGACGCTGCGCATGGCGAGCAACGTGCCGCTGCGGCGCGTGCGCGAGGCCGTCGTCGGGAGCATCGTCGAGCGGATTGCGATCGTCGAGGGTGCGGGGCCGCAGCGCGCGGAGATCAAGCGCACGGTCGACCGGTGGGGCGAGCTGATCAACAAGATTGGCGGCGTCGACGGCGTGGAGACGGCTACGATTCTGCAGGTGCGTGCGTCGCTGGCTGCTGTATGCTTATGGCTTACCTTTCTTCGGCGTATAGGCACATTGTGCGGCGTCGGAGCGCATGCCGCTGTTTGGACAGATCTTGGCGATGCTGTATCAGAATGATATTGTGGAGGAGGATGACATCCGCGCGTGGCATGCACAGCCGGAGGCGAAGGGCGAGGGCCTCAAGCCCGGTGCTTTGCTGGAGAACATGAAGAAGACCTGGATCGTCGGGGCCCGCATGATCCACCAGTTCAACGAACAGGAGAGTAGCGAAGAGGGATCTGATGAGGAAGATGGTGAGGAGGAATCTGATGAGGACGAGGACGACGATGAAGATGAAGAGTAATGTGTTTCAGCAGACTTATATAGATACCATGTATCTTTGCAGACCTGCATCACACACTGTACCTTAGATCACACGCACTGAAAGGAACGTAGGAAAACAACGTAGGATCCAAACGTCCGACATGGGTATTACAAGCATTACTGCGTGGCTTTACAAATACCGTTACGGACTACGGGTACAGGAGCAAGGTCCCGCGAATAGAAAACAACAAAGTTGTACGAATAGTCATGCAAATTGTCGTGAGGGCGCGTCCACCATCTTTGTCGTCATCCCTCGATCGTCGATCAGTATTTGAGGATGATGTATAGCGCTGTAATGCCAAGACTATTAGATAACGCGTCTACTGCGCAGCGTGGGTTCTGCGTACCGTGAATGATGCCCGGGCTGCGATGGGGGGGAGTGTCAGCGAAAGAGAACCCAGGTAAACTGATGGTGCTTACATGTAACCCAGGATGGTCTTGAAGTCGACAGAAATCAGTATGTATGCGCCCGGTCTAGTCCGAGGAACTCACCAAGAGGATGTTGATGAGCTATAGGAGCCCGGACGTCAGAAGGGTAAAGTAACCACGCGAGGGAGTGCGACTCACCAGGTCAGCGCCGCATCCACGTTCCAAAAACACTCCGATTGGAGGCAGGAAGATGGCGAAACTATGAAAGAAAGGGCCATGTTCGTGTCGCTCAACAAGGAACGACAAGCGCTGTACTCACATGATCTACAAAATGAAGCTAGGTCAGAATTGCTGTGGGTAGTAATAAAAACGGAAAACTGACCTTGCAGATGTCTGAAGCGGTGAAGGCCATTGTGGTGGAAGTGGGTGGGTAGATAGGGCTGCGGACGAAAGGAGATGGCGGTTATATACGGGCGGGTCCTCTAAGCGAGAGGGATGACGTCAGGCCATCCCCGGGTTGGCGCCGCGCGATGCCGCGTCCTCTTCCTCTCCTCCTCCTGTGGATCCAATGCGTTGTTAGATCCACCTCCAGCTGTTGTCCTAGTGTCACAGGCACAACTGGTGGCACAGGCTGCGCAAGTCTGGAGGCATGCGGCGGTGCTCCCAGGCATCCAGGTATCTCAGCGCTGCTCCGCGTATCAGCTCGGCGGGACGTCCCGCACAACCCCGCACAAGGGACCGTGTCTCGACTGGGCAAAGTTGATCAACTTCTCGCGCATTTTCCATCGCTTCAGCGCCACCACAGCCTTTCCGACCGACTGTCGGCGAGCATAGCTTAATGTCACTGACCTTTGCTGCCCAGATTATCAGTCCCGCAGAGGCTAGAGTCCGAGGAAGACGTCAGCCAAGCTTCTTGTCATTACCATTTCTGACACGCCTTGACCTCCAGCGCTGATATATCTTTTAGTCGGCTTCTGTAGCAACACGCCCACGCAGCCCGCTGGTCAGAATATCGAATTTAGCTGCCTAGCTCTTGAAACTTTATACTCGTAACCAAGAGCCTTTGCATACGCATGTTTGCGTTTTGCTCACCTTGTTGTTGTTCGCCGTACCTCCTTGCATCGAATCCATAGCATGCTTATATCCGATATCCCCGTAACATGTGGTTCGTCCTAAAATATCTACTTACTTTTGTTCACAGACATCGTCAGCATCTTTGTTCGGGCATAAAGGACAGACCTCTGATGGAGACGATCTCCGTTCACATTTAGGACAGCGTCCCCGCCTATTTCACGGACTCGATTCAAGGACTTGATCGATTGGTATCGTCGCTTCATGGTGGACTTGGCACAGCGGGTCCGTACGCCTTACCGGACGGTTAAGAGGCGGGAAGTCATGTTGAGGAGACGCGTCCCGTATGTTAGTAGTTTAAGTAGAGATGTAATTTGCCAAGCGGTCATACGGTGCTCTTCGACAATGATCCTACATTTGACTACGCGATCCCATGTCATGGGCAATAATACTCGAATCGGCTTTCCCGGCAGGACAGAAATTCCATAAAGAAAAAGTGGCGTAAGATGGCAGGCTTTTGTTCCTAGACCCTGTAGCCGTGCAGAGCCGTGCCCAAGCCGTGCCTTTCCAGGCCCTGCGACATTTCCGCTCAATCCACAGGCAGGTGTGTATAATCATCCTTCCTGAACTTAGTTGCTCAACACAAAGGTACCTTGGTCAAAGCCGACTACAACCTCCATCCGTCGTAAAATTTACCACCTGTCGACATCGTGGCGATCTGCAACAGCAACTGAGCCTTGTCGTTTTCAGTAACGACCGCGGTTGACGAATTTTCCTCGGTCCGCCGTATCTAAGCTTCTGCAGCATTCCTCCCATCCGCTGTCATCTATCCTCGGCACTCCCCGTTTCCAATCTTGCATCCTGCCGCCTGCGTGAAATATTTGGTAAGTCCATCGCCCGCTTTCACACATATTGATATTCCCTTCCTGGCCCCCGGGACGCTCATGAATAATACCTATCAGGTGTCCACGAAATAACGGCAAAAGACCCCACAAATATTGTATCAACTGACCGCATGGACCAGTTTCTAGACCAGCCTTACGTTACCCTTGATGAGGGTAAACGCGACTCGCTCCGCGAATTCGACCTTTATGTCCCCCACGCGGGGAAGCGCGACGATGGGCAGCCGCCTCCACTGATATGCTTTGTCCACGGTGGCGCATGGCGCAGGTGAGCATTCCGCTACATCGAGCGTAGTCGGGCCTCGCGATTGCTCACGATGGACTCCAGCGAGGACAAGGCGGATCATAGCGGCCTAGCGCAGAAGTTGGCCGCTTGCACCGGCTGCGCGGTCGCTGTGCCTAATTATCGCCTGACGCCGCGTGAGCCCACAGCCGACAATTATCTGCAGCACCCTGCGCATGCGGAGGACATCCTGCAGTTCTTGCTGTATCTGAAGGCATGGTCTGGGCCGGAGGGGAGCAAGGCGAGCGTGCTATTCGATCGTGCACGGCTCTTTCTCGTGGGGCACAGCTGCAGCGCGCACATGCTGTTGGCCATTGTACTCGATAACCCCTCGGATCCCTCGCTCAAACCCTCAGTCGAGCTATTACGCTCCGTGAAGGGGGTCATAGCGTCGGAGGGTATCTACGACATAGACGCTTTGCTCAAGACGTTTCCGGACTACCATGACTGGTTCATTGCCAACACGTTCGGGGATCGCGAATCCTACTCAGACTTCGCAGTGTCGACATATCCGCACCGCGAAGGAGGGAGCGACATTCGATATCTAGTCATACATTCTAGTGGAGACACCTTGGTCAATCAAGAGCAGAGCGAGCTCATGTACGACCATCTACTCTCGTTGGGTGAGACAGGCAGGGAAGGCGGGAAGGTATCCAGGAATTTCGGCGAGTTGACGGGGGGCCATAACGAGATTCTACAAGGCGACCATTACGTTCGGATAGTGAGCGATTTCGTACTGTCCGTTATTTAGTGCCGATGCGGCAGGTAAATATCCGGATACCCACAATTACAACAATGCTTTGAACGTCTCTTCCAGGGCGTGCGCTGCTCGGTCGCAGTCCTCATACGTATTGTACAGCGCGGTCGGGGCGAGTCGAATGACGTCGGGCTTGCGCTCGTCACCTACAACACCGAAGCTCTTCAGGCCACGATAGATGTTCATCATCAGTTCCTCGTCCAGAGGCAAGAACTTGAGCGACAACTGAGACCCGCGCGACTCGGGGTCAGACGGTGTGATAATTGTGAAGGCGGGCTGGAGGCCGGTCGCGCCCGCAGGGTACCTGCTGGCCACCTCGTGCGAGGGTATATAGTATGCGGACCGGGTCAGCTTCTTTTCGAGGTAAGCGGTCAGCCTGACGGAGCGCGCGCGAAGGGCAGGCATCATGCCCGCGTCCTTGAACACCTGTAGGGATCCGTGGAGGGCCGCCACGCAGAGGACGGATGGGTTCGACTGCTGGAAACCCTGCGCCCCGCGGGTAGGTGAAAATGTCGGCGGCATGTCGAAACGCGTGGCGAGTTCGTGGCCCCACCACCCGCCGTATCTAGTGAAAACACGATCATATCAAGATAAATCAGCCGAGCGCTCTCGAGGATCGTGAAGGTGGTAGGTTATTTGACACTAGCGGCGGAGATACGCGAAGAGGGCAGAGGCGAGGAGGAGGCAAACACGTACTTGGGCAAATTTCGATCATCCCACTTCTCGTGCACGAACAGCCCGCCGATGCCGCCTGGCCCAGAGTTGAGGTATTTATACGAGCACCAGACCGCGAAGTCGACGTCCCAATCGTGAAGAGACAGAGCCACATTTCCGATTGCATGAGCCAAGTCCCAGCCACAGACGCATCCCTGCCAACAAACGATCAGCCTGGTGAACTGGATGCGGGGAACCAATGATATTGCAGAAGAGAAGTACGGGCCCATGGAACGGGCTTCCTTGTACGCGTAATAGAACTTCGGCACGACGGCACTCACTTGGGCTTTGGCTGCCTTTGTTATAGACTGCATCGGGAAGAATTGCCCTGTGTAGTACTGGACCCCGCTGAATATGACAAGCGCAATGGAAGTGCCTTGCTGAACGATAACATCTAAGATATCCTCTTCCCTGAGAAAAAATTCGCCCTCTCGCGGAAACATTTCTATGATGGCGTTCTTGGGGTCTAGTCCGTGCTGGATGGCCTGCGATGCGAAGGCATACTAAAAAGGCGCATGTGCCCGTGGCGCTGGTCAATTATCGCGGAACGCCAGAAAATGGAAATGCATGCCTGATCGGATGGGAACGCCTTCCCTTCACACAAAATTTTGAAGCGGTCGGGGGTGGGCTTGTAGAAAACGTTCATCATGAGGTGGAGATTCGCGGTCAACGTGCTCATGCAGGCCACTTCCGCCTCCTTAGCACCTGTACGCGGCCGAGAAAATTCCGTCAGATGTCAAAATGCGTGGAGAAAAGGCGTATCGCGGCGCCGATGGGGATGCAGATAATCACCTACGAGTTCCGCCAGGAATGGGTTGACGCGATCCGCAACCGTCACCCAGTTACCACCATTCACAAAATGGCCCTCGACCGCCCTACGATCGAGCCATTAATCCACGCTCCCACGAATCTTGGAATTTCACTCACTTGCTTCCCCATATGCGAAGCTCCTCCTGAACCAGCGCCTCAGCTCTTTTAGGCAAAAGTCCGAGAGAGTTCCCGCATAGATACGTGCAGGGTTCGTCTTCTGTGGCAGTCCAAAGGGCAGTCAGGTCAGGAAATGGGATGCACGGAACGATGTCGTACCATCGGCAATACGGGACGCATTTACACCCTTGTTCGTTGGGAAGACGAATTCGGAACGGAAGGGCGCGGTCGACAGAGCGATGTCAGACATGTCGACAGTCGTCGATAGCGGACTTGAGAGCCTGTACGTGCAAGATAACGTTGAAACTATAGCTCAGAGATGCGACACGTAGAATTGAACAGACAATCATCTGTTTGTTCACCTTGAGAGGGCAGAGTCACGACTCGCGGTTCCTTCAAGTGGATCACGGTCAGTTGGAAACTTGTTGAGATCTAGATCCGGCCTTCCGATCTAAGCGAGACGGCCGCCCCGGTTCATCTTACTTATCAACGCGTCCTGCTTGCCGAGTCCTTCGACCAACCTCCTAGACACTCAACATGGATCTAAAGTCTCCTGCCCGCAAGGCCGTCGTCATTGGGGCTGGCCCGGTCGGATGTCTAGCAGCCGTGTCGCTTGCCAAGATGGGCTGGCAGGTGGACCTATACGAAGCCCGTCCAGGTACGTGGACATCTGATGTATCCTCCCTGACGTTGGGCTCTTAGCACGACATTCTCCATGCAGACATGCGTCTCCCCGCCTCAAAGGCAGCGGCACAACAGAGGTCGATAAATCTCGCCATATCGTCCCGCGGCATCGCCGCTTTGCAGGCTATTGATCCCGCTGCGGCATCTCGCTTCTTGGAATCAGTCATTCCCATGCGTGGCCGGATGATTCACGATTCACGAGGAAATACTCACAGTCAATTATATGACCCCAATGGACAGGTGAATTATGTTCACACGGCATACCAACTTCGATGTTTTCTGACGCGAACTTTACCTCCTCGCACCTTGTGTCCATTTTCTGACAGTGCATCAATTCAATAGACCGTGCCCTGCTAAATGAGGGCCTTCTAGAAGAGGCCTCGGCAGTGCCAAACATCCGCATATTTTTCCAGCATAAAGTCCTCGGGATTGATTTCGACCGTCGCATCATATCGGTCAACGATGTCGCATCAGGTAAAGACACACAAACAGCGTTTCATCTCTGTGTCGGCGCCGATGGAGCCTATTCGGTCGTGCGGCGCCAGATGATGCGGGTGGAACGGTAAGTAGCTTTGTATTGGAATTTGATAGCCCTCACGAACTGCATCTTGCGGCTACAGGATGAATTACCAGCAGGAGTATATTCCTCACGATTATCTCGAATTGAAGATCCTTCCAGGAAAAGACGATGCCGGTAATCCGACATTTCTTCTAGATCCCAATCACCTTCACATCTGGCCTAGGCATTCCTTCATGCTGATAGCCCTGCCGAATAAAGTAAATAGCTTCCTATGGAGATGCTCGTATTATTTCCGAGCGCCCCGTATGACGCTAATTTTCCGTTTATTCAGGACATGAGTTTCACCTGCACCTTATTTGCTCCGGTTGTGGAGTTCAAGCGCTTTGACAGCGACACCGCTATCGTCGCCTGGTTCAGGACGCACTTCCCAGACGCACTGGCGCTCATCGGCGAAGAAGCGTTGCTGCGTTCTTTCAAGCTCAACCCTCAGAGTCCGCTCATGACTGTTAAGGTACAAACCCCCCTTCTATCCAGTTGTATGAACACCGGCTGAGACGATGAATTCGCAGGCGCGTCCGTATCACCACAAAGACCGCGCGATTCTCCTGGGGGATGCAGCACATAGCATGGTCCCTTTCTACGGGCAGGGCCTGAATTGTGGCCTCGAGGACGTGCGCGTTCTAACTATATTGCTGAAGGAAGCTGGTGTGAATTCCGCCGACGGAGCTGCGGACTTCGAGAAGGTCGACCAAACGCTGGCGGGAGCTCTTGCTCGCTACACCGACACCCGCCATGCAGATCTTCTCGCGATCTGCGACCTCGCCATGGACAACTAGTCAGTCGCCCTCTCTTCCTCGTTCGCCTGATTTTCGCCTCACGTCTCTGCGCTTGGAAGCATCGAGATGCGTCATTCGGTGACGACGCCGTCCTACCTCTTCCGAAAGGCGCTGGATGGCATTCTGTACTCCCTAAGCTCTCAGCAGCGAATCACGTTGGCTTCTCTTGGTTCGCTCCTGTCTCGCGTTCCCTTCCCGGCGGGCGATCCGGGTGGGTGGATCCCGTTGTACACGATGGTCACGTTTCGACCGGACATCAGCTATGCGACGGCCAAGGAGAAAGCTGCACGACAAGGGCGAATTTTGACAACCGCTGGCGTGTTTGGGTCCGTGCTGCTCGGCGCGACGGGCGTTGGTTTGACGTGGATGGCGTTATGGGGTCGCACGAGAAGATAATCGTAGAACGTTTCTAGTGTTCGTTATTCATAGCATTTTTTAATAGGAATAATTGGACGGGCACTGGGAACGGAAGAGACCCTTCCCAGGAGATTGGCTACGCAGAAAAATCGGAATTTGCAGCCGAGGGCACACTCGGTATCTCCCTGTCCGCGGTGATTGATGGGCATGATTCTTGTGAGGTGTATGGACATGTGGATAGGAGGCAGGGGATATCAGAGACAGAAGCGGATCATCATAGGTAATGATTAAGAAGAACTGGGAAGCGGTCGAGACCACTGACATATGTACAAGGCAACTTGAACCCTATGAAGACACTGTGCACCGTGATATAACGCTACGGGACAATCGAGAGAAGTACAGGACAAGACGGCAGAGATACTAGTAGAGCAATAAAAGCGCAAGAAACAACTATCGACGTAAAGAGTTCGAGGGAAGCAGGACGTTATGGGAAGAAAGCGATGGTCGTTACTTACAAGAGACAGGCATCAAAATAAAAAGGGCCCGCCTGGGAAGCCGGCAGAAAGGCACTACGTATCCAATCAGAACGTAGCATCAAGTTGGCTTTGGGGGTCTGCCCCTCGGTCTCTTCTTTGGGCTGGCCTCTGGTGCGCTCGTCTCGCCAGCCTCGCCAGCGTCGTCGCCGGAAGGTTCGGCGGGTTTTGGATTCTTGGGAGGCCTGCCCCGTTTTCGCTTCACAGGGGGTTCACCAGCCTCGCCCTCTGGCTTGGGCTGAGCGAGCAACATGAAAAAACGAACATGAGCGAACGACAAGTAGAAACATACCTTGGGAGGCCTGCCCCGCTTCCTCTTCTCTCCTGTCGATGGTCCAGCGGCAGCAGGGGCTGGCGCTGGCGCAGCCGCGCCCGACGGCTTCTTGTTCTTGCTCCCCTTGGGTCGACCGCGACCGCGTTTAGGAGGATCTGCAGTGGTAGTTTCAGGTCCGGGGGCGTCTGTGGGGGAATGACGAGAGAGATTGAACGTCAGCGATGGAGCCGAAATCAACGCGTCTTATCGATCGCGGGGAGGAGGGAAGGAAGGGGGAGGACTGACCAGTTTCGCCGCCGGTGGCGTGTTGGTCGCCCTCTTCCAGCTCGTCTACGACTCTGGCGGCGTCGTCTGTGACGTCCTCGGGGGCCGGCGAGGCAGACATGGTGGGGGAGGATGTGGGGAGAGGAGGGAGGACGTGGATGTTGGGGGCAAAGAGGGAGGCCCGGTTTTATCGAATATTTCGGTGCAGCGAATAGAGTTCCTCTCGCGTGAATGGGACCAATTCCGGTTGCTCTTATTATCTGCTCAATCTTCTGTGCGTTGGCTGGGGGCCCCTGGAATTCGGGGACGGAAGTACGTAATTAATATATTCCGTCAATCCTCCCTCCACCTTGCAAATGGAAAATGCCTTTTCTGGCCCGCGAACACCCATGATAATTAGCCCCCTGTCTCCACCGAGACCATCACCATCCAGCATCGGTTTGTTCGCCCCAGGCCCAGGCAACGCGCTATCGCCGGCGGGGACGCACACACGAACCGTTCCCAGGTGTCAAGTCTTTTGTCAGAATTTATTTCGGTTGCGCGCTGACGGACCGGTCTCGACAGTCCAAGAGAATATTCCGTGCAGGGGAAAATTCACAGCCATGTGCAGCATCGCCAGGACATCGCCGGAATGGCAGCTGATGCCCGGCAATAAAACTCGCGGAGTCCCAATCCACACACCCCGCCTCTCGGCACGCCACAAAGCTCGGCATCTCCCGCCGGTGGACGTGTCCTCGTCCTCGTCCACCGCCTCTGCTGCACCTTCCCTCTTGCCATGCGCTGGTTCCTCTCCTCCCTCTTTCTCTCCTGTACCGCCGCTCGCATTCTCCATTCGCTCCCGGAGGACCCCTTCGCGTTTCCGAAATATCGCGTCACGTTTCTCAATGGCTTGCCACTGCTCAACGATACAGCCGAGCGGTGGTTGCGGGACGGGCTGCATGGTGGAGAGCTCGAGTTCCTCGATCAGCCCTGGCGGGATATATCACACCCCATGCGGGAAATCGGGTCTGGCGAAGCGGGAGAGAACGAAGTCCGTAGCATCTCACGGTATACCGCACCGCTCGTTCTTACGCCTCGTGCTTTAGTCTACCGCGCCTTCTGGTTATGCTCTAGAACATATGAAAGCGAGTGCGAATCTGTCATATCTCTGCCTGATCCCGCCTTCTGTCGAAGCACCCGCCCACCCGCCTGAGGATCCACCAGCGGAAGTGACGCCCGTCCATAGCTGGTCGCTCCTCCAGCCTCTGGACGGGACATGCATCTACGTAAGTTAGGCTCGCTGTCCATATCGCGCGCGAGGATCTGAAACACCCGAAGCATCGCCAAGGATGGTTCACCTATGCCTACTGCCATAACTCCCATGTACGACAGTTCAGAGAAATGATTCATGCCCACCCGTTAACTCCCGGTGAGCGACCCATCGTCACCCAATCCGCGTATTAGGCTTACCGCGACGGCACCCCGCACCAGGGCATTACGAAATCGAAGAAGACCCAGAAGTGCGCTTTCATTTCTATTTTGCTGATTGCGATATTAACCTGTATTATTTGATAGTGGGAGGCCTACGACCTCGGGAGAGCCCCGACGCCAGAGCCCGGCGCCGATCTCACCGTCGCAGAGCAGGCCGCCGTCGCCGCCAACCTCGAGCTCGCGACGAGCTCCGGCTCACGCTATCTCGTGCAGCGATGGGGTGACGGCACCATCTGCGATAAAACCGGTAAGAAACGCGAGATCGAAGTCCAAGTGCGTTAGGCCACATGCGGAAGCACCGGACATTAAACGCTAATGCCTCTCTAGTTCCACTGCTCGATGACGATGACGGACACAATTCTGCTCGTAAAGGAGTCCAAGACCTGCCATTACATTCTCGTCGTCAACACGCCGCGGCTCTGTGGCGAGCCGGGCTTCAAGTCGCGCCTCGATCAGCGGGAGGAGGCACTGATTCGCTGTCGCGAGGTCGTCAGCCCAGAGGCACTCGCGTCCGCGGATGGCGGGCTTCCTGAGGCAGACCACCCGTTTGAAGTCGCGTCGCATGGCTCGCAGCGCAACCCTGCCCCGCAGCCGATCGACGGTGCCGCCCCGGACAAAAATCCGGGGGGCGCAGACCAGACCAAAGCCGCGGACGACTCGAAGCAGTCGACAGCGGATGTCGTGCGTCGCGTTCTCGAACGGCTCCTTGGACAGAATACTCGCCCTACCGACGAGGACGCCGGCATTGTTGTCGAGGAGATGGACGATGGCGAGGTGATGATCGAGTTTATCCCAGCCGAGGAGGGCGGCGCCGAAGATGGCGAAGGCTACGACAACGCAATGGTCGTGGAGGCGCTGCGCGCCGCTGGCTTTGAGGTCGAGGGCGAGCGGAGATCCCAAAAGATGAAGCCCAGGCCAAAAGGCGCAGCGCAAGGGCGGCGCGCGGCAGGGCAGCGTGGCAGGGATGAATTATAATGACGGACTCTACAGGAATATGTATCATATCGAGCTGGAATAATACGGTGGATACCCTCCAGCCGCCGCGCCCACAGCCGCACGTTCGAAAGCATCCTCGTTCTTACAGGCGTCGTGTGACGCGCTGCCATTGAAACCGCGATCCTTGCGGGGATTTGCACATAGATTTATGAGGCTATGCGCGCGCGCATCTGGATCTTACCCCACCGCCTGCTCGCTAGCGTCGCATGAATCTCGATAGCAGGCCTGGCCGGCTCCCTGGCGCGTGCTTTGCTAACCTGTAGATTGAAAGGCGCATGTGGCTTGCGGATGTGGCTTTGTCTGTCCTACAATGACCGCGGGCATACGGAGATGCAGGAGCCTGTCAGTCCTCATATCCCTGGAGCTAAAGTGAATCGATAGATCCTCCAGCTGGAATGCGAGTCGCTTCGCGTATAAGCTTTCCATCTTGACGATGCGCGGCTGGGGGAGAGGGGAATTAACAAAAGATAGATAATTGTGAGTCGTAATCCCAATACCCACGGGTGCCTAAAAAGGACGTTAGCAAGTAACGGCATTCACGAACGGTGCGGCATCGCGTCCAAGCCAGGCACGTATGCCTATATAAAACGGCCGAGGAGACCTAGCGCACGGACCCGCAGGATACGTGCGCCTTCGCAGCCCGCGTGTCCTGGGAATATATCGTGTGCGCACCGCCGGCGTCCCCTGCCGGGCCCATCCATCCAGGGTGGACGAGGAAATTCCGCTCGCCTATATAGAATCTGATAATCATAAATCCCGACAATATATCTGCGAGCCGAGCGTCGATGAATTTATCTGCAAAAAGTCCGAGCACACGGGCGAAAAATGGGGACGATATCGGAAATCACAGCCGTGACTAAATACTCTCGCACCCACCCACGAATTGAAATTCCTGGCATATTGTATTGGACCCGGCCAATGGAAGGCTTCGGGAAAAAATTGGGGTGCGCGCGGGCGGGCGGCGAAGCAGGAGAAGACGACCTGCAGCGTATCCGACCCGACGGTATCAGTCAGCATGATGGTTACAGCAACTGGAAGCAGCGATATTCGGATTCTCTCAGTGCCCATAAAAACGACCGGTCGCGAAGTTTGATAATCTGATCGCGGTATTCTCGACTCGGACACGACGACTTCGAAATTCCGGGGGAAACAATTTGGTCCTATTGAGTGACGGTAGGATCATATATTGAATGGTATGAACACGGAAGACGAGAACATACAGCATGATTTCCCCTAGCATAGCTATTGCTGTATTGGATGCTTGGCCCGGCGGTCGTCGGCCAATGGGGTCGCCTGCTTTGATTTTGGTTGGTTTTAATTTGGCTTCATCCTGTGAAGAATCATATCATACCACGAAAGGAGTTCTGGAGGAAGTACTTACTACATCCATTTGCGATGTATGTAAACGGACCAGCTTCTAAGGGATAGTGATACTACTGGTCAGATAGCATGACAGCTATGACTCGAGATCTGCTCGAAACATTAATCACCGTAGATTCATGAAAGCGGACCATAGATCGATATTTGCTCACCTCAAAGAGCTCAATTAAACGCCGAGCCGGAGAAGAAACATCCAAAAGAATTGAGAATCGAGTAATTCCTGGCTTGCGACGAAGATTGACCAAGATTCGGAAGGGAGTGAAGAATAATATCAATAAATTCATGTTGTGCGCCCGACATCCTCGGATGCCCTGAGCATGACACTGTAAATCATAAGATCATAGCTCACCTGGGTGACGTCGATCGGCTTGCGAGGTACGTTTATACAGCTCAGGCAATTCCACAGCCCAGTGCAATCGTCTATGCGGCATCAACAATCAACTGCAAGCACATGAGAGAATAAAGCTGCATGTAAATGTCACCACGTCGGCTTGGCAGGCCTATGCCGGCGGATCCCTTTGACAGTTTGATACACCCTCGGCAAGCCAGCAATGAAAGCACCTCCATAAACCGGAAATGCACAGTCCACAATGCTCGTCGAAAATTATACAGAGCTAGTCACCAGCACGGCCCAAGTGCGCTCAGCATTACGCTGCCAGCAAAAGTCCGCAATTCTGCCGGGCGGCGTGCTGCACGCACGCACCAAGACGGCAACAGCAGCACTCGAGATGGCCTCCGACTCGGACGACACCCAGAAATGATGCGCAGCTGCTGCGGAGCACCGCTCGCTCCCCGATATTGCATTGCCGGCGCGCCTGATGCAGGAATGGGAGGTATGATTGGAGCGTCGCATGCAGGGTCGGGCTTGGTACGAAGCTCGTCGCATCACGCATCAGCAGCGGCAACTGCTCCCCACGCGCGAGTGGGTCGCTCGGACATCGCATGTGGGCTCTGGAATTATTAGCACGCAGCTTCCGCTGTTGGGTAACGAGAGCTGGGCAGATGATTGTGGGTTGTCAGATGGCTGAGCGAGCAGTATGCAGGGGCGGACGGAAGGCGGGTGCGTGTCAATGTGCATGACGAGAGACACGAGGCATCCGCCGCGTTTAGCGCAAATCTTGACATTTTCTTGACAGGCCCGCCTGCGGGGCCCGGGGTAACTTCAAGCACCCGGACAAACGTCATTTTCAACGAGCAACCTTCTCCACCGGTGTGTGCCAGACTGAGACTATGCCAGACTGGTCGCCAGTATAGGCAGCTAAATGTTGGCGTCCCGCGACACAATTACAATGGATATTTTCCGCCGCATGGGAGTGCGTCTCGGTGTATGACATGTAGCCTTGACGAAAGACGGATGTCAGCTGGCTCAACGTGCAGGGGTGGAAGGAAGGGATGCGAGTCAACATGTCGAGAACGCACAGTTCCAGGCTTCGGCCGCATTGTGGATCTCGATAGCTTGACGTACCCGACTGTCAGGCCGCTGATGTAGTCCATAGCTGACCTTTCCCAGAATAATTCTAGCGAGCAGCCTTCGCTGCTTGGGATGGATCTAAGTGTATAGCACGCGCCTTCAGTTGACTGTCAGCCGGCCGAATAAGTGCAGCGGACGGAACACGGGTGCGTCTAAGCGTACATGGCAAAGACCAAGGATTGGGATATAGTTGTAGGGGTCAGTCGTATTGGACAGTCCATCTTGACGCTACTTCAGTGACATGCCAGACCATCGGACGGGTCTTGCCCACATCAAGCGCCATACGGTCATCGAGGGTGTCGCAGACGAGATTGGTCGCCTACGAAGACTTCCCCAGATGACGGACCGCCCGTCGGCCATTGTCAAGCAATGAAGGTGACCGCTTGAGGACACCATCCTGTTCAAAAATACGAGCCGAGAGCAACCATCTTCCGTACAAGGTCAGCAACGGAGACAGGATACAGCCGGACACATGGAGAAGCAACGAGCCAACGAAAGAAAACGCACCAAATCCCACACCCCATCCGCACACCGCCAACTCCACGAGAAAAAGTCCGCTCTCTGTATTTAATTCATGACGACATTGGTACCATTACACGAGCACTGTTTCTAGAAGTATGTAACATAAAGTAAACGCTCAAGCAGTATACAAGAAACTTTTGACGGCCCGCGCGGGCGAAGGTAAGTAAAGACGCGAAGCGCAGTTATGAGGGTTCTGATAGCATGAGGAACCGTGAAGTGAAGTGGAATGTGAACGAGCGAACGGGAAATGGATGAAATGAAGCAGAGTGGAATGGGAATGTACACATGAGATAGCGAACAGCCATGCAGATCGACGCCACGCCGCACGCCCCTACGAGCGCGCGTCGCGCCTCAGTGGAAGAATCGCCGCTTCTGCGGCTTGTCGTCGACCATGACCTTGATGTGCGTGTGGTCCGGCCTCGAATCGGGCCTCGAGCACGGCACGATGTCCCTCAACCAGTCATCGCCGTCGTCCTCCTCTTCCGGCGCGCAGTCGTGATCCTGGCACACGCCCGACGGCGTCTCGATGCCCGGCGCACCGCCCCCGCCGCGGCACCCGCACAGCAGCCCGCTGCTCTTCCCGCGGCCCTTGAGCAGGTCCGTAAGCGTGCAGCGCGCCTCGGGCTCGACGAACAGCATGCGCCGGATCGCTGGCCGCGTCTCGCGCGGCAGGAGGCGGAAGATGCTCTCCGCGCCGCCGGCGCCGGCGCGCCCGTGGTACGTCGCGACGCTCGCCGCGCTGTCGACGCGCTTGCGCCCGCCCTTCGCCTCCTTCGCGGCGGGCTCCTCGCGCTCCGACACGGATCCCAGCGGCTGCTTGTCCTCAGCGGCGTGCAGCTGCGGCGCCATTGGCCCGTGGAACGTGTGTGTGCGCGCGCGGGGCGAGCGCGGCGACGGCGCCGCGCCCGTCGGCGTGCTGACGTCCTCCGCCTCCGCGCTCGTGTGGCTGCGCCCCTTCGGACCCTGGTACGTCTGCACCTTTCGCGGCGCGGGCAGCGACTCGGTCGACGTGCCCGGGCGCGCGAAGATCTGCACGCTCGGGTCCGGGTCCATCTGCGACGGGCTGTCCGAGCGCAGCGAGTGCCGGTGTTCCTGTCCGCCCATCTGGATCTCGCCGCCCGCGATGGACGCGGCGGAGCGTGGGCGCGGGCCAAACACGACGCCGGCGGACGACATGGCGTAGTCTTCGCAGGACGAGGAGCCGTGCGACGGCGCGCTGCGCGAGTGCTCACTGTAGAGCGTGCAGTCCGTAGGCGAGCTCGGGTCCGCGTCGAATGTGGACGAATGCTCGCTGTCGGCGACGGATGAGTCGCCACTGTCTTGTCGTGGTGGAACAGACGCGCTGTCGCTCATGCTGTCCTCGCGGCTCTGAAGCTGGGGTGCCGGTTCCAATGCAGGCAGCGCCTGTGCCGAGGCGTTCAGCGGGGTGTGGATGTGTATGCTGGGCTTGCGCGGGGGCGGCTTGACGGTCAGCTCGGGGTGCGCGCTGACGAAGCCGCGGAAGCTGGGATCCGTCTTGGGATCGGGAATTTTCCACGGAAAACGCCTGAGGATCATGCACATGAAGATGATGGCGACACTCCAGACGTCCGTCTTGCGAGGGTCGTACGAATCTGACGTCAGCACCTCGGGAGCGAGATACGGATCCGAGCCAACGACACCGGACGCCTTCACCTGCGCCTTGCCAGGATAGTGGAAGACGGTGGCGGTACCAAAGTCAATGAGCTTGACAACGTTTGACGTCGTCATGACACAGTTATCGAGCTTGAGGTCCCGGTGCGCAAGGCCCATCGAGTGAAGGTACTCGACACCATCGCAGATCTGACGGAAGACACAGTAGATCTCGGGGCGAGTCATCTTGCCGGACATGACGACACTGAAGAGATCGTAAGGAGCATACTCCATGACCTAGACACAGGGAAACGGGGTCAGCAACAAATAGGACAAGGCGGATGGGCTGTGCGAAAGGCAACAATACAAACCTCGTAGTAATGCCCATGGTCGCTCACGATGTCGACCGTCTCGATGATGTTCCGGTGCTTGAGCGTCGAGCCCACACAAAACTCGGCCGTTACCTTCTTCTGGTACTCCTTCTCGCTCTCCCCAGTGCGTTTGGGACGGAACTCCTTGACGGCGAAGATATGGCCACCGTTCTTGTTGCTCGCCTTGATCAGGCGCACGGTACCACCTGCACCGGACCCGAGCACACGGCCCCATTTGCCATACTTCTTGGACAGATGAGCCTGCGTAGCTTCTGACAACGACGGGATGACGGCGTGATGGGACGACGGTGACGGATGTCGCGGGGTGTACGGCGCAGCGGAAAGGGAAGGCGACGAGCCCGACTGAGGATGGGGTGCGAGGTGCTGGGAGGAGGTCGAGCACGACTCGTTGTCATGCGGGTAGCTGTCCGAGGTCGGGGAGTGCGAACCCTTGCTAGAGCGGGACGAGACGGACGGAGAGCGCGACTTGCGCTCCTTGCTCTTCTTGTCCTTGATCACAGAGCTCAAGCTTCTCTCGTCCCTGTCCTTTCTGCGGATCAAAGAGGTAAGACGAGATTCGCGCTGCTCCTTGCCATCCTTGGTGACCTTGACTTCTGGTATGGGGCCACTAGGGAGGCCGATAGACAGCGGAGGTGAAGGAGGTTGCGTGGACGGCACAGTCGAGGGCTGGGTGGAGCCATCTGAAAGGCCGGGGTTATCGAGGTCAGGCGCACGGAGGTAATCTGAGGGCGCCTGCGCATGGTCGGCTGGGGTAGGTAGCGACGTATCGTTGCCCGAAGGCGGTGGAGGATTTGGATGAAGTATGGATGAGGAAGAATGTGAATGGGGGTGGGGATGGGGTATGTGGTGATTGAGGAAACGTCTTAGATCGTGTAGAGGACCATGAGAGAGTTTGGAGGGTCTAACGGTAGTGGGGTCATGGGAGGAGGACGGGGGAGAACCATGCTCTGGGGTGGAAGGGGCGGAGGGAGAGGCGGAATCGGAGGTTGCGCCGGAGAATAGCTGATTGATGGATTTACGGCGGGAGGTGAAGCCGAACTTGGAGGTCATGGTGGGATGGTCGCCAGGACGTGGAGAAGCGATGAGACCAGACGTCTTTCTTGACTTTGAAGGCTGGTAGGAGGAAGGTGGAGCCTGGGGCGAAGATGAGGGTTGTCTTGATATTAAGTCAGGAGGACATACCTGCTCCTTGGACTGGTCGGATTTGGTGGGTGATGGGGGAAGGGTATGCTGGATACATTGGTGCTGGATGTGATTAGCGGGGAGGATAGAGGATACGGAGACGTGCTGGGGGGAGGAAGGCATTGTCGACGACGGGTCGGGAGAAGGAGAGTCGTGGACAACGAGGATGGGACGGGTGGAGAGCATGGTAAGAGGAGACGGAGGGAGAGAGAAGAGCGTCTGCCGTCTCCAGTCCGTCTTGAAATCATATTTCCCATGAGTCTACCGGCCGTCTATTCCGGCCTCGCCGTCCCTCTCCGCTCCGTCCACTCCTCTCCTCCTCTTCCTTCTGCCCCGACCCCTCTCCCTCGTCATCCTCCCCCCGCCCTGCAACCCCCCGACCCGCCCCGCCCGCCCTCTGCCATGCCACCGTCGTCCGTCGCTGTCCGTGGGCCGCCGCCGGACGGACAGCCCCACAGCCGAGGTGCCGTGCGTGCCGAGCGGTGCCTCCCAGATCGCTCGCAGATCTGTTTTGTATCACGGGGCCGGCCCCATATGCTCGCCGCTCAGCGAATGCTGCAGGCCGTATCGCTGCAACATCTTTCTCCCCAATTACGACCCGCGTTTCATGTCATGTCATGTCTCTCCCGCCGGCTTCTCCTCTCCCTCCCGGCACACTCGGACCCTCGTCCGATCTCACATTTCGTTACATCATCTCCACTCCTCTTCCCCGCAACGCTTGTTCAGTCTTGGCTCTCCGCTCTGTCTCTTGTGCTCCATCTCTTTAGCTCATTTTCGCTGCCACCGTACCGCCTTATCCAATTTCCTTCATCATACGACCATACTTGTCTGCATCGCAATTCCCCATCACACGTTGCACGTCGCCCTCTTAGCCTTCCTTGGTTTGTTCTGATGGCAGACGTCATTCTTTCCTCGGCGCCCACCAACAATCGGGCTACACAAACCGCCATTGGCGGTGCCACCTCCATATTTCATTCGGACTTTGGTCTCTTCGCGGTCCGTACATGCTCTTCTGCAGTACGTATCACACTGCTTCACGCCCTTGACGTTGTTCCAGACGACGCCCGTGACTCGATCGGACACGCTCATCGTACGCACCTTCTCCTCGGTCCCAGTCTCCTCATACCTGTGTACATACCCGTGTATATACGCATGTGTATGTCTGAGCTCGCATCATCCAATCTGAAAATACCCTTACCCACCTGTCTGCCGTGCGTACGCACGGCAGTCTCAGCAACAACGACCGGCTTCGAACATCAATCACTTCTCAACTCAGATTGCCCCTTCTCGTCTTCCCCCGCCTCCCATTGGCCCCCGCACCCGCCTCCTATTGGACACCCACCGCCAAACAGCCCCCGCGCCTCGACTCATGACGTCGACGCTAGCTGCGCTCTCGCATCGCACCCAGCTGCCCGCCCGCGGGCCCCCGCGCGCCGTTCCGCTGTATCGCCAGCAATCCCCCGCCGCCCAGCGCACCACCATCCACATGCGCCACGTTCGTTCATCTCCGCGCGTCGTATCGGGTCCTATCACCATGATCATCTCCCTCGTCACTCGGCCAAGGCAACCTTAAGCATGTCTTGCGCTCGATCTACGCGTTTTCCAGGCATCCCGCCTGCCATACGCGTCAGCCAAGCCCATCGACGGACGTCCTGTCTCAATGCGCGCATGCTCTTCCCTCTGACCAAATCGCAAACACAAACCCCGGGCCTTCGACTTCTGCACCCACTCCTTCCGCGGCTTCTTATCCTGTGATACTGTCCCCCTGGCCTGTATAGGAAGATCGACTCTCATCTTCGTCGTGCTGCTTATGGGCGCTGCCCCGGCCGCACGCCGCCCAACGCGGCAGAGATACGGACCCAACCCTGCGCTGCGCTTATCTCCCACAGGTCCACAGTCGATCTCTCCCGCGTCACCACTACGCTGCGCAGCGTGCCTCGCGCGCGTATTTACACTTTTCCTCCGCTCTGCGCCAGGACCCCTGAGTATCGGTTCAGAGGCCGTTTTGGCCTGAGGCTTTTGGCGTCCGGATGCCGAAATTTTTTCGGCCAGAATTTGTCCGGATAATCCACGGCCTCGGGGGTCTGAGTTGATTTTTTTTGTCCGGATTTTCAAAACGGCCTCATAAAATTGTGAAATTTTGCCTAGACAGACAGGCCAGCGTTGAAGGCTCATGACGAGTGCGATTATGTGGGTCTTATCTCCCGAAAACCCTACACTATTAGGCTCGGTGCAAGCCTGCTTGGCCACGAGCGGTGCTCCGGAGCTGCAAACCGGAGTTTAGAAGGCGGCTTGTTGCGAACTCACCACGCTATGTCCGGATACCCAACCCGACCTCTCGAGGCAGGACCCCCTCATATGTCCGGATCCTGGCCGGCCTTCGAGCCCAAATCCCAAAATTTTGTCCGGATGATGGAACCCCCTCAGTACCAGTTGACCGGGGTCCTTCTGCGCCCGTCGCCCTGCGTCTCTGCTGCGACACATTTACCTCCGCATCCCACATTCGCTTCAGCCACTCGTCCGTTCGCGCAGCGCGTGTGCGAGGCACACACGCAGGCACCTTCTTCGCAAGCACAGAAACCCACACACGTATTCTGCGCTCCGCCCCGGGACGCTCGTACTTCCCATCCTTCCCATCCGCCGTCCCTGTCGGCATTCAATCGTACTCGGCACCCCGCATTCCGTGCGGGGCAGTTTTGGCAGCAGCGCAGGGAATCAACAGCCTGCCGCGATGCCGCGCGCCCACCCCGCCTCGCGCCGCGCCCGCGCCCGCTCTATCGCCCGCGCGAGCTCCCACAGCGCGGTCACCTGCGCAAGGCGCGCAGTGCTATGTATAGCGCGCCATCGCGGGCAGATCATCTGTCTGTTGCAGCCGCCGCCGCGGACGCACGCCGCGCGTTAATCCCTCGCGGCGTCTCGACGTCTCGAAGCCTCGGGCAGCAGCTGGCCTATCTCCTACTCGGACTTCTCCTATTCGGACTCGGACTCGGGCTGTCCATACATGAATGCAGCTTCCGCGCCGTGTCGGTGACAGATGTGCGCGCCGCGGCGATTGCAGTGCCCAGGCCCTCCCCGGCTCATTCACAGCTATCTATGACAAAACGCAGCAGCAGGCGCTATGGGTGATATATGGCCTGTATGACTGGAGTGAGAAGCACCGCGCGTGTTGACCGCGTCCCATGACCCCGTCTCCACGGGCGACGCTGTCGATCTGCTGTGGGCGTGGTTGCAACGCGACGCCAGCGATCCCGTGCTTCTGCGCCTTGCCGCGCCCGTGTCCTGTCACCCGTCCGGGCGCGGGCTTGTGGCTTCTTTGAATGGCGCGCCTCCGTGGCGCGGTGAGGCTGCTACTATGGTGCGGGACGCGAGGTCACCACCACTTTTGTACAGCCAAGATAGGCAGGTGGGATTTCACCCGATTTTCTATTCCTCTTACAGAAGCGCTCCATTTGATGATAGGAACAATCCTGTCAGAGCATCTGCCGCCATGCTCAAAAGTGACAGAGGTAATATTTTTGTTGGTGGTAAAATTGGCCAACCACATAAACATATACCATATATGGTATACATATGCACCAAAATTGCCTAATTGGGACAGCGCCTATCTCACATACTCACCGAAAACAAACCATTTAAGGAGAGATTGTGGCAGAATGGGCAAGAATTAACATCCGTCTGCTTTCCGGCAGCTTGCAGCTGTGTTCTGCAATGAAATTACACCCATCCCTGCCCTTATTGCAATTTTTTTTTTGGCCAGACCAATTTGGCCACTGTCTAAAGTGGTGGTGATCTCGTGTCCCGCACCATAGCATAGGTATATAACTCCACCGTTCTAACGCGCTGCACTGTTGGCGGTTGCGACATGTCGGGCCCCGCGCTCTGACACACGTCCTTGTATGTTCCGTGCGCGCCTTCGATTCTATTGCCATTAATTGACTTTTTTGATCATCTTGTCGCAGGTGGGCTGTACACCGTGTCCTATACGGGCATAATAGCTACAGTACGTTAGTCTCCGTGGCTGACCTTAGACACAAGACAATCGTTCTGTCTATAACAGTACGTGCAGTATGTGGTGCTATCTGCGTACGACAATCGCAGATATGTTGGCCACACGGAGCGCGTGGACCACTGCTGTATTGGCATTGGACAAGTCCACGATTGTGCCTACCTCTGACGTGCTCATCCGGTGCGTGATGGCATCCCACAAATCCGAGTACACCATATGCAGCCCTACAGTCCATCCGCACCGGGCGATGCACCGGGCCGATTTTCAAAGGTTTGAAACTGCATACACTTGTCCTTCCAACGCCGCGAGCTGAGCTGACTAGGCCTGTAAGACAATCGAGTACAGTACCCCCAAGGAGTTTGGCGCAACACTTGCTCGTGCGATGTCCGTGCTAGGCTAAGTCAGCAGCGGACTTTTTGCAAGCCAGTCAAGCTCCGTGGGCGCCCGTCATGTTCCTTATGTTTTCCGCGCAGCCCCGCACGGGCGACTTGCGGTGTGCCATCATTGCAGCAGGCGTCTGTGCGTGAGGTCAGCGCGGAGGCTATTATAACGGCCGGACGCTGACAGCAAGGGCCAGGCCCAGCCCGTGTCTGACAGGAACTGGTATGGCATTGTACCGGCATGCATACAGCACCTACTGTACTTGACTTCCTGCACATGATGCTAATGATGCTTATAATACTCGTAACGCCCGCGCAATTTAGATTCTCACCGGATCCTAAACCAAATGGCGGCGTCCACGCACACCTGGCTGTCCTTCGACGTGGACATTCTCGGCCCCCGCTCTCGCTCGTCCATCGTCCCG
Source organism: Hericium coralloides (assembly GCA_003675405.1). NCBI lineage: Eukaryota > Fungi > Basidiomycota > Agaricomycetes > Russulales > Hericiaceae > Hericium > Hericium coralloides. Next base: position 838,196 of record QUOP01000216.1, on the reverse strand, counting down.
AACCAAGTACGTCTAGGAACAGCAGCAGCGCGACATTAAATCCCCCGATGGCAAGATTTGTCAGAAGCACGCATGCACGCCAACGGACCACTCAGCGCAACGCCGTCGGACCACGACATACGAAGAATCCGAAGCAGCGCGGCCTCGAAGAAAGAACGCACATCAGAACACAGATATGGGCACCCCGCCTCGAGGCGATGCCGTACTTACAGACGTGCCTTCGCGGCGGCGGCACAAGTGATCCGGCCGGGGCGGCTTCGGCGCGCGCTGCGCTGTCTGGTGGAGACGATTCTGTCATGGCACCGGACGGAGTCATCGATCCGCGTTGGGGAAGATTGGAGTTGGGTGGCGGGGTCTTGCGTCTCAGTCTGGCCTGAGGGATCTCCAGCGTTACGTGATCAGGGAGCGCGCAGCCTGGCAGATATTTCACTCAGAATGAACAGAGCGGGATTCGTCGCGCGGGCGGGCGGAAGAAGTCGTGGCAGCAGCCGTTTATCATGCACATTGCATCATGAAGATACAGCTGAAGGGTTTCGACCGATGGCATCCGAAGATATTTTTAGCTGCATTTTCCAGGACTATCACAACGGTCAGTCGGGTGCTGACGGAAAAAATCGCTTTGAGGAAACACAAACGTGGGTCGTGGAGAAACCCGTTTCGGAAGATGGGTGGAGACGTACTGTACGTGCGCCAGTGGTCAGAGAAAGAGGGTCGGGCAGCGACTCGGAGTCTGCGAGCTGCGTGCCGGACGAAGGTCATCTGGTGGACATGGGCGCAGTAACATGACATTGCTGAATGCATCCTGCAGAAGACTTCTGACCACCCTCGACTGCGAAGCTTACTTGGTCTCGGAGCACAAGTGTTCCTGCTCCACTGGCGTGGACGCAAGTGGACGCAAGTACATTGGTCATGTGACCGTGCTGATCAGCGAAGATGCGTGGATGTGGACGCGCGTCTCAACGCACCTCGAGCTCGTATCCTCGTTATGGGCAAAATTGGGCCCAAGCGCCGGTACATTGTTACCAACTGCTACTCCCCCGATGACAGGAGTGGACGACTGTCGATGACTCAGTTGGCGAAGGAGATAGCAAAGGCTGCTGAGCAACGAAGGGCTGAGCAGCGAAAGGCGTATGCGGCATTGCTAGGTGAGTGACCCGCTACGCGATAGTCACCCCCAGTGTTGTTCTGATGTTCGAGAATAGCGGCGCGCACCTCGAAAGATCAGGCCGCCGCTAAGGAGACGCCGCCGGAGAAGAAATGAGGTGTTGGGGGAGCGCGGTGGTTACGGAAAGCTTGGCCACAGATGAGAGCGTGTACTGAAGCTTCAACATTCGTTCCCGAGTACGGTCAGCGGCGCAGGATCAATCCTGTTGAATAGCGATCCTCAATTTGCTGTTGGCTGGTTTCAGGCTTGGCCAGGCCTTGTCCACGACGAAGTAACATGCACGCCCCCATGACTCCGGATCCCTACGCATGTCCTAGAGGCATGAAGCAATCAAGAGAGGCGGGCGATCCAAGGATGAGGGCGTCGCCGCCTCGTGCCACAATCCAAGCCAGTTGACCTGGCCAAGTCGCCCACTTGGTTCACTACACTTAGCAGCTGCAGCGCAATCTGGAGGAGATCTGAATTTGCAAATGCTGTTGATCAGGCCCTGGGAGAGGAACGGGATCGCCAAAATAACGGGTCACGATGGATGGACAGTTGTCCTCCGTGCAAGGTCTGTACCAGAGAACGAATCGTCGCTTCGTCCAGTAGATAGATTTAACTTATCTGTTTGGAATCGTGAGTCAACCGCTGTAAGATGGAGAGACAGGGAGCAATCATTGCTGTAAGTGTCTTACCCTGACAAACCTAAATGGAAAAATCATGATCAAGGGATGCCAACAGCTGAAATACAACGGACCGACTACGACCGCCGCCACGAACGAACGATCTCAGAGCTGAGGTAGCAGGGGACGCGAGGCGCGCAGAGACTGACCATAATAGTTTCCATGCCGAGAGAATTCTGTCCAATCGCAGTATTGGTCTGCTACCTTGCGTTAGCATGAGCTCTCACCGACACCTATTTGCAAGATGCGGCGGCCATAGTCTGATGTAAGAATACTACCACGGATGTCTGATTCCTTTCCGCCGGAGTCAGCAAGCCACCGATGTCACTGCAGGTCCAGGGGTTATTCAGAAAGGTTATTTAGAAGTACCGTAAATAAATACAAATCCAGTAGCTGAAGATGAGCTACCCATGGCCACACCGACCACACCTTAAACCTGAAAAGGCGTGATAGAAGAGTCAGCATCGAAGATACGCTTGAGTGTTATTGAACGCACGTTTTTGTTATTATACCTTACAAAACAACCTAGTCAACCTCATCTGCATCTCTCTTGCGCTTCATCTCTCTGGAAACCTTATGTTGCGCTGCCTCGTGCCGCGCCAGCTCCGGGGAAACCTTCGACACGGGGCTCTTGGAGATCTCTGACAAGGTAAAACAATTATCAGTATTAGCTCCACAGGAATGACGGAACGGATGCCGCCAGGAACATTCGTACCTTGCTTCAAATCATACATGACCTCGTCATCGTCATTCGTGAGGAACGTGATCGCAGTGCCTTGCTTGCCCGCACGTCCAGTACGACCTGGTGTTCCTGTGAGAAATAGTCCAGATCCAGGACGTAGCAGTGTACTCACCAATTCTGTGGACGTAGGCTTCGATGGTATTGGCCATCTGGAAATTGATCACCAGCGACACGTCTTGCACATCAATACCACGTCCTGCAAGATCTGTTGCAACCAGGACGTCGGACTCTCCGTCCCGAAGTGACTTGAGAGCGGCTTCTCGCTGTTCTTGATTTTTTCCTGAATGCAACGTGGCAGCATTCCACTAAGAAAAATCATTAGGTATTTTTCATGGCGAAAAGCATGGCATAGACTTACCCCAGCACGCGACAAGTCTTTGGCCACCATATCCGCCGTCTTCTTCTGATTGACGAACACGATAATCGGGGATTGGTATCCGCCCGTGTTGAGAATCTCCAGAAGTCGCTGCCTTGATACCATAGCAACCCGTAAGCACCTCCCTGACATAAAAATGAAGCACAACGCACTTCTTCTTTTCTTCTCCAGTGACAAATTCCACCTTCTGGTCGACGGTGTCCACGGCTCTGCCGGCCTCACCGATGGTGATGATTGCAGGGCGTTTCAGATACTTCCTCGCCAGTCTTTCGACGGCGGGCGGCATAGTGGCAGAGAAGAGGGTGGTCACACGTGTGCGTCCCTTCCTGACCATTGTCTCGCCATCAACGTCCATCGCCTCGCCTCGATCCTCGCCTTCCATGGTCTCAGAGGGAAGTTTGTCCAAGATGAACGTGAGGTCGACTTCAAAGCCAAGATTGACCATACGGTCGGCCTCGTCCATGACGACATAGCGACATTGTGACAGGACGAGAACATGTCGCTCAAGAATGTCCTTCAAACGGCCAGGTGTGGCAATGATGATCTCAGCGCCCTCCCGAAGGTTGAATTGTTGTTCTTCGACAGCTCTCTATAGGACGATCATGTCAATACATAAAAGGCACAATAGTGCAGAAGACGTACCCCTCCGACGATGGATACACATTTGAAACCAAGTGGCGTAGCAAACTTCCTAGCTTCGGATTCGATTTGCTGAGCAAGTTCACGTGTTGGTGCCATGATAAGAGCGTAGGGACCCAGATGCCTAATCTCATCTGTGAAGGGTGGTAGTTTCGAAATAAAGGTTAACATCGGAATAACAAAGGCCGCCGTTTTCCCCGAACCTACAGATAATCAGTAAACACGTCAGGAAAGACGAGGAGGTAATTGTGCGCACCGGTCTCGGCAATTCCGATGATGTCGCGGTTCTGCAACCCTATTGGGATGGCCTGCCGTTGAATCGGCGAAGGGTCCTTATATCCGACCTCGTCGACAACCTCCAGGATCTCTTTGGGAATGGTTGATTCTCCCCATGACCGCAGCGGATGAGGAATGTTACCACCTGGAAAGGATGATTCAGTTCGGGGGAACATAGTGGGGAAAAAGGCAAATGGACTGACCGCGAGCGGCAATACTGAAGTCTTCACGGAAGATTCGCCAGTCGCGTTCCTTCATCTCTTCCAGGGGTTTCTCCGTCCAGTGGCGGTCATCATACCCAGCTTTCGCCGCCTTCCTCCTCTCCATGGCGTCAGCTAGGTTACCGTCCACAGGCACGCCCTTTCTCACGCCAGACCCACCACCATCGTCCATTCCGGCAATGTGTCCTCTTCCAAACATGATCTGTGCCCCTTGTCGTTGACTACCCACAGCGGCAGGCGCATCGGCGGCAAACGTGTCCTCCTGTTCGTCCCAATCGAACACGAACTTGCGGTCGTTCATCTTCCGAATCTTCCGCTTCTTCTTGTCGACACCGAGATACCTCGAACGAATGGCAGTGAGGTCATCCTCGGTCATAGGAGGTGTGTAGGGTACGGAAGTATCAGGTCCTGGTGTCGACGTAAGCGACCGGGGTCCTGTAGGGATGGGCGGTGGCCCCATGGAGGAAGGGGTAGAGGTTCCAGTAGCGACTGATGGGGCAGGCCCAGTCGGAGGCGCCTTTCCCCCTCTGTCTGCTCGAGGCCCAGTAGGAATCTGTACATTCTGACCACCTCGCCTGTCGTCACCTCGCCTGTCGCGGTGATCCCGTCGTCCGTGTCCATGTCCGTGCTGCCTTTGGTCTCGGTCACGGTCCCGGTCATACCGGTCGTCATCTGCCAAACACGACTAAGGTTAAGAAACCGATAAACTGAAAATATGAGATTCAACGACTGACATCGAGCACCACCACCTCCGTACCTGGATCCTCGGTCCTGCTGCCTCAGCTGGTCCGCCTCCCTCTCTAGCTCCTCTCGGTCTTTGCGAGCTTGCTCTGCCCTTTCCCTCTCTTCCTTGATTTCTTGGCTGCGCTTCGCAATGGCAATCTTTGCCCGTTCCTCCTTTGAAAGGAACTTTGGCTATACGACAGTCGCACGGTTAATAAGCGGCACAGCAGAGCTGATTAGAGCATACCTTTGCCGCTGCTTCCTTTTCCTCCTTCTGCTTTTGAAGCAGGGACTCGATGGACAAGGGTGCTGCCTTCGACATGACTGTTGTCTGCAGGACAAGCAACGCGGCGCTCCGAGCTGAAGCTGCAATTGCGCGCTTACGTATTCACGTGATGCGACCACGTGGGAGACACGTCCGTGGCTTCGGAAATCCGAAACTCGAAACTCTTTCTGCAAGTCCGGCCACTGATTTCAACACGTCCTGTTGTCAGACCTCTCAGGACGCGCACCTTCCTCCATACCACTCGATACCCGCACTGACACCATCTTGCTGAACAAGTCTACTTATGCCTTCCCCACAAGACTTGGAACGCGTTCAGTCGCCGCGTCCAGAAACGCCTGAACCAAGCTCTCGTCAAGGCAGGCGGAACATGGAGCGGGATGTCCAGCTTTTGGACGATGACGGTGCTATTTCCACACAGGTGCGCACGGTTAAACCGTAATTGTGCATACGACTGTACTGACCTGGGCAAATTTCCCGTGCAGCTGGAAAGCTGTCTAAAGCACATATTTGCGAAGTACTGCACGCCTGCACCGGAGCCCATCAGCGCGATTGACAGGGAAATCGCGCTGCTTCACCCTCCTGAAGGTGCCTTTCTAGATCAGAAAGGATTGGACTCGTGGGCGCGCGATACGAACGGTGCGCCGTTCAGCGCGGAGACGAAGGAAGAGCTGCAGGAATTTTTGGACGTGACGGACGATGGTGGTCTGACGTGAGTTGCTGGCCTGCTTTCTAGCATTAAGGTCGACTCTGATACTTTATTCTATGTTGAAGGTTCAAGGGCTTTCTACAAATATACCAGCTCCAGACCGAGAACGATGAGGAAGAGACATGGAGAGATCTTGTCAGTGTTCATCAGCCCATTCTGCGATCAGTTTACTTATGAGCTCGCATTCTTACAGTCAAGCCATGGTTTCGATCGGAAACTTCGTCTTGTTGCAACCCGGAGAGAAGATATCGACGATGAGACAGCCGCATCGTAAGTTGGATTGAACATCGCATCAATGAATCGTCCGATTCACCCACCATTCAGCTCTGCGAAGAGCAACGGCGTCCAGACGAATAGTTAGTTGAGATACCACCTGCGGAAGCCACGATCTTCGACGGCGCCAGCTGCAAGATACCCAATGCTTTGAGTACATACTATTGCTGTTCTGTACCTTTTACCCCCACGACGCCACGACCGCTCGGAATGCTTAGGATGCAAACCCAATATTTCATTCACATATTACATCTACCCTCACATTATCGGTCTACTCGGCGATTTCGGGAGACTGGGAAGAAATTGTATGTGCCTCCTTACCTGACGTCCTCAGCACCAGTGTCCATATCTCGATACCGTCCCAGTCTTCTCGAGCCCATTTCAGTCCGCTTTTTTCCATTGCTTTCACGAGTTTTCTGTGGGCGATGCGTTCCAGATCGAATTTCCACTCTGTTTTGGCCTCGTGGAGGGCACGATCAATGACGGCAGGGTCTCTCCGTTCGATACATAGATATATTGGTGGAGATCGTGAAGACAGTTTCAAGGACTGCATGCTGATGGAATGGAGGGTGCGAAGCAACGGTGTCACCAGCTCCAGGGTATAAAGCGTGTCTGAAGTGACTATGAGGTCAAATGGCGGCCTATACAAAGCGTCTCCCTCCTCAGACGCGTGAGGTGATGGGTCCGCTAGAGATGCAACCGCAGTAGGACGCGTCCAGTGCCAGTGTTCTGGAAGCACCATCCAGTCAAGCTCGCGGATTTGAATGGTCCCATCGTGAGGACGGAAATGATGGCGACCAATATTTTGTCGCAGCACGGTTGTTATGACATGCTGTGTGTCTGTCGCGAGGACGTTCCAGCCCATAGAAGACAGTGCGAGGCTAGAAGATAGAACGGAGATGAGGACAGCGATGTGAAGTACAAGGACGAGAAAATCACACACGCGGTGAGACCTATCCCACTGCCTAGCTCAAGGGCCTTCGGACGGGCCATGTTGTGCGCGAGGGCCGGCTTCTTGAGCGCTGCGGCGAGGTACAAGGACAGACATTGCGCACCCAACCACAAAGCGGTTCCGTTTGAGCGACCGTCGTCAAGCTGAGAAAGGGTGAATGTGTTATCGAGAAATGGGTAACTGAGAGACGAAAGATGCTTGGTGCGGTGAGCAGGGACGGGCATGGGTATAAGAGAGCAAGGAGGAGAGCGCGCGCCTGGTGGCTGTTGTGTGCTGTTGTGACCGTCGCCGCTGCAGACCTGCAGGCAACATCCGTCCCCCACGTTTTCTCCTCCTCCCTCCCTCCTCTCCCATTTCCCATTTTTCCATCCCCCTGCCCTCATTTTGAGCGGCTTGATTTCCTCGCGCCATGAAGGCCCTTTTCAATCGTTTCAACAGAGGTCTCACAAAGGATAAGAGAGATCCCAAAGATGCAGATACCCCACCCAGTGTACACAGGGAAAAACTCCCCCAGCTCCCTCCTCTTCCAGAATGGCCTCCACGGCAGAGCGGAACGCCCTCATCATTCGCATCCGACAAGCCCCTTCCTGACTTATCACAACGCCCTCTGCCGCCTGTTGATGATACGCCGCCCACCTCATTTCAGGACTACGCTTCCATAGCAAGTCTTCCTGCTCGCGGTCCTTTATCAGATGTAGCAGAGGAAGATTCATTCGATGCCAACGTGGTCACCCGCACCTCCTCGTCCCGACCGGAGCACGACTCAGCAGGTCGCAGCTCGCGCAAGACGAATAACGGCAGCATCAGCACGACGAACGGCAACCTAGACATGCACAAGAAGGTCGCCTTCGTCTCCCCTCCGCCGACACCTTCTGGTCCAAGCACCGATCGTGCGCTACCTTCGGACGCTGTCGTCCCAGCAAAGACTTCCGTGTCGCGCTTCCAAACTCAGGGCAAAGAGTCTCGGGGTTCAACGTCTACTGCGGCGTCAGGCTCACGAACAGATGTTGTTTCCACGACGAAGAGTACTACGAGTACGGTCAAGGCCACTTCGACGCGCACGACTACATCCCCATACCCTACGAAAGGCTACGGGGATGCTGCCTCTATCCACCAATCCCTCCGATCGGGTACCCCGTTCTCGCAGCGATCTGTTGGTGCGAGCAGTGTCTTACCGCCCGCCTCCTGGAGCGAGGGTGCGGAAGAAGATCTAGTCGTAAACCTTGGGTCGCGAGAACGCACACGGCAAGAAGTGCTATGGGAGATCGTGGCTAGCGAAGAAAGGTCGGTCCACACCGGTCTGCCGTGTAACAGTCCCATTGAACATTTCTTAGATATGTTGCAGAGTTGCTCAAAATGAAGGATACTTTTCTAGTCCCATTACTTCATCCATACGCCACCTCCCCGATAGCGTCTCCGACACTACTGGATTATGAAGACTATCGGATGGATATGCCGTTAGAATCGTTCGAACATCTACCCATTGCTTCTCGCTTCCTCTCGCCGACGGGGTTTCGCTCCGACACTCCAACAGCACTCGACTCCGCTTCAAGGAAGGACGATAAGGACACACCCAACATGGATGCCGACTCGTTCAATTCGGAAGACGAAGAGAACGACCAGATGGGCAGGGGCTATTCAGCGTCGCGCCAGCGTCCGCCTGGTTCGAATCTCGCTGCAAAACACAGCCACCCCCGTTCGCCCTATGGCACAACGGCGACACGAACTAACGGCAAGAACCCATCTGTCCCATTTCCTTCTCGTTCACACCAATCACTTCCCCCACCTCCACGGCCCAACCCTAATGCCTCGTCGACCCAGTCGTTAGGCCGACAATCGTACGTTGGGCCCTCGAACAACGACAGAGATTCGCGCAAAAACGGGACTACTGCCAGCCGTGTCTTGCGGAAGACGAAGAAGAGTCAGACTAGCGCAGATCTCATTGTCAATGGTGGCGTATCGCCGCATCAACTACCAGAGGATCTCCGTATCTGTCTGGAGGCTATCGAGAACAGCATCCTGGAAGGCCATCTTAAGCTCAGCGACGGCCTTAGAAAGCGATACGACGAACAATATCCCCTCGTTCGTTCGCTAGCTGACGTCTTCGTTGCTAATGTACGTTGTCTCGATTCGCGACCATCATCTACCTTTCTAACATGAGTCCTTTTTGTAAGTCACATATCCTGCATGGCTACGAGGCTTACGTACTGCACCTGGAGCGTGCACTGGAGCAGGTCGAAGACATCTTGTCTACGGCGAGCGCTACAAAGCGACCGAAGAAGCAAGATGCCGACGAATGGCACAAGGTCTGCACATTCATGCAACGGCTCGAAATGGACGCTGCCGAGAAAGGCGAGACTGGTCTTGCGATCTCCTTGTCAAAGCCTTTCCAACGCCTCCTGAAATACCCATTACTTTTCCAAAACCTTCTCTTCCACACTGACCCTTCAACATTCGAATACGAGAGCACTTTGCAGATGGTTGCGGAAGTGGAGACCATCGTCCGCAGCATTGAGGACGAGAAGATCCAGAAGGAGGAAAGGGACAAGACCCGGGACGTACTCGCGCGAATCGAAGGTCTTGACAAAGTGCGCCAACTGGCGGCGCCGAAGCCTTCGCGAGTACTGGTGGAGGAGCGGATGCTTACTCCCCGAGAGCAAAGTGAGTCGAAGGGGACATCGCCACCGCCAGTAGCGGGGACTGGCTCCAAGGGTGTTAAAGGGAAGACATCTTTCAAGCGCATCAGCGACGCCTTGCAGTCGGGCAGCAATGGTTTTGGTGGCAAGAAAGACTACTGGCTCGTCATTTTCAATGATGTCGTATTAAGGTGCCAGAGGACTGGTACTACTTCATTGCCGCTGGGAAGCGCGACGAATACGAACTCTTCAAGAGCGAACTCCTTGCCTGAGTTGCAAGGCAAGTCGAAGTATGCGACAACAGGGCGGAGGAATTCGCATGCAAGGCCTCGGAATTTGTACAAGTTCATTAAGGTGATACCTCTTCGTTCGAGTCCTAGAGTTGTGCTGATCAATATCTGCATAGATCGAAAATTGGGCCATTGGCAATGTCGCTCAGCCACGCGAAGGCGTCGTTTCCATGGAAGAGTGAGTTCAACTTGAAGCCTCCGCGAATTTGAATTGACACCATCTTCAGCGTTGTGCGATCCCGCGCGCAGATCCATTCATCCGTACAACCCAAAATAGTTCCCATGCCCAACGAGGATGACGACGTTGCGGGAGATTCCGACGACTCCGATCGCAAGAGCAAGATGAGTTTCTCTTATTGGGGCGCCGACAAGGTCACTCTGCAGAAGCCTCTTGTCAAGCCACGACAAATGTCTGGCTCAAATGGTCCTCGGCGGCCAGGAGGTCTCGCACCATCAGGATACTCTCGCGAATCATCAGCAAATGCCAAGTTCGGCACTCGCTTGGTATCTGGAGAGTCTGCTCATGCTCCGCGACCCGCCAGCCGTCGTACGATGACCAATACCCCGGCCAATCGCCGTACCCCTCACTCTGACGAAGGCCATTCCGTCAAAGTGACTGTGACCAGGCCCGCATGGGACGGCAGCACCCGTGCACCAGCGGCGCCGGGAGGCATTGCCAAGCGTTCCCGAAACACGTCGCAGAACAGCGCTGCAACCCGTGCCACCACAACTTCAACCAAGCTCCTTTCGTCGCCAGCGCCGTCTGAGGATTCTGGGGTGGGTCTCTACCGCCAGATGATCGCTCAGGACCCTTCACTGAGCCAAGTTTAAGTTGTTTTAAGTGGTCCATGCCCTCCTACGCTTTTTAATGCTTTTTAACGCACCACCTCGATACCACCATACCACCCTTTTTCTCCCGGAACCCTCTGGCCCCTTTGCCCTTGTTTATGACCGACATGCGTATTTCTATATTCATGTGCTCCCTCCCTCGGCTTCTATCACGATTAACCTTAGCTTCGCGATACCGTATTCACTCCTTGCATGCTCTGAATCGCTATAGGATTGTTCACCATTATTTTCCTCCTACACGGCGCATCTACAACACTCCCTCATCTTTGCAGGCTTACGTTAACTGGTACATTTGAACTCTCTTTCTTCAGCCGGCCTCTTAATCTACTCGTCTAGATATAAATTGTATCATCACTATGCTGCTTCCGTTGTCGTCTTACTCGTTCGTCTCGTAAGCAGCGTTGTGTATGCTGACACTTCTCCCACTTGGGTCTGCAGCGCAGCCCCAGTCCCCACGAGGGATCCACCTTCATTAATATAATATGCTTTAACCTTCTGCGACGCGTGAGATGGAGGGAGAGCTTACCTGACAGCTGTCTCCGCGGCGGCTTCCGACTGGAAGAGGCCTGTAGCAATGTTAGGCATGGACCGAGTTGGATGCGGAGTGAACTGACCATCAAACACGTCGCGGATATAGTAACCTTCCTTGGTATCGGGCGTGTCTTTGGGCCAGCGTTCGTGTCTCTTCGCGAAGAGCTCGTCGGAGACGACGCTCTCAGCGTAGTCTTTGATCCTGAGGGGATGTCAAACAGAGTGAGTAGCATGAGGGTGGAAGATGCTAACCCGTCTATCCACGAGTACCCAACACCGTCTGAGAACTGCTCTTTCTGTCTCCACAGGATAGAGCGGGGGAGGTAGGGCTAACAAACTTCTTCAAAACTGTTTCAACACGGAAGACAGTTGGCCATACCTTTTCACCTTCAGAAACGTCGAAGGCTTTCCGAATGATGTACTGTCGTGAAAACATAAGTATCTACCGCGGGTACGATAGCCACAAGACGCGCCTTCTCCATCTTCGGGCAGCCGTCGGCGTCTACTTCTTGCTTGTTGCCCTTGGAGAACATCTTTTCCTTCGGGTCGGTGTTCATAGCAACGTCCAAGAATGCCTTGTCAAGGAAAGGGACGCGGGCCTCGAGGCCCCACGCCATGGTGGACCTTGGGTTTTATAATGAGCGTCACGAATTGAAAGGATAGAAAGAAAAACTGACTTGTTGGCCCGTAAACAATCAGAGGTGTGTAAGTTCTTAACTCGACGAACACATTCCTGGTGGAACGACGCTGGATCAGGCGCTGCATGGAAATACAAATACCCTTCATGCGTTTGTTAGCAAAACAACACTCGATCCGGACGTGCAGCAGCATTACCTCCAAATATCTCGTCGCTGCCTTCACCACTGAGAACCATCTTGACACCCATGGCCTTGATTTTTCGGCTGAGAAGGTACATGGGCGTGCTGGCACGGACCGTCGTGACATCGTAGGTCTCCAAGTGGTAGATGACTTCCGGAATGGCATCCAAGCCTTCTTGGACAGTGAAGACATATTCGTGATGGATGGTGCCTAGGAAATGAGCAGCCTTGCGGGCTGCCAGAAGGTCCGGCGAGTTCTCCAGGCCTATGGAGAACGAATGCAGCTGGGGCCAGGACGCAATGGTGGCTAGAAGGGAATATAAGCGAAAGGTCCTTGTAGTAAGGTCCAGAAACGCACTGTCTTCGCTGACAACCGCTGATCCTCCGGGAGGTGTCGGTGGTCCGTTCTGGATTTCCTGCTGTCTCCGTTTCCGGACTTCGTACTGTGCATGCGCGACCTTCTCGGTCTCTCTCGCCGCAATGGACGCGATGAGACTGCTGTCAAGCCCTCCACTAAGCAATACACCGTATGGCACCTCGGACATGAGACGTTTCCTGACGGCGGCCTCCAGCGTTTCGCGCAGCAACTTCAGATCAGCCTTCTGAGTGGGTATCTCTGCATCGTCGGCATCCGTGTTCAACCAAGCAGGGTTGTAGTAACGCATGGTCGAGTCATCTTTGCTGTCGTACACATGGCCAGGTGGGAATGAAATGATCTTGTCACATTCGTCGACAAGGCACTTCAGCTCGGAAGCGAAGTAGACGGCGCCAGGCCTCTTTGAGCTCCAGCCTTGGTAGAGTGTCGTGATACCAATGGGATCCCGTGCAGCGATGATTCTCGGCGGCTCGACGGATTCGTCCAAGAGCACGAAGGAGAACATGCCGTCCAACATATCGCACAACGCCTTGTCATGTTTCTTGTACTAGAGCCGCACAGATTTAGACGAGGCATCATACAAAAAGCGCAATGACATACTAGTGGGAGAATGACTTCGCAGTCCGAATGGGTCTTGAACTTGTAATCAGGACATGTGGCCCTCAGCTTAACGTGGTTATAGATCTCGCCATTCACGGCGAGAATGGTCTTCTTGTCTTCGCTCACGAGGGGCTGGGCGCCAGTGTCTGTAATCCTTCATTGAATCTAGATATCACAACCAAAGGCTCTGAGTAACTGACCAACGCCCACGATCGCTAAACGTTCATGCACAAGAACGCTCTGTTTGCCGACATAGCATCCCGACCAATCTGGACCACGATGTCTCTGTTTCTTGGAGCAAGCGATAAAACGCGTCCGATCGGCTGAAGGCGCATGAATACCATGAACGGCGAATATACCACACATGTTGGAGGACAGCACACGAGCAGGAACAGTATAATTTGACTTTCCGTTGAAACCTCCTCAGCTTTTGCTTGCCAGACATGACTCGCTCGCAGATAAGATATTAGATAACCGCCAAAATGCTTCGGCTTATTCGGCCGGATGTTCGGCGAATTGCGCTGGCAGGGCTCCGCGTGATCCTCATTCGTACCCACGTGCCACGACGCGGCGCGTCGCCTGACGCTGAACGTCGTCCATGATTTGAGTCCTAGAAACCACACCACGCGGCCGTAGCCACGGAACAGCGTCATCGAGCCTAGGGCTGAGAACTCGATACAGTGACTAGAGCAAATGAGAGACAAACACCAGCTTCAAGTAGCTGATTCGTTTCCGACCTACTCTCTGAGGAAACCTTCGGATAGAAATGCTGCTCGCATATAGGAAATCGATTGACACAGACTTTCTTCACATCTTGGAGAAGCTGCTCGGCTTCCTCGTCGACGTCTCTTGGTACAGATGATGGTTTGCTTCTATCCACGGGACGAGAACAAGCAATCCCATCGCCCTTATGCCGGAAGATGCACCCATCGTATCAAACACATACATCCTAATTGCACAAATTGTAACAAATTTACATGAATAGTGGTATAGTCACGCTTCATTAACCCCAAAGGTGTAGAACATCATTAGACAGCCCATCGATATACCTGCTGCCCTGGATAGGATGAGCCTCTAAGACCTTCGCAATCTCGTCAAGATCCTGCTGGGAAAGGTCGACTTCGCCTCCGGCGAAGTTCTCCAGTGTACGATCCTTGCGTCTACAACCAAGCACGTATGAGTATCAAATAGTCAGGTATTGTAAGGAGACACACGAAGAGCCGGGGAGGGGGATGACATGGTCCCCAAGATGGCCCACCCATGCGATGCAAAGCTGGGCGGGTGTGATGCTCTTCTTATCAGCAATGGCCTTGAGAGCATTCACGACAACAAAGTTGTGCTTCATGGTCTGCCAAATGAATATTAGAAGGCATGTAGGCGAAAAGCTCAAAAGCGCGGCCCACATCTGCTTGGAAACGCGTGTATTTACGACGGAAGTCACCCTCTGCAGCAATTTGTTTAGATAATGCACATCGGAAGAGTGCAAAAACTCACCTTCAAGATCTTGCGGGTTCTTGATTTGACCAGTCAAAAAACCCCTTCCCAGTGGTCTTACGATAGACTTAGATAGAAAATGCGTCGATGTAACAAAATGCTCACGAATATGCGGCGACCGCAATGCCCAGCTCTTTGCAAGTTGCGATGACTAACGAATAGCGTTATGATGAACGGGATGTCCGACATAAATGAGTACCGTCTTGCTTACCATCTTTAGTTTCCTGAGTGTAGGACCAAAGGCTGACTTCTATTTCAACACCCGCAACGGGGTATATCTAAGCAAAACACCATATGGATTTCTCTCAACGAGGATTGTCGTAAAATGAAGACGAACCTTATTCGCACGAGCGATAGTTTGGGCGCTCACTTCGGACAGCCCTATGTGGTCGAATTTTCCCTCGGATATCAGCTTGGAGAGTTCGGTCATCGTATGCTCGATCGAGTAATTCGGATCGACGCGAGCAGGCTCAAACAAGTCCATTCTCTTTTTTCCTCGCAGTTTCTCGTTGATGTTGTCAATGCTCCGTCTGAGCCCTTCGGGCCTATCAGAGCAAAGAGATCAGCAAATTTCCATGAAACTTCGTTCGAAGCGCTACTGACGAGGCATCAGGGCTTAATTTATCTGTCAGACCGCCCTGACGAGCGTTCAATGAGTATCGCTGGTCTCCAGTGCACAGGAAGATCGTGGCAAACCTTTACAGATAAAAAAGCCTTGTTGACATATTCGGGGTATTTCTCAAAGAACCTTGCGACAAGCTCGAGGTTCAATGTAGGTGAGCTCATGCCATAGAACTCAGCTGAGAGTCATCGCCAACAACTATCAGCAAGTATCACGAATCAATAGAGATGACATACCGCTATTGAGCAGCATCTTTGCCCCAGCGGGCAAGCTATCCAGACCAGCCTTGATTGCCTCGAAGCATTGTTCTTCAGGCACAGGCGTTGGCTTCCACCTGCAAACGAATTGAGCAAGGCGACAAATCACAACCAAGATAAGATGCGCACGTCATCATCATGAGACCATGCTGGGTTTGGAGGATGAAAAGTACAGTAAGGGCGTATCTGTTCAGCATGGGAGGAGACAACACTTACGCCGACCTTCGCTACGACAACGTCGGAGGCCGTTCCACCAAACTTAACAGTCTTCTGCACCATATCGTGATATTCAAGCGGATGATTAGGGGAGGGAAGTGGGAATTCTGGGAGAGACTGCTTTCGTTTGTAGGGCTTTTATAGATCTGGAAGCCACGGAACGCGGATGTGAGACCAGACGGGGCTAACTTCCAGTACTCTGTTTGACAAGACTTAGATCGGACGTATTATCTCCCCGAAAGAACAGTTCTTCCGCAAAAAAATCAGCAGGAATACAAGAAAGCTAGGACGTACCAAAACGGGGATTTGGAGCAAGTTCGTCGATGGACAGATGGGTCAGAACCACAATGGATTGCCGTCCTGAGTATGTGGACCGTAAGCCATCATCATGAACTTGCGAAGTGAGAAGCGCAACCTTAAGGACAGGCTGAACAGCAGGAAAGCGTGCACCTCTGAAGAGAAAAAAGATAGATGGTGCTCGACGTGATAAGATGGAATCCCGATCGAGCGAAATAAGGTGGAAGTCATCTCATGATCAGCTCCTTGGATAGAAAATGCATCACTAAACGTTGTCTCTGACGAGGATGGGGCCCATGGGCGCAATGCCGAAGGGCCTCGTAACACCACCACCGATGGGATCCAGCAAAGCGGCAGGTCGGTAATACGAAGATACCGCGACATGCTGAGGCGCCCGTAACGAATGGAGTCAATGGACATGGAGATGGGTCAAGGGTCAAGAGAACGTCGACCGTTTATTTAATTTACGGCAGGATATATACGTCTGGACAGAGACATGGCATGAACTGCAATATATTGCACGCGTCTGCAAGCCTCTATAGTATGGGCGCAGTCGACGTCGAGCTGACGAGGCGGCGGGCAGTGTCAGGGCAGTGTCAGGGGAATGTCAGGAGGCGTGACCAGCTTCCCACGCTGCCCAGCAGCAGAGCGCGCAGAGTGAATTGTGTTCGCGATCCTCAGCCTGTCTCGGTTGCTGCTCAGTCTCCCGAGGCATTCCTTGCCCACTATTTTCCCTTCGGAGCACTTTGCTGTTGCTCCCGACCTATTCTACTGTCCACCACGTTAACAATTTGTACTGTAAGATTACGTCGCGATGGCTAGAGACAGACTTGCAGCGATGCGGGTATGTTCACCTCCTCTCCCAACCCGTTCAGCTGATGCATTTTGCTATATTTGCAGGCGCAGAGGCAGGCGACGGGCCCTACTAGTCCCACTGGCCCCCAAGGGGGAATAGAAATGGGAGGGTTGAACACTCAGGACCATATCACCAACGGAAATGGCAGAGGCGCGAATGCAACCGCGGATCCTATGGCAGAGTTCTATGCCGAGGTACGCGTTATTCGCCTCTACCACCGTGTCTTACTGTCTTGATTGATGTCCTTTCGTGCTAGATCAATACAATTCAGGACATGATTCGGCAGTTCGAGAGCAATGTCTCCAGAGTTTCTGAGTTGCATTCCAGGTCGCTTGGCTCGTTAGACGAGTCGGAGCAGAATACCGCAGTTCTGGATGAACTTGTTGCAGAAACACGGAATCTAAGTAACCAGATAAAGAACCGCATCCAGGATTTGGAGAAGCAGCCAGTGCCACCAGGACAGGACCTGCGGATACGAAAGAATCAGGTACGCGCCAGCCACCAGAGTCGCGATCCGCGCTGAACGCGACCATAGACATCTCTTGTCAGGACGAAGTTCGTCGAGGCCGTGCAGAACTACCAGCAAGTGGAGCAGCAGTACCGCAGAAGGTACAAGGAACGGGTCGAGCGGCAATTTAAAATTGGTTGGTATACTTGAAATACACGGAGATCATTCTTCTGACTGCTAGCCAGTCAAGCCTGATGCAACACAAGACGAAGTCAACGCTGTTGTCAACGATGAAACTGGCGCCGGTGGTCAAGTATTCTCACAAGCGGTACGTATTGAAGTTTATCATATCGGTGGTGATGCTGAACATTGGTCTCTAGCTTATGTCGACAACGCGCTACGCAGAGTCAAGACAAGCCTACCGCGAAGTACAGGATCGTCATCAAGACATCCGCAAGATCGAGAGCACATTGGCAGAATTAGCGCAGATCTTCAATGACGTACGTATCGTTCTTCATGATTGCTGTCCATCTGCTCATCCGCAATACAGATGAACTTGATGGTGGAGCAACAGGACGACACTATCAATGCTATTGAGACGTCAGCCGCCAATGTACAACATGATACTGAAGCTGGGTGAGCCTCTAGCTTGCTTGCTTGCGTGTCATTGTCCCTGACTGTCGTCCTTGCAGGCTCACACACACGGAACGTGCAGTTAAGTCCGCGCGCGCAGCACGAAGGAAACGATGGTTCTGCTTCTTCCTCGTCCTCATTATTCTTGCGATCATCGGCATTGTCGTCGGCGTGACTGTAGGCAATAAATAGATCATGATCTAGTCGTTTATTTTATCTATGAGGGTGGCCTCTATGTAGCCGAGGTTGGATATCTAGTACTTCATTCATTGTATACTTATTCGTTAGGACGATTCATGTTCTCTTTAGCTTCATGACTCTTACGTACTGCTGTTAATTTCTTGGCTGACCTCTCATCTGTCACAACGACCATGTCATGCCTCATTTTCTACCTCTAAATTATGTGCACACTGAATGCCATCAAGGTGATGTGGTCCGAGCAAGAGTGGTGCATGCGGTGGACCGAGGAGTGTGTCAGTGTGTTTGTGTCAGCGGCACGAAGTGGTTCGAGTAAGATAGACGACGAGCAAATCCCGCACCTTATGTAATATTATGTAAGGTGGCGTGGGAACCGCCAAATGTGCTGGCAACGACATATCCCCTACCCCCGCGGGCGGGCACAGGTCCAAGAATGTATATTCTACTGTAGCTACACGTCACGTATTGTCGCTCGTACTTCAGCAATCATATCTGCGGGCAGTGTGCGGTGCCCGTGATACTTCTTGTTTGCCCACGCCGCCTGAGGTCCCGACAATCCTTGCTCATAGCCAGAGATGTATCGTGCCGAGCGGTTTGCGTACCTGCAGGCACATCAGATCTCGGCAATGATAGGAAAGAAGCCGCTTACCGCTTGATCGTGATTCCCGAGACGCTGTCAAGGGCATCCTTGACGATCTTCTCCATCGCGTCGATATTTGTCGTGCGAGGGCTAGCGCGGTAACGGAGCTTTGCAGCGCCCCAATACTGCTCAATAAAGTTGAGCTCGCAGTGGAATTTCGGGTAGAAATCACAGATGTGACCCCGGCTTTCAATGAGTTCTTCCAGCGCGGACTTCTGAGCTGCAAAGTCGGGCTGATGGAAAAGAAGCCGCCGACAGCAACAGTCGGTGCTTCCTTTGGCGCACTTTGCCGCACAAGAAGCCTTAAGCCCGCTTTCAGGCCACAGGCCACGCTCCCGGATAATCACCTCCATACCCTTGAACCAACCTGGCATCTCGGGATGATCGTCAGGGAAATAAAACGGCTGAGCTGTGCCATCGGCAAAGCGGCCATCACGCATGTTCGGGCCATCCTTTTGTTGTGTCCAGCCGAGCTTGGGGTTCTTCGGCATTTTTGTTGCCGACAGTGCATCTGCGGCGCGTTTTCGATGTGTCTGTGCATTGTCGAAAAGGAATAATGCCGTTGCGAAGCCGTAGGTCCGGGCCTCGAAAATATCAATTGCGAGCATTGTCTGCAGCAAGAGATCATCGTTGGTAAAATAGCCGTCGCGGTTTTTGCCAGCTCGAAAGAAAAGCCGCGCTTCACTGTGACTAATGTTAGATTTGTCGTATTGAGATAAAATTAGCACTCACTCGTCACCAAATGTGAGCCGGCCGAGATCAGGACAAAGAAAGTCCGAAACCATAATGGATTCGCCTTCTCCTTTCGGCTGTGGGGTAGGCCCTTGGTCGAAGTGCGACCAAACTTTCTTCCGGCGATCGTTTTGGAAAAATGTTGACTCATCGTGCGTGATGAGATAGAGCCGAAAGCGCGGGTCCTGGGGCACGGGAAAGCCTCTCGGCGTCGATGCAATGTCGCCATTCACATCGTACAGGACCATGCGCTTTTCGTAATCTCGGTAACGCTCGACGAAGTCCTTCCGATAGGCAACAACGTCTTCGCGCTCGTGTCCATCAATATACATCCCGTTTTTTTTCTCACCATAGCGCCATTCCATCTTCTTCAGCCACCGTTGTGCAGTCCGTAATGAGATCTTCGTCTTCTTGTTGCCCGCGGTACCCAGCTGTTCCTGGATCTCAGATCTGTCGATGAAATCGACAATGTCCTGGGCGCGGATATAGCCTTTCTTGCCGACTTCGAGCAGATGCATTTGAATTTGCTGCGAGAAGTCTTCATCATCGAAGATTGAGCTTGAAAATCGGCCATACTGATGAAGTGGCAACTTGTCGAGATGCAGATATTGGTGCAGCCAATCCCGAATGCTGCGCGCCGTTGCGTCGCTACGATTAACGGTCTTTGCAACAATGGCCGATGCCTGGCGCCAAGAGAACGCCGAGTCTTCATCCAGAAATAAATTGAGGGTGCCGACCATTTGAGTAATGCGGGCACGGAAAAGGATATCGAGCTCACGGCTCTTCGAGTGCTTTGTGAGTTCATCCCGTGCAACCCTGAGCTTGTCATGGTCGCGGTACGTGAACTGATTTATTGCTGGAGTGGGCTCCAACAAATCAGTCGATGCGAGGTCTTCGAGCTCGGCCCGTCTCGCTCGAAGTTCTGCCATTACTGCCGAGAGTGGGTCATGATCAGATGAGATCTGCTGATCAGACTCGATGTCATTGCCGAGAACTTCCTCCGAATCCTCAGCATTGAGTTCTTCATCATCAGATGAGATCTCATTCACATCCTAATGCAATATATTGTGTGAATGATGCCTTTCCCGAAATAGAGCACTCACATTGTCGGGCACTTTCGTTGACCGGCGAAACATGTCGACCAATGACAGTTGCGATATTCCCTGGCGCTTGTCATCCTCTGCTTCCTTTCGAGCGTGCGCGCGCTTTCTCTCCTCCGTGCGCTTGCTCAGCCTATCGTAATGCGTTGCGCGCCTCTTTTTCCCCATCAGTCTCTCTTGCGCGTCACGGGAAAGCGCCTCCGCAAGTCCGCGTTGCAGTGCTGCATTGAATGCTGTGAGTTCAGCTTCGGTTTGCATATCTTCTTCTTCTGCGGCGGCATCTCCGCTGTAACCGAACCACTCAATGTCGTCGTCGTCACCGTCACCATCATCACCAGGGGCAGCCGAGCGCTCGGCTGCAACGGGCTGATCAGAATCCGAGGGCCATTCTTCGTCCGATGAGAAGTCTTCTGGCCCGGGGTGGGTGTTCCGTTCTTCCGCGGTAAGGTGAGTGTTGCCTGCGAGATTCTGAAGGCGAGCGCGCTTTGCTTTCGATGGCCGCGGCATTGGTTCCCGTGCTGTATCTTGTGTTAGCACACTTTTTTTCGTCAACAACGCACGTCGCGCAGCGCGTTCGATTCTGTCACGTGTTGCGAGCGCTTAGATCACGTGCGGGCGCTTAGTGAGCGCTTAGCCCGCCAAAAGTCCCAAGGTCAAAAAGTTCAAAATGCGGGAAACAGCTCGGAATGCACAGAAAACGTGTTTTCGGAGGGTTTTGGGTGATCCAATTCATGAGCCTTATAACTAAGGCAGTATCAAGAATCAAAATAAAATTCTTCCTGGGGATGCTATATCTACATGTCTACTACACATCCTAGGGACCAGAACTGCGAAAGAATCACTTGCGGCGGAGGAGTAGGCGTCGTCGTCGGGCGGCGCGCCTGCTTACATAACACGTGCGGGATTCGCGCGTCGTCTATCTTAGGTAATCGCGGTGCCGGCCGCACGTCTTATACTTGAGAAACGTCACCGACTTGAGCTCACGTCGGTGCTCCGTCATTCACCCGCTCACCCTCCTCCCCCCTCCTCCCTGGTGAATATGGCTGGCAAGTCGTCCACTCGTCGGGCCAAGGCTTCGCTCGAGGTCGTGGACCCAAAACACGCTGTGGATCTCGCGACTGCGCAGTCATACTCTGAAAATATATTCCTCTTCGTCCCTAACCTTATCGGTGCGTGTCAATGCAACTATGCGCCCTTTACGCGTCTCCTGAAGCCATTTATCGCGCAGGTTATACGCGCATTCTCCTCGCAGGTCTTGCGTTGCATTATATGAGCTACCACCCAAAATACTGCACGCTTGCGTATGCCGTATCGTGTCTGCTGGACGCCGTAGATGGACAAGCGGCCCGAGCCTTAGGTCAGACGTCAAAGTTCGGTGCAGTTCTTGACATGGTTACAGATAGGTGCGTGGTTTTGGTGAAGCCAGGAGGCTCCAACATGAACTCAACGTAATATTCAAGATGCACGACATCATGCCTTCTGTGCTATCTGTCATCCGCATACCCCGATTACGCCCTTGTGTTCCAAGCTCTTATCTCCTTGGACTTTGCCAGTCATTACATGCATATGTACAGGTTCGTCTTGACTGTTCTGCCTCCGAGGTCGCGTTTCTGGAACCTGTGACGCGCAGTTCACTTGTTACCGGATCCCGAAGCCACAAACTAGTTACGAGCGACGTTAGCCGGATCCTCTGGCTGTACTACAACGATTCAGTGAGTCCTGACGCCATGCTTGTCGTTACATCTGCTGAGTTTGCATATCTAGCGAACTCTGTTCATCATGTGCGCAGGGAACGAAGTGTTCTTCCTTGCGCTGTACCTCATGAAATGGGTCCACACCCCCATCGGACTCAACGTTCCATTCGCGCCATTATTGAACGAGATGACATGGCCGCAGCTTGTCGGCTTCTTTTCATTCTTCATCTGCTTCACCAAGAACGTCATCAATGTTGTGCAGCTATGGAAGGCATCGAAGATCCTGGTTGGGGTAGATCTGGCAGAAAGGAGACAAGCACGGGAGGAGGTCCTGAGGGCGAAGGCATCATAATCTGCATCTATAACTTGCTACGATCTTCGTATTGCATAGCTTACCTAGTCGGAAGGCACAAGGCTGTAATATCCCGCGTTATTTAGACAATTTTTATTATCTTCTGGAAGCAAGAGCTCGTGTGCTGGAGAACGGGGTGTAGGCGCGCGCTTAGTGAGCATGGGTCGGCCAGGTTTAGTGATCGCACCGCGTTTCTTTCCACTCCCAGCTTCCCGTCGACGTGCTCGACGACGCTTGCGCTTTTATGCGCTCTCAATTTCTTCTTCACAGGACGCGGTTACTAGCCAAACCGTCTTCGTCGTCTGCCCGCGCTCTCTTATCTTATTCTGGGCCGGCGCGCTACCCCCGAAGAGAGTCCCCGCAGAAAACAACCCGTGTGTACAGACGATCGTCTTCCTCCGCAACCTCCCCTGCTGGTGCCCAACCGGACTCACATCCTTCAGAACCAAATGGTGAACCGGCATCGACCCCGCCAGAGGAGCCTGCAAACCATAGAAGCAAGAATACCGCAGCTACGGTAGAGCCCAAGGCAGCAGATTCCGCACCCAAGCTCCCCGATGGACTGAACGTTCTTTGGACGCCAGAGTCCGTATCTGAAGCGGCAGAAGCGTCATCACTTCCCCCGCCCGAGATCTTCGAGGAAGCTTTGAACAACCTTCTGGTTACGCTTCATCCCCAGACCCAGAACAAGGCGGCGTATAAGACGCCTGCAGGGCCTCCAGAAGAGCCGACGCTGGCACTTTACTGCCCGATAGAAGGAGGCGACTACATCGTCGATCATACTGTCCGCGAGCTCGCACGCCGGACCGGGTCTGACGTCGTTGTTTTGGATGCCATTCAGTTAGCAGCTGGAGAGTGGGGACACTTCGGAGAGGGTGAGTTTTTCAGCGCTCTCGGAACATCCATCAGCTAATTCTACTGGGGACGTACGTAGCTGCTAAAGCCATCGACTTCCCTAAGAATCCCCTACATTTTCCCAGTCCTGCATCACGCAAGTCGCGCTCTTCGTCATCATGGGAAGATGACGATGAAGACTATTCATATTCACCCAGTGGGCGGCAGATGACACTGCATGTTATGGCACCCATGATGGGTGCGGGCAGACCGTCAGATACTCCCTCTCGAAGTAAGACTGCGAAAACCAAGGCCTTCTTCGAGCAGGTCATCAATATGTCCCCACCTAATTCCACCACCAAGGCTCCCGCCCGGAGACCACGACTCATCTACATACGTGACTTCAATATGCTCGCCTCGACATCCGCGTCCTGGTATGCGCCCCTCCTGCAGGCAGTCCGTTTGCGCCGTCAAGGCCCTCTCGCGCGTCCAACCTCACCCGTGATCAATCCGACTACCATCGTTTTCGGCATCACCCCACCTATCACACCCTTGGATGCGTCGCCTTCAGCGTCGCCCAGCTCTGGTGTCTCGTCCGGGATGAACTACCTCGTCAACCGACCCAGCTCGTCCAAGAAGAAGCCATGGAAGTCTGAATGGGTCGAGGACGAGTTCTCAGAGAAGGCGCGCGAGCGGCGGCTGCGGGAACGGCTCCGCAAGTGGGAGTCAGGCGATGCCAAGTTCTTCGACGATCTGCCGAAACTTTCGCTCACTCCAGAGCCGCAGGAGGAGAATAGTGGACCGCCCATGGTCGTTATTGGCGGTCCCGGGGCGATGCAGGGTGCGATGCCGTTTTCCCTCGGGCCCTTGCTCAAGGATCAGGCAGCAATGCGGAAAAACTCGCCCAATCCAGAAGACACCACCGTGCCCTTCTTCCGCACCTCAGTCCTGGTCCCTGCAGTCCGGTCTCCCACTGAGGAACGGATGCACCGCACGTCGCGTCGGAGAGAGATAAACGAGTTGACGATGCGGATGGGAGTGGGAGCGGTCGGTGGGGCACTTGAACTGGGGCCGCCCCCTCATCCTTCTGCGCCTGAAGCAGAGACACCGACTGAAGCTACATCTGGATCTAAGGACCTCAAGGCTACTGCAGCACCGCCGACCGACATGTGGAATGACTGGGGGAAGAGAGTCGAGTCTTGGCCAGTCGTGAAGCAGATCGCAGACCAGGCGGTCGGGAGTGTGGTCTTTGAGCGGGCCTCGCGCACCAAGGCTAAGGAGGCTGCGACGCTGGATGCAGTTGATATCAGGTGGGACACCGTCCAGAAATCGTGGGCGGCTCAGCAGACCTCGCGCGACCTTCGCAAGGCTTGGATGAAGAAGTCGTTAGTGGGGACTGCTAAGGACCATAAAGAGGATGAGGACGACCTGAAGGAACACGAGGAGGAAGATGAAATCATAGAGCGTGTCAAGAATGACCCTGATCTCAAATCACACGAGATGGACCTCCTAGGATGCATTGTAGACGCAGGTAAGCTATTGCATTTACATGTGCTGCATCTTTTGCTAAAGAGTCCGTCGGTTTCAGCTTCCATGCCAACATCTTTCAGCCAGGTTCACTTGCCTCCGCACACGATTGATTCAATACGGACAATTGTCTCGCTACCTCTTCTTCACCCACTAGCGTTCAAGTCAGGAATCCTGAAAGATCATGGAATGACTGGTTGTCTGCTTTTCGGCCCTCCTGGGACAGGAAAGACGCTGGTGGTCCGTGCCCTGGCAAAGGAAGCAGGATGCCGCATGCTTTCAATAGCGCCGTCCGATGTTATGGATATGGTATGCTATTTTTCTTCAGCCATCTTTCTTCGCAGGGTGCTTACCAAGGCCCGCTATATAGTATGTTGGAGAAGGCGAGAAGCTCGTCCGGGCTGTATTCTCGCTGGCTCGCCGTCTGGCCCCGTGTGTCGTCTTCATCGACGAGATCGATGCGCTCTTTAGTGCTCGCTCATCTGGGCCCCAGTCTGGCGGCGCCATGGCCCACCGGAGCATCATCACCGAATTCATGCAGGAGATGGACGGGCTCAAGTCATCTAGGGAGGACAACATCATCGTCATTGGTGCCACTAATCGGCCATTCGATCTTGACGACGCGGTTCTGCGACGGCTTCCTCGCAGGTTGCTCGTCGATCTGCCGGGAGAAACCGAACGCAGAGGTACGTCATCTCATGCTTGCGTAGGGCGTTTTGCTCACATGTTTGTTTAGAAATTCTCAAGATCCTGTTGCGCGATGAAAAGCTTGCGCCGGACGTCGACTTGCAAGAATTGGCGAAGAAGACTGACACCTTCTCAGGCTCGGATCTCAAACGTTAGTGCAGCCTTGCCTCTGATAGGTATCGAGACTGACATCAAAGTTGCGTTTAGATCTCTGTGTCTCTGCTGCACTCGACGCGGTGAAAGAGCACGTTTCTGTCCCATGGGCGCCGACGCCCGCGTCTACCGATTCAGAAACCACGAACAACCCAGCAGAGAGTGCCACTCCTGCCGAGACCGCTCAACAAGCTCGTCTGCTTCATCTCAAGAACTTCACGAAGGCCTTGAAGGAGATCACCCCGTCCTCGTCCGAGTCGCTGGGGAGCCTTACCGATCTCCGAAAATGGAACGAGGAGTTCGGCGAAGGGCGCAAACAGAAGCACAGGCAGGTCTGGGGCAAAGACCGCTTTGGCTTCATCAACCATCTCGGGACGAACGACGACGCGCGAGTTTCGCCAATTAGCCCTGCAGGCTATGTATCTGATAAATCAATCGACTAGTAGAATATTTAGAAGACGCATAGTAGTAGTACAACTTGCTAATTGCCACGTTGAAGTAGCGTGCCCTGGTCTGACCTAGGTCTAGCGTCTGCGTTTACCCTTAGCTTTGGCTGAGGGCGCGGGTTCCTCCTCGTCTACCTCCATTGCGTCCTCGTCCTCCTCTTCCTCGTCTTCGGAGACACTACATGGAAAATAACATGAAAGGCGCATTCCATTCAGAGAAGAAAGGACTCACTGGCGCCTGGAGACGCGCTTGCCACGTTGACTCTGTCTGCGTCCCTTCTGCGTCTGGGTCGGCTGCTGCGAAGGCTCATCCTCCTCGTCTACCTCGGCAGCCTGGCTCTGGCTAGGCTCCTCTTCTTCGTCGCTTGCCTCTGTGGTGCTCTTCCTCCGCGTCCTGCGGTGCCCATCATCCTTAGGGGCTGCATTCTCGCCGACGGGCAGCAGCTTCTCGGCGCCGGAGCCCTTGGACCAGTCCGTGTTGCACGAGGGGCACTTGCTGTGTGTCTTGCGGTACGCAGTCATGCAGTGGCCATGCAGCTGCGTGCGGCAGTTGTTCGTGTAGCACCTCGTGCCGCGGGTGACGATCTGCGTAAGCGTTAGGTGATGTTCATGCGATGAGCGATGCGAGCACAACGGACCTCCAAGCACACGGTGCATTCTACAATCTCATCGGGGTATGTCT
Source organism: Hericium coralloides (assembly GCA_003675405.1). Taxonomy (NCBI): domain Eukaryota; kingdom Fungi; phylum Basidiomycota; class Agaricomycetes; order Russulales; family Hericiaceae; genus Hericium; species Hericium coralloides. The sequence continues at coordinate 811,204 of QUOP01000216.1, read as the reverse complement.
GTCGTATATAGGGCTGCAGCTCGAGTAGAGTGCGCGTGGAAAGGGAGTAACGGCCCTTCCTGCAGGCTCTTCAGTAGTATTGGGAAGGGAAAAGGAAGAGGTACGCACTTGGGCTTCAGCAGCCAGCCCTTCGCGACGAAGCTTGCCAACACGTTTTCGGCCTGCGTCTTCGTCATGTTGGACTTGAGACCGTTCACCTCCCGCAAAGCCGCCAAGGATGATATCGAATACGAGTAGTTGGGTGCAAGCATGATCTGCTCGATCTGGAGAAGTGGTAGCGTCGGTACTCAGACACCGGGATCGCTGTATCGTAGACTCACGAGGGCTTTGAAGTAGGCAATTTCAAGGGGCGAGTAGTCTGTCGCCATTTGAGCCACCTCATCGCCGTTTCTATTGACCTTAGGGTAGAACAAAATTAATTTGGTCAATCATGGGTGAAGATATCGCGCCTTACAAGGGCGAACATCTGTCTACCCGTCTTCTCATCGTTCGAGTGTGCCAATTCGAGGTCAATGGGATTGAGAGATTCGTTTATTCCTGTAATAAAGTCATCCCAGGCATTCTTGTCAGGGCCCCATGGGATGTCCAGCGAATCATCTGCAACTGGAGGAATGCAGTTAGTCTCGCGCACGGTCCAGTTTTTCAAGGTCAATTGTCTACCTTTCACCGCGTCTACACACTTCTTCCAAAGGACTTTGGCGAGGTTTACCGAGACGACGCGTCGGGACAAGATGGCCTGGAGAAACAGTTTCTGTACATCTGCGGGGGACGCCATGATGGTGGTAAGGAGCAGACGCGCGGTGGTGACCGCGACAAGACGCGTCTTTCAATGGGCGCTTCGACACGCCACAAACGCGAAATCGGCAGAACAGTCGCGATGCAAGGTATTGCATTGCCAGACAGACATTTGGATGAGTAGAACTAGATGATTCACAAGCGATACAATATCACAACCATAAGCATCTCATGTCGTAAGGTAGCCATGTCCCAAAACAGTTCCGGGATGATGTACGTAGTGTAGATGTTCGTTATGGAATTCCAACGCCCTCATAGCTTGCGCACGCGCAGCGTCTTGCTCACCATCGCTGCAGCCCAAACGCCGATTACGAAGCTGGCTATGTGGATGTCGCCATCCCCACTCTTGCTCTGCCACAGCGAGACCACACCTCCAGGAATGCCCTCTTTTCCCTCAATCCATCCTTGCGTTTTCCAGTAGAACAAGACGGCAACCATAGCCAATGACGAAGGGATCGGAAGACCCTCGAAGTAGCGAGCCTTTCCAGTCGCGTCTTTCGGGACAACCGCCACGGTCGCGTTAAAGCGGGCGAGACGGGCGAGACCGCAACAGATGAATCCCGTGAGCGCGACGGTGTCGAGACACGACCGGAAGCCCACGACAAAAGCCAGGACGGCAGGCGCAATGCCAAAGGATACCTGGAGAGCGTCACACCCAAGATCAGAAACGAGTGAGAGGACCAGAACCATCGCACCCACCAAGTCGGCCAATGAATCTAATTCTTGCCCGAGCATACTACTGGACTTCCTCCACCGCGCAACTTTTCCATCCAAAAAATCAAACAGTAGGCCTGCGTAAGGAAGGGCGAGGGCAAGCGTGAGGTATGATTCGTCATTCGTTAACAGATAACGGCACGAAGAAAACAACGAAAAGGAGCCGCAGACGCCATTCATGATGGTGACCAAGTCAGCTAGCCGGAAATTCCTGTGGAGGAAGATTGGAAGACGAGACTGACGATGAGTACTGGATACGCGTAGCAGGGGAGTCTACACATACCTGACCAGTGAGAAATGGCCGTCGGTGTCTTTATACTGCTGGAGCGCGACCGCCCTCAGGTCGTCCATCGCATCTTGAGCATTTTGCGCATTCTCTTTGGCATTCTTCCTTTGGCTCATCTGTGATGCTGAAAGCAGATAGAGGGTGAGCAAGAGTAGTGAGAGATGGGGGGAAAGGGAGTCGTCAGAGGGGTCGTGTGTCGGAGACTACTGTACCATTTCGAACGGTTCGCCGGTCACGCGTCACAGGGGTCCCTGGTGAGGCGAAATCTGACCCATGTTGCGCGTCACAAGGGCCGGTGGCGAATTGGTTTGACGTGTAACAGTTGGTCCGATTTGGGGGTTTGGGTAACTGCAGTGCTTGATAGTATATTTGATGGAGGATTGCCCACAGTATCTACATTTCTAGCTTTCACTGGTCTCATTGACCTTTCAATCATGCAAATTGGCATCTCAGAGGTGTGCATTTGGCCTGGTGAAATACACCTTCTGGCGAAATTTTTCGTCTGTCGCGGTCACATGCCTGGGCTGGCGAATGAAAATATTCGCCAGGCTGGTCACAGTCACAAGGGGGTGGTGAACCGTTCGAAATGGTACAGTAATGGCAATGAGGAGCACCGCGTTAGCGGACGCGCCTCCTTTACGTAATCCTGACGCAGCCCCACGGCGGTTCGACCTCCGCGGCATCGTTTCTCCTCCAACGACCATCGACAAAGTCCTCGGCTTTCCATCTTGTATCTTATGTTGCACACACCCGCTGCGTGCCTTCGAGAGCCTCAATATTCACTAGCTTCCGTGACCGAGCAACAACAACGCATTACATCCGGCGTCGCCAAGCACACACGTAGCGACGCATTCAGCGTCAGCTTGATCGAAGGCAACATCAACTTGCCAGTAATGCAGCAAGAACAAGCTCAGATTAGTCAAAATCTACATATCAATCCTATCCAAGATCTTGGAATCGTGTCGTGTCATGTATCCCTAAGGTATGCGCAATCAACGTGTGGCGGCTGCGTTCGTCTTTTGGAAAATAACCCGTATCTTCTCCAAGACACGATCCATTTTGTGTGTGACCTGCTGTGTGCGCAAGATATCGTCAATACAAGCCTCATGTGTGCATATCAAGACAAGACCGACCGATAGAACGAAGCCCATCGTGAACATCTTGCTATACCCCGACAGAACGGGAGATTGAGGCTCCTCCGACGTGCGGCTGTCAAGGGACGTCTCAGAAGCCGTCGAGCACTACAATGCCCATGTCAGCATCAATGTGTGTCCAAGATGTGTGCTACGTGCAACGCACCGACGCAAGAGTTTCCAAGTCCGTCGTGATGTCTTCAAGTGCAAAGGACGGCAAGACTGGCTAGCCAAGCCCACCCGCCGTTGTTAATATGATGGAGTCGTCACCAGAGAAGAGATCTCACCCCATAGAGTTGGAAGACACTATCAGGAGCTGACGGCTCTTGTGTTCTCACCGACGGCCAAAACAAGTAGACATCATATTCGTCGTCGTCGTCGTCAACCCAGCCGTATGGCACAACGCGCTCTTCTTGGGGGAGATACTCATGCATGGCTGTCTAAGAAGGGATGGGTGTGATGGGTGAGGAGACAGGCGAGACGGCTGGCATTTCGGGAGAAAATGAAACCTTTTATACGCGACGACGGCGACCTCGTAATTGGGTAGGAAGAAGCCACCAATACCAAGCTGGGGCCGCCGCAACGGTCTCACACAGGCGCCCACAAGTCGCGCTCGCTGCCCCAATGACCAAAATACCAACAGACTCCCTAGGTTTCCAACGACCTATCGTGTCATCCCCAGAACAAAAGACCACCATAGATGCGCCTAACATTTCTGGATTCGACACAGAGAAGACCTGCTAGGCGTGAGTAGGAAATGTAATCGAGCCTGCTGCTAATTTACCTCCGCGCCGTAAAGGGTTTGGGGCTTCGTGCATCACGCAGGGCGGAGATCGACGCGTTTCCTCGCCGGTCTTCATGCGCCGCAATCCCTTGAGGCAGATCCCCGCAGCTTTCCGTAGTGGTGGGTTCTCGCACAGAGCGCAAGCATTGCAAATCAACACCCGAGGACCTGTGCGAGAGCCGTCCACCGCGGAAAGGCGGAGGCTCGCCAATTACTCGTCCGTTGCTTCGCTCCCATAATTCATGAAGGACACCACTGCACTGATCTCCAAAGGACATATAATTGCAGGCCTTCTGGTTCCATATCGCTGGTACTTCCACCAACTCGGATTTGACCTACATAGGTGAGCCTACAGTTACGTCACGTCACATACAAATGTGACTCGTGTGACATGTACGCCTCCTGGAGGAGGGGACGGCGAGCAAGCAGAAATCCTGGTATGACGGTGCAATGCATGAAAACATCAAGCGTTGATAAAGAGTGAAGGACATACCTGCGAGTTACTCTGCGCACCTTTCTGCACCATAGGGGCCAAGCGTCTCCGCTGCACCTCCCCCCCGCACACCCTATCAAGTAGGGATTCTCCTCCATCAAGACGAGGTGGAAAGGTCACGCAAAGCACCATCCAGTAAACATCATTCTGTCCGTCAAGTCGCTATGAAGTGCCCGTACCACCAAACCCGCAAATCGCCTTGAGATTTGTGCGACCGTCAAGCCTATGTGTCGATAACTTCAGAGGCCCTAAGTGGCAAAGACAGCCAGTGGATGCTCTTTGTGTGTGCCGTCGGCCACTATCACAAGCAGTAGACAAGAGTTCGAAGCCACCCCACCGCTCGATTATGAAGGCGGCGATCAAGACCTCTCATTGCACCGACGAATTTCAGCCACTGCGGGAATGAAGAAATTGCCAGAATGCACCCTCACAACACCATCTCTGTCCAAGGGAATTGACCGAGGAACAATAGGGCGATGGGGGAGGATATGAGAGGATGACAACGTGGTTGTGGAAGCGAGCGACTGGCGGTCACAGCATGAGGACCGTCTCGCGGCAACCGCTCCCAAAACTCCGCTCGCCATATTCTCCATCTCCCCGCTTTACCATCTTCCCCCATGCGTCCTCTAGCCTCAGGCCTCAGGGTTGATTCATCTTTCTGACCTGGGTCTCCGATCACGCGGGCCACTCTGCTCTGAATTTCCTTGAATTTTCCCCCTTCTCCACGGCCTCATCTACCGTCCTCAAGTCCGCCGAAGAAGTCTCCGCAGACGCCTGCACCTTCTTGAAGGTCCCCCTTCTCCGCTGCCCCCGTTTTCATTTTTCCCCGTCACCATCTCTTCCGCTGCCCCCACTGGTACCGTCAAGAATCCGTGCAAGCCTGATCCCACTCTACCCTCTCCCACTGGCCTCCTACATCTCCCATTGGCCTCCGTCAAGAGTAACGGGATTATCGGAAAGCTGGCGGCGGTAGAATTTGGTGCATGATCTGGAGCAGAGACCCGAGGGACTTCAGGATTTATTCTCCCGGTGTCGGTATGTCTTCAAACATAGCCTTCGGCTCCCCCCCGCTCCGGCATTTGTGTCAGGCGTCACTGCTCACAGACGGGCATCTATTTATTCGACAATCCTAAGCAAGAAATATATTGTTACATCCATCATCGCTACGCGACAACCTCAACTAGCCATGACGACGTCTCCATCTGCCTCAAGCTTGACCTCCGCCTCCGCCGCTTGCTCCAGTTCCCTACTTCTCGTCGCATATTGGTTCGGATGTGTGACGCTCTCCTGACCACCAACACCATCCCCCTTCTTCACGCCTCGGTGCGCATGCGTGATCTCGAATACACGCGTGCAGGCCACGTGGTAATGGCCCCCCTTCACCGTGTTCAATATATCCGGGATGTCCGCCGACGTTAGGCCCTGCGACGAATACATCGACTGAAGTGCCGACTGCAGGTTGTCCGGGGAGAAATGGCGGAATGGACAGCCATGCGAGTCCGTTGGGCCCGGTTGGTCGCTCGTCAGGATCTGCTGGCAGCTTCAAGACTATGTCAGTGGCACGACTGTACCTAGGGTCTTCAAAATGCATACCTTTTCGCCTGATAATTGGCGCGCTTGCCCTCGAGGCCGTACGAGTGCCGGATATTGTACTTGTAGTTTTTATTGAATTGATCGTCGGTGAAGCCACTGAACGACTTGCGCCAAAACATCATGGCCTCCTCGATAGAGAGGCCAAGGACCTGGACATCATTCCACGTCAATATTTAGCCTCTTAGCCATCATGGGACATTGATGTGCGTCCACCGACCTTTAGGAACAGGCCATACTGCAGGCGCCCGAAGTGCTTGAGATGGTGATTCCGCTTGAGGTTGTCCTGCAGGTTTCGCATGCACGCGGGGAAGTGCTTCCTGGACAGCTCCTCCACCATTTCGGCCTTGATCTCGTCGCCGGCGGTGGTCTCGTTCCATTCTGACGACACGCCGGCCAGGAAGCCTTGAGATAGGTGATTGAGTATCGGCACCAGGCGGGTGTCCTCGTCCAAACGGGGGAGAGCTTTGGCCGTCAACTGGATTTATGTTAGCTGGGGGCCTTTGTGCAGAATACGGATCACTCGCTTCCAAAGCCTTCTCTAGATTGGATTGAAACTCCTGGTATACAATACTAGACTGGTCTCGGGTTGGAACATACGCGTAGCCGCCTTTGAGGAACACCCGCCGTCTTTCGACCAAGTCTGGAACCCTTGTCCATTTAACCTGGGATCGTAAGATGAACACGGATGCGCGACTGCCGAAAAGAGGCGTATGTTGGATATCGTACCTTGTAAAAATCTTCATCGTCCCTTACGCCCGAACTCTGAAGCTGAGAAGCATATTGTGCTTTCTCGCGTGCATCGACCTGAAACGATCTGCATGCGTGAAAATGTGGCGGGATGGAAAAAGCGTACCTGGATCCAGTCAAAATCTCTGGAATTGAGGAAAGCTTTTCGATCAGCAGGAGCAACCTGCCCCTCATACTCATATCGCACACGGAAAAGGGTATTCTCGGCCTTGATAAACCGACGGCGTAGCTCCTCCCTGCGCGTCACCATCAGCCCACCGCCGATCACACGACCAATCGACACTCACGAGCGGCAGAAAGCAAGTCGCAGCACAAAGTGCCCAATGTGATCTGGTCTCCTCTGCGAGTCCAGATCACCCCGACTCGTCGACGCCTCCATCGGCAGGTATTTCTCGCACTGCTTGCGCGTGATGGTGCAGATCTCGTCCCAGGGCCGGTTGCGGGCGTAGCATGACTCTATCTCTGCGAGGATGCGAAGGCGATCGAGGGCGTAAGTCTCGAATTCTTCAATCGTGATGTCGTCCAGAGGCGGCCTGTCATAGCTGTCCAGCGCAGCACGTTAGGGATCGCGTCTTTGCTGAGAAGCAAATGCAAAACCAACAAGTTCAGCCGGTGTGGATATTTGAGGATGCTATGTCGCTCAACCTCAGGAGCGAGTCGTCTGGCAGATTGCATGATAGAGTTGGATTTAAAGAGACAAGAACAATATTGGTCCCGGGGAATGCAGGTATCAGAGGGAGGACTGGAATCTGCGCGTTGGATGGGAGTTCAATCAACGCGCGCGCAAGGGAGAAACGCGTTACGTCACGCGTCTGTCACTCCTTCAACTCGTAGACAGAGAAGTCTGAAGCACAACTGAAGACACTGAAGCAAGAAAATAGCACTTTAAACACTCGATAGCAGCTTGCTATAAATACAGTACGATACGAAAGCTAGCAATGCGACATATAATACATAGCCCGAAACAACCAGTTCAGTCAAAAGCATACTTAACACCGCGTTCGTTCCTCGAAAGCAAAGATCCAGCGAATATGTACTCGAACAAAGCAGGCCTATCATACCTCACCACCGGTAACTTCACTTCCATTCAGGCCTTGCGCGGGCGTGACGCGTACGGTAGCTTGTTCTTCTGCGCGTGGGGGTGGTCCTCGGCGTAGCCCTCGAAAGTGACGCCTGGCCTCTGGCGGCGGCGGACTCCCCGGTCACGCAGCTGTGCCTCCTCGTTGTTCCTCCACTCGTAGGTGGCCTGCACGGGGTCGCGTGTCTGCGGGTACAGCTTGGGCGTCGGACTGCGCGTGGACCCGGCCGGCGACGTGATGACGGTGCTCGCCTGTAGAGCCTAAGGTCAACGCGTAACTCAAATCAAACCAAGCCCAGTACTTACACCACCGTGGGTGCCGTCGGCCGCTTCGACAGAGGCGGCGGAAATGGTGCGATTCCGCTTTGAGAGCAGGCGAAACGCAGAAAATGGATTAGCGGCGGAGCTCTTCTTCTCCGGCATGACAGCGGGTGCGGTTCCAGAGATCGTCTTCTGCGACGCAGGCGTTGCAGCGCCCTTCCTCATTGCGTCTGCGGCATGTGGAGCAGGAGCACTTGCGAATGCTACTTTTGTAGACGGCGCCTTTGTAGAGGATGGCTGGGCGGCAGCCTCGGCGGGCGCAGGCTGTGGTGCAGGATCACCAGACCGCTGCTTGCCAGATAACGACCTGGAGCGGAAAAAACCGCCAAATAAACCCGACTTCTTCTTTGGCTCTGTCAACGACTGGGCGTACGGGGGAGGTAGGTCGGGCTCCGGAGAAAAGGGCAGCTTGGAGTTCGAGCGCGCGAGCGACGACGGCGTTCTCAGGTCCGGCTCGGGCGACGGGGAAGGCATCACTTTGCGCTGCTGACTGCGCGATGGCGCGGGAGTCGAGGAATGGCCGGCTACTTCTACACGTCGCGTTTGCGCGTTTGCGTACGGGTCAGGCGCAGCCTGCGGTTGCGTGTACGCGCGCACAGGCTGCGGGGCCACAGCGATGCGGGGTGCGACGGGCTGGGTCTGCGAGCGGGTGGGAATCTGGGGAGACATCGCTGCGCCCTGGGACGGTAACGCCGGCGAAGGCACGGATGCGCTATGCTGGTGACGTGCCTGACGGGGTGCTGATGCTGGATGCGAACTCGTACCTGGTGCAGCGCGAGTGGACGCCTGGTTATTAGCGGCATACCCTTGCTGAGAGACGTACGTTGCGGAAGGATACAGCATGTTTTGGCCTTGAGCAGACGGCGATGCAAGTGTAGGTGCCTGAGACGACGGTGTCTGGCCCAATAAAGTTGTTGACCCAGTATCGTAAGATGGTGTCCGAGACGTCACTCGCGCAGCAGCAGCAGGCGCAGTAACTGGAGGCGCGTTGTGAGAACGAGGAGAGAGATTATCCGAACGGTGCTGGCCATTAGATGGAACGCTTAGATTAGCTACATAATTTGAAGTCGCCGTGGGCGTTGCGTCTAAGTGAGATGGGTATCCAGACGTAGCAGGGTATGCTGAAGAGATTGCGTTGCGAGACGAGGAATGAGGAGCATTATACCGTGAGGGGTCATGAGGGTGCGCATAATCAGTGGACGAAGAGGGAAGCTGAGAAGACGAGGCAGGAAGATGCTGGGTGGGCAGGGAGGTCTCCTTTGGTGGGGTATTCTGCGACATATAGTGAGCATGGTGGCCTGGCGAGGGTGTCTTGGTGGCTTTGGGGGAACGAGGATCATAGCCAGCTGTTGCATAGGATCCCGGATTGAGGTGGGCATTTGGATCCTGTCGAGTGCTGCGATCCTTCGGGACATCACGCGATGATTGTCGAGATGGTGGGTGCTGAGTGTGATCAAGAGTCGAGTTGTGATACTGTGGAGTTGTACGGATAGCATCTTCGTTGATCGGAAAAGAGGCAGCCAGGTCTGGATGCGGTCGCCGTGCTGACCCGTTTGACGGCGTCATGGCGATACCGCGGGGAATAGCAGGACTAGCTGATTGGGCATGTCCATAAACAGCAAGCTCAGGCTGAGTTGTGTGTTCCCGATGACTATGGCCTGACGTAGCGTAAGACACAGGTGCAGGGACCGGAGTGTGACTGGCAGCAGTGGAATGTCCATAATTGCCATAAGACTGCCCAGGTGGCGGTGCCGACGAAGCCGGGATGTAAGGGCTCGGGGTATGTGCTACATTATTAGCTCTGGGATCATACGAAGGCGTGCGTGTAGGATGTGCGGCGGGTGAGGGGACTGTGGGCTGTGATACTCCGGGATGAGATTGATAAGGTGCATGGGCGGAATAAGCGCTGGGGTGGTTCTGTGTACCAACCGTCGCGGGTGTGCGGCTGTCCGAACTGCTCTGATGTGCTACAGTTGGTCGAGCCTGCGGCTGGACGTATCGAGAGTCTGGTGCAGCTTGAGCCCGAGAAGACGGGCTCGGATTGTACACGGAATCGTGTGAAGTACCATTGGCTGTGGGGACAGGCGCGGTTGTGCTGCGCTTGTGATACTGATCAGGAAGCTGGTCAGATGGGCCTTGAGCGGCGCGGATACTAACAACCTGAGCGGGCGAGCTGTCCCTTTCGATCCGTGGTGGAGGCACGGGTAAAGGTGCCGGCGATGGAGGGGTGGGCGTTCCAGCTGGCGTGGCGTACTGACTTTCTGGCGGCCTCGGGGTAGGCGCGTCCCCTGAACGGTTGAAAAACCACTGCGAGAACCCTGACTTGCTCTAATCACAGCGTCAGTTCAACGAGTGGGAGACCAACCGGTCGAGTTACTTACCTCTTGCTTTGCAGCGGGTGGAGCCAGCGTTTGATGCTGAGCATTAGATGACGTTCTCGTTCGCGAGAGCCCGTTCGCGAGCGTTGATGTGCCCTGCCGAGTGTCGCCATTATGTGCAGCGGGCCGAAGAGCGTCGTAAGGATTAAGACGCTATATTAGAAATCAGACAGAAGGCCCGAGAAGACCGACACGAGAGGACGTACAGGCTCCCGTTTGCTAGGTTTCTCCGTATCGCTTGTGGACGTTGCATATCCTGGTGGGTATGGAACAGCCTCACTCCGCGAGCGCGAATGCTTCGAAGATTTCGGCTGATCAGAGCTATGACCCGGTAGGACACGAGATGTCTGAGGCGGGGTGGTATGCCTGCGATGCTCCCGGGAAGAGCTTGAAGGAACATTCTCAGAGCGATGTGCGAGGGCTTGCGCTTGCGCTTGCGCCGCGGATTGTGTTACTGGCACAGAAAATGTCTGTTGATGCTGGATCGACATTCCCGTTGCCTGATCAGCAAATCGATTTAATGGAGGGATATTAATGAAGTCGATATCGATTGAGCGCACCTCTGCTTTCCCGTCGGGCTCCCTATGATGCCTGTGACGAGTTGAGCCCGCCAATTTACGCCCGGAATTGTCAGACTCGTCTGAGTCCTTATAACGGGAGCGCTTCGACTCTTTGCCCATGTGCGGGAGGTGTAACAGACCCCGCAAATCGTCTCTGGCCCTCTGCTCTCTGCTCCTCTCTCGTGCCAACTCCAATCGTTGCGCGTCATCTCTAGCCTTCTGCTCTTGCAGTCTTTCCGCTTCATGACGGCGTCGCTCATCCTTCTCCTTGCGACGTTGTTCCTTCTCTCGCCGTCTCTCCTCCTCCCTTCGACTCTCCCGTTCCTCTTCACGACGTCTCTCCTCCCTTCGACGTTCTTTCTCCTTGGCTCTCTCGGCATCCCTCGCACGCTCTGCCTCGTTCTCTTTCTGCTTTTTCGAGGTTTTCGGAGGCTCCTGGTTAGGCGGTGTCCAGAATGTCTGAGCCTGGATTGCCGACGAACTGGGAACTGCTGTTGAGGCTGCAGTCGCTGGCTGCGCGCTCGCGGAGCGGTGATGCCGCGAGCTCTTGCGTTCGTCAGAAGCGCGTGTCCTTTCTGCTGAGGATGAGACCGCTTTGTCGGCCGTGCTGCCCCGCACGGGGTATGTGCGTGAGTCGTATGACTGCTCCGGGTATCGTGGCTGGTGAGACCCATTAATTGCAGGCAGATTAGTGTTCGAGGTCGTAGCCTTTGTTGCTTGCGCGGAGGGGTATTGTTGGGAGGAAGTGGGCGCATGACGTGATGACTTGCTCTTGGAGGGAAGAGTATCATAATGGTGAGACGGCTGAGCTGCGTGAGTAGGGACATGGCCGTCTGAAACGTATCCGCGACTGGAGCTGTGATGCTGCTTTGCGTCGGGTCTCGACTTGGAACGAGATTCAGCAGACGGCTGGTGTTTGGAAGACGATTTGTGCTTGGTGCGGTCAGAATCATATTCACGTTCACGTACATCGTGTTTCCATAGCTTGTACGAGTTCATGGTCAAGCGACCAGAAGGAGGGGGGTATCGGCTGCTGGTGAGCAGCGGAGGAGTCGAGAAATTTAAGGAGGAGACGCGGGAGAAAGAAGGAGGAGGGAAGAAAAGAGCCGGTGTTGGCTTGCAGACATGAGGCCGTCGACCTTTCCGTTTCCGTCGAGGCGCGCTCGCCCGGCCAATTGCTTCCTCGACTTGAAGAGTCTCTTCCTTTGTCCTCCTCGGCCCTCGAGCTCTCTTCCCTCTTTCTTTGTCTATACTTTTCATATCTTATGTCCCCATCTCTCGTGCAACTCATACAAGCAGTAATGTCTCTCCTTCCCACCGGCCTCACGGTCCGCATGCCTCCCATGCTGCTGTGCTTCCATGCAGGGGCTGTCCTGTTAGACAGTAGCCTCTCGCCAGGCAATGCCGTCTGACTCCTCTCCACAGTCATTGGGGCCACACTACAGTCTATTGCTGTTCATCGCGCCTACTGATCACTTGATGCGGCGCCGTGCTGAAGGGCCAGTGTTTACCATGTCTGACTGTATCCCTATGGCGGAAATCCACATCTCGCCAGATGGGGATATAGGATATGACATTTTGACGCGCCGGAAATCCTGTGTATGGGTAAAAGGCGACTACTACAGCAGACGACGTCGCAGGGGCTCCGGAGCTGGAGCACCAGAGCCACAAAACGCTGCTTACGGGGAGTGTAACAAGCGCTATACTTTGCCAGTGGCCCCACAGGATTCCAATACCCGACAGGCCCATGAAGAACCTCAAGGCAGGTGATAACGGTGCAAATCGGTGCGAGGTGGTTAGAGATTGCTTTTGATAGAGCAAAGCTCATGCTTCTACCGAGACTTTGCTGATCAAGTGTGCGCATACTGATACAGTACTCGGGTTGAGGATGGTAAGCAGCAGGTCACTGCTGCAGCAAACGAGTATGCTAGTGTAACATTGCAATGTTCCATTTGACAGAGATGATACAAAATAAGCATGTAAGATGTGCGCCACGGCATGAGCATGGCAAGGTCCTGAGATGAAAATGCCAGAAAAAAACACCAAAGGCGCACCGACAAGAATGGGGGAAAACCCAGTCCGCCTGCTCCAAAACGAAGCAGGACAGAACACCATCCTCGTACGGTTCTATTTTACACGATTTTGACTCATTACCGACAGTGGGACAGCTGAAAGGCTGGTGGAGGCAAGGATGCCACCCTGTCGAGACAATTTAAGGATCGTGTGGAGCACGCAGCAAGGAATCGAGCAGAAGGTATGAAAAGGAAGCGGTGCAAGCGAAATAGCAGACAAAAGGGAGAACAAAAGGACAGCTCGATTGTTTATAGTGTCGTGTAACAAGTTGAAAAACGAGAGGAGAGGGAGATTTTATAGTGGCGTGGCGCGGCGATGACAAACGGCGCGGCTGCGGCCGAGACGAGTTTCGCACCCGCCAGGCTTTTGCACTTGTATCAGCATTTCCCCTTCTTCATTTCCCTCAGCGCATATCTTACTCTCCTTTCCTATCGTCCTTGACCATCAAACTACTGGTCTGATTACCCAGTCTTATCAACCCACCAAGCATCCGACAGCAGTATGGTGCGTTGAAGTTGCGGCGTCAGTCGACTTAGGGTTTCTCATGCACCTCATGTGCGTCATAGAGCGACATGGATGTCTTGGACGAGAAAGCCAACGGAGGGCCTTCAATGGACATCGACGAAGTCGTATCTGTCAAGGATCGTGAGTGCCGCAAATGTTGCCTTTGCTCTCGGGTTAGCTGAAGTCTCCTGCGCCCGCAGATGAGGCCTTTGCCGCCAAGCATATGCCGGATCTGGGTCACGACGTGAAGGAGTTCAAGGTCTACACATGGCCCCTGGACAACTGGAAAAAGCTGGACAAAAAGCTAACGAGTCCAGAATTCGAATGCGGTGGTCATAGATGGTACCTTTCTCGCAGGCTCTGTTGTTGCAGGCCTATCTTCTGACTATCACGCTCCAATCCAGGCGCATATTGCTCTTCCCCTTCGGCAATTCCAACGCTCCTCCAAATGATACCGTCTCCGTATACCTCGACTACGCCGATCCGAAGAGAGCGCCGGAAGGATGGCACGCATGCGCGCAGTTCGCCCTAGTTATCTCCAACCGCCATGACCCGACCATCTACACCGTCAGCCGTGCGTATATTCCCGAACGCGCTAATATGTATTCTTAACTCTTTACAGACGCGCATCACCGGTTCATCGCCGAGGAGTGCGACTGGGGTTTCACGCGATTCAGCGAGTTACGGAAACTCTTTGGCATACAGGAGGGTCACACACGACCGACCATCGAGGACGAGAGCGCCGATGTTTCCGTCTTTGTCCGTGTTTTGGAGGACCCCACTGGAGTGCTATGGCACAATTTCGTGAAGTACGATTATTCTATGACTCATCCTTGATGCATCCTCACGCTATGCTATTCTCAGCTACGACTCTAAGAAAGAGACGGGCTTTGTGGGCTTGAAAAACCAGGGCGCCACGTGTTATATGAACTCGCTGCTTCAGTCGTTGTACTGCACCCGATATTTTCGCAAGGTGAGTTGCGTTTCGCCAACGTCACCCGTTGTATGCGTGTCGACTCGTATTTCCTTCTCAGGCTGTTTATGAGATCCCAACCGAGGATGAACATCCAACTGAAAGTGTTGCACTTGCGCTTCAGCGTGTATTCTACCACCTACAGACGTCAGATCAACCAGTCGGTAAGCTCGCCGGCTTTCCTAATTTACAATTGAGCCTCAACTGTCTTGTCAGGCACCACGGAACTGACAAAGTCCTTCGGGTGGAAATCCCTGGACTCTTTCCTGCAGCACGATGTTCAGGAGTTCAATCGTGTGCTTCAGGACAAACTCGAGTCGAAGATGAAGGTAAGGTGTGGTTCAACTTGCCTTGCTTAACATGGCATAACGTTCGTTCGTCATTAGGGCACTACGGCCGAAGGTGCCATCGCCAAACTCTTCGTTGGTAAGATGAAGAGCTACATCAAATGCGTGAACGTTGACTTTGAGTCGTCAAGAATCGAGGAGTTCAACGGTACGGTAATCTGCCGCTTGACTCCGTGTATGATCCTAAATACCCTATGCAGACATTCAACTGAATGTCAAGGGCATGAAGAACTTGTACGAATCGTTCAAGGACTACGTGCAGGTCGAGACCCTCGAAGGCGAGAACAAGTACCAGGCAGAAGGCTATGGTCTCCAGGACGCCAGGAAGGGCATCATCTTCCAGTCATTCCCGCCGGTGCTCCATCTGCAACTTAAGCGCTTCGAATACGACGTGCAACGTGATGCCATGGTCAAGGTACTGTCTTTTTAGTCAATCTCATACTCGTTCTTCATATCTTCGTAGATCAATGACCGCCATGAATTCCCATTCGAGATTGATCTTGGCGACTTCCTGGACGACGACGCGGACCGATCGAAGCCGTGGGTGTACAAGCTTCACGGCGTGTTAGTCCACTCGGGTGATCTGCATGGCGGCCACTACTTCGCTCTCATTAAGCCAGACCCTCAGACGCGCTGGCTGAAGTTCGACGATGACCGCGTCACCCCTGTGACTGACCGCGAGGTCTTAGAGGAGAACTATGGTGGCGAGCCCCTGAACGGCCTTCCGCAAAATCTGCAGCGCAATCAAGTCCGATCAATGAAGAGGTTCACGAACGCGTACATGTTGGTGTATATTCGTGAGGCTGTGGTCGATGAGGTCCTGCCGCCATTCAAGGAAGAGGACACCCCTGCGCATCTCAGTACGTGTCTGCCATTTAGGACCGCTTCTCGCATACTGATAGTGTGTGATCAGAGCGCCGTCTGGATGAAGAGAGATTACAGATCGAGGCGAAAAGGCGGGAGCGAGAAGAGCAGCACCTTTTCCTCACTGCGAAAGTGCGTATTCTCGTGGTCGAAGGTCGCTCCTGCTCATGACCGTACTCTACCAGGTCATTACAGACGAAACTTTCACTCAGCACGAAGGCTTCGACTTGGCTTCTTTCGATGAGAAGAATTGGCCGCCATCTGAACTTCCTACCTTCCGGGTCCTCAAACAAGAAACCTACAGCACCTTCAAGACCCGAGTAGCGCAGCACTTCAACTACCCCGAGAGCCAAATCCGGCTATGGGTGTTGGTGAATCGACAAAATAAGACCGTCCGGCCCGACACGCATATTCCTGAGAATGAGCCTACTCTCAGTACGCATTTCTTTGTTATCAATGAATGTTTTAATGACATCTTCTGCAGCTGTGGATGTGATCCGCAACAACATGGCTGCAAGGCAATCTGACCTGCGGTTGTTCCTCGACGTTGTTTCGGAACCTACTAAGGTTAGTTGATTTCGTTCATTCCTATCTGTCCCCATAATAATTCGTGTTCGTAGCCGGACCTGCCCCCAGGGTCGATCATGATCTTCCTCAAGCACTTCGATACGTCTAAGCAGGCGCTGCACGGCGTTAGCAAATGCTACGCTCTCCGGGCAGCCAAAGTCAGCGACCTCGTCCCAATAATCAACGAGAAAATGCGCTGGACGCCAGGGACACCGCTGAAGCTCTACGAGGAGATCAAGCCTGGAATGATTGAGCTGATGAAGCCCAAGCTGACCTTCCAGCAGAGCGAGATCCAGGACGGTGATATCATCTGCTTCCAAGTTGATATCAGCGACAAGGAGTAAGTCATTCCGCGAAGTATACGTCTTCAAGCGCTCATGATTGGCGCAGGGTCCATGATCTGGAGAGCCAAGGACTATACTCGAACCCAATTCAGTTCTATGACTTCCTCCAAAATCGTGTCATGATCATCTTCCGACCGAAGTTTGAGGAGCCCGATCATGACCATCCTGAATTCAACCTTGTTCTCAGCAAGAAGCAGACCTACGACACGGTACGTTTTTCATCCCGCGACCGAGTTCGCGTGGTACTCATATATTGTACAGATGGCGCAGAAGGTTGCTGAGTTCCTGAGACACGACCCTATCAAGCTGCGCTTCACAACAACGCACGCGACGAACGGCACGCCCAAGTCGATTCTCAAGCGCTCGCTCAACCAGAGCATCACCGAAATCATTTCGCCATCTTACGTTAACCCGACCACCACCGTCATCCTCTACGAGAAGCTCGACGTCAGCATCGTCGAGCTCGAGACGAAGCGGAGTCTCAAGATCGTCTGGACGGGCGTGCACAACAAGGAGGAGTCGACACATCCGTTCCTCTTGCCGAAGACGAGCATGGTGCACGACCTCGCGGAGCACTTGTCCAAGCAGGTGACAATGTCGACGAACGGGTCGGGGAAGATTCGCGTGTTCGAGGTGTCGAAGGACGGAAAGACGCAGAAGGAGTTTACTGGTTCAGAGATGATCGGTAATATTCCCGACCCTGTCGAGCTATATGCTGAGGTATGTCGACATACTCCTCTGGTTCTCACTAATACTCATCACGCTGTTCACCAGGAAATACCATGGGAGGAGCTCGATGCGGACGAGGGCGACAAGGTCATCAGCGTGTTTCACTTCTCCAAGGAGGTCTCACGAACGCATGGTGTTCCGTTCAAATTTGTCGTCAAACCTGTAAGGGGTTTTCCGATCCTTCTGCTCTCCCTTCGGCTTCTAACTTATATGATCATGCAGCTGGAAAAGTTCTCGGACACCAAGAAGCGACTGCAAGCGCGCATTGGTGTTTCCGACAAGGACTTTGCGAAGTACCGCTTTGCGCTGATCCAAGCTGCTACCTTCAAGCAGCCGTCTTATATTGAGGATGGTGAGCCTGAGTTCTACCATCAGAGTATCTCCTGCTCACGACTGTTCGTCCAGACGACACGATATACGACCACAAATTTGCCCCAGAAGATGTCCTCGGGTTGGATCACGTCGACAAGTCGGGCAAGACGCGGACAGGGACAGGCGAGAAGGCTATCGTGATCAGAGGATAAACGTGGATGGTAAAGGAAGTCTAGCTGTAATTGTTCCGTTCTCTTTCTACCCTATAGACTTACTGCTGTGTAGGGTTCAACATCAGTATCGTCGCCCTGGTCTCATATTCGTAGTATGTCACATTGTACTTCTTAACTCAGATTTTTTTGCGCCGGACTGTGTTGTCTTATGGTACATCATACAAGGAAAGGTTCCTTTGTTTCTGTTATTTAAATGCAGTCGGACTGCAATCAACAAGGACACGTAAGACTACAGCGACGGCACTATTTCCGCTTCTTCGACTTTTTGGAAGACTGGCAAGACGCGTCAGCACGCTGGCGGGCGGGCACGAGGTGCGGTAAAATTTACTTTGGAAGGTGTCCGTGGTGACGTGGGCGAGCCCTTTGATGAGGGTGCCTCGCCGTCACTCGACACCACGCTTTCAGCGCCCGCGCTGGGAGGGGGTGCGAGCCCATTGGTTGAAGGAGTGGACGGTGTCTGCGGCGTCTTAGCCGGTGCAGGTGTTACAGGTGCAGCAGGCGTGGCGGGCGCCGCGGCGATTTTCCTGCGCTTCGGAGCATACGTATCTTCTGCAAGGTATCGTGATGTGGGTATGGATATGTGACACGCGCACGGTCAAGCGGAGCCCGCCGTACCAAGTTTTTGTCGGGCGAGGGGGAGGTGCTCAAAGACGCCGCGCGCCTTCTCGTTCGCAAGCATCTCGCTCGCGGTCGCGAAGATGACCTGGCCCCAGCCCTCGACGAACGTGTTCGCCTCCGCGGCGACCTCCATGATCTCCGCCTCGAGCTCCTTCTCCGCGGCCAGCAGGCTGTTCCAGAGCTCGTCGCCAATCGAGCCCTTCTGCAGCAGGTTCTGCAGCGCGGGCTTGTCCTCGCGGATGCGCATGATGCGGGTCACGTCGGTCATGGCGCGCCGGACGAGGGCGGCTTTGAGGAGAGGGTCGGGCGTTGGTGGGTCCTGTTTCTGGAGGAGGGTGACGTAGACATCGCGCTCGAGATGTCGAGAAAAGTAGGGCTCGATGGCTTTCGCTGAAGGGACACGCACGCGGATTAGGCAGGTGATGTCAGTGGCGAGGAACGGGCGCACCTGCAGAGCGTTTTCTGTAATAGCGGCCGAATATTGCGAGAGAGCCGAAGAGGAGGACGACATAGAATACGGGGACCAGGACGGATGCCATGGATCGCCAAAGTGAAAGTGAGCGTAAGCGTGAGCTGGCACAACGCGATCCAAAGAGTCAGCAAGGCGCTGTTTGGCTTTGTTGCACTCGAGTCCTCGACATCAATATCCGGTTATCGGCGCAACGTCCGATCAGTCTGCATCTCTTCAGTCTGCCGCCATTCTTGCACGTAGCGTCTACGCGCTGTCCCGGAGCGCTGAGCATGACTATGTCGAAGTGATAGCTAACGTTACTGCACATTCATGACGACTGCTTGATCCAAGTGTGGCCCGGCGAGACGCCTTCTGCCGTCACCGTCTAGACATCTCGTGAGAGAGGGGTTCCCAGTAAATGTCGTAGATGCCGACCTGCTTTATCGTTCTTGCGGTATCCCTACCGTGTCGGCAGAGTCAAAGAGAGAGCCTATCGACGTCGTTGTGAAAGGGCCGCCGAGACATGTGCTTGTGCTGTCGCCAGGCTCCGCGCCGATCAGGAAATGCGGGGCATGCCAGAATATGGGGTAACCCCCGAAGCGCCCCCGCCGGCTCATATAAGGACCACCTGCACGCTGGCTGACCGTACTACCTGCCCCGCATCGTCAGTCTTCTTCAAACATGTTCAGTCGCGCATCGTTCTCTGCGTTCAGAGGCGCACACACCCTGGGCAGGCGCCTCGCGTCCACCAAGGCACGTTCTTGCTCTGCTATTTACGCGCCATGCCTAACCCTACCCATTCAGACCCTGAGAGAAACTCTCCAGGAAGTCATCCCTGCCAAACAGGAGCAACTCAAGAACCTTGTATGGCGAAATGTTCAGTCCGTTGACCGCGAAGCTAACAATGAGCGCAGAAAACAAAGCACGCGCAGACGGTGGTCGGCGATGTGAAGGTGGAGAACATCATCGGCGGCATGCGCGGGCTGAAGGCCATGCTCTGGGAGGCATCCGTGCTTGATCCCTACGAAGTACGTGCCTTTCTGGTAGCAGTCTAATGGAACGCAATCTGACGGCTCGTCTGCAGGGCATCCGCTTCCACGGCCTCACCATCCCAGACTGCCAGAAGCAGCTCCCCGCCGCGCCCGGGGGTTCCGAGATCACGGCAGAAAGCATGCTCTGGCTGCTGCTCACGGGCAAGGTCCCCACCGAGGCCGAGTCGCGCCAGCTCTCCCGCGAGCTTGCCGAGAAAGGCGAGCTGCCCGCCTACGCCGCGCAGCTCATCGACTCGTACGTGACACCACGTTTCGAACGTTCCCGTACTCAACATGCGTGCGCGCAGCCTGCCCGCGACGCTGCATCCGATGACGCAGCTCAGCATCGGCGTCGCCGCGCTGAACCATGACAGCGTCTTCCAGGCCGCGTACGAGAAGGGCATGCAGAAGAGCGAGTACTGGGCGTACACGCTCGAGGACTCGATCAACCTCATCGCGCGCCTGCCTGCGCTTGCCGCTCGCATCTACCGCAATGTGTATAAGCCCGGCACAACGCTTCCAGAAATCAACAAGAACCTAGATCTCGTCGGCAACTACACGAATCTGCTTGGGTACGGCGGCAACCATGATCTTACGGAGTACCTGCGTTTGTATATCTCGATTCATGGGGATCATGAGGGCGGCAATGCATCTGCTCATACCGCGCGTGAGTGTACTTGTCTGCTTGGCTGAGAGTCCGTGGCTCATGTGCTATTTGACCTGTAGATCTCGTGAACTCGACGCTGTCCGACCCGTACATCTCCTACTCGGCCGCACTATGCGCACTGGCCGGCCCTCTCCATGGGTAAGCCGCACAACCCTCCAATTATCGAACGGAGCCATTGAACCGCGCATGCAGCCTCGCGAACCAGGAAGTCCTTCGGTGGCAACTCGAGATGCAGAAGGAGCTCGGCGACAACGTCACGACCGACCAGATCAAGGACTACCTCTGGAAGACGCTCAAGAGCGGGCGCGTCGTCCCCGGGTGCGTCGCCGTCCCTGTCCCTGCCACCAGCCGGGAACTGACTGACTGACGACCGCACAGCTACGGCCACGGCGTGCTGCGCAAGTCCGACCCGCGCTTCATCGCGCTGCAGCAGTTCTGCGACACGCGGCCGGATCTGCTCGCGAGCCCCGTGATCCAGATGGTCAAGAAGACGTACGAGGTCGCGCCGGGCGTGCTCATGGAGCATGGCAAAGTCGGTCGCCATATTTTTTGATGCTACACATGGGGTGCTTATGGCGGTGATGTAGACGAAGAACCCGTACCCGAATGTCGACGCGACGTCGGGATGCGTGCTGTACCATTACGGGTTGACTGAGTTCAAGGTGGGTAGTTCCGCGCCGTCTTACGTGCCTCCATGCCTCAATGCACGCTGTTTAGTACTACACCGTGATCTTCGGCGTGTCAAGAGGTCAGTTGATCAGCTTTCTGTCTCGCAAGCTCTTCTGACGTGATTTCTCCAGCTCTCGGTGCGCTCACCCAGCTCGTCTGGGCCCGCGCGCTCGGTCTTCCGCTCGAACGACCAAAATGTAAGGATCTACCCTGTCTCCATGCGCACAGCTCGCTGACGCGCCCACATCCAGCCATCTCGATGGACGTCCTGGAGAAGCTCCTCGAGAGCCAGTCGTGACAACGCCGCATCTACTGAGATTGAGGAAAGGAAGGGCTCGGAAGGATGATCTACACACCTGTACTCTACTCGATATCGCACTTGTTACGCTTCCACTAAACGAATTGCGCAAGCCTCCGAGACCGCGCCCGACCGCTTGGTCGCCGCCTTGGAACGAGGCTAATCATCTTCGACGTTCGTGATCCGGAAGCGCCAAGCGCTTCGAGACGTGATGGGTATTCTGATAGTCACTATTACGAACGCTATCAACATATACGTACATCGCGCTGCATCGCAACCAGCGCGCGCGGACCCGCCGCGGCGCGCCGCCGCATGCAGCCGGTAAGAACCCAAAAGAAGAGAGGGCACGGTGAGAAGCAGGAGAACTATGGCACCGGGGCGGTAAGGAGGGCTAGTAGTAATGGTGGTAATGGTGTGCGCAAATGTACACGGCGGCATATACAAGACAGAGTCGCTGAGGGTCATGGGCAAGGTCAAGGTCACGGCAAGGTCCAGTAGGTCGAGAGACGGAACGCCAGACGGGCAGGGGATTAGAACCGCCGCGCCTGCGGGGGTGGCTGCTGCTGCTGCGGGGGCGGGCGCTGGGGGTACGGACTGCGCCCACCCGGTGCGCCCGGCGGTGGGTAGCCCTGCGGGGGCGGGGCCTGCCCGGGGCCCGGCGGCGGGTAGCCACGCCCCATCCCTGGCTGCATGCCCGGCTGCGGGTAGCCCTGCGGTGGCGGGCGGCCGCCGGGCATCGGGCCTGGACCCGGCGGGCCGTTGGGCGGGGGTGGGCCGCGCTGCTGGGGCGGGCGGGGCCGGGGTCGCGCAGGGAGACGGGCGCGGGGCGGCCGGCTGGGCCGGGCGGGGGCATGCCGCCGGCCATGGGCATCTGGGGCGCGCCGGCGGGCATGCCGGAGGGCGGGGGCGGGTTCTTCTCTGCGGCTTTGATGATCTCGTCGCTAGGGCGGGTTAGAGTGGGGTTGGTATAGGGCGGAGGAGACTCACTCGAGGAGGTTCAGCGCGGCGCAGAGCACGACCCACTCGACGCAATCCTCGTTGCCCTCGCCGAGCGTCTGCCAGACGGCCTTCTCCTCGGGCGTCCTGCCGGAGATGGTGATGCGCGTGCCGCCGCCACCGCCACCGGGCTGCGAGGGGTTCTTCTGGATCTTGCCGAACTCGATGCGTTTGGGAGGGATGTTGTGTCCAGCGTAGGCAAAGTAGAACATGCTCCAGAAGGCTGCGTTGGGGTTAGGTTTGGAGATCTGGAACAGCGGGAGGTCGGGGGAGTCGGGGGAGGGCAAGGAGAGCTTGTAGATGGGAGATATGACGCCGGTGTTGGTGATGGACCACTTGAGGTTGCGGGAGGCTTCGCAGCGGACTACTCGTGCGCCGGACGGGGCGGCATGGCCGGGGTCGGAGGCGGAGCCTTTGCCGGGAGCGGATGAGCCTGGACGCGGAGGGAAGAGCTTGGCGACGCAGAGATCGCCTTGGGGTGATGGCGTGAGGAGATAGTTCTCGGCATTCTGGGCAAGAGGTGAGTAGAAATTGGTACGTAGTCCAAGACGGGAACGCACGAAGTTGGTGTGGAGGTACGAGTAGAGAATATTCGACGGTTGACCTGCAGGCGGAACAGGCAATTGAGCATCGAATTGGTTGAATGGTTGGTATGAGCGTACCGTGCGGGGTAACAATCAAAGTTGGGAGATGATTGGGTATCGGCGGGTGCGTCGGGGAGGTATATACCGCATAGATGGCTAAGCAAGGAGAAGTCAGGATTGAAACACGGAATAAAAATTGGAGAAAATTACCAGCCATGCTACAGAGAGAGAAGGAGAGGCAGAGAGACGGGGGGCGAGAGAGACAAGCGAGAGAGACTGATGCAGACAGCAGCAAGAAAAGCGCCGGGACGTGTTGCCCGCGCGCATGACTGCTTGGCCTTATTTACGCGTGGTCTTTATTTAGCCAGCGACGAGGCGCTGCCGCCGTTTCACCTGGACAGCACGCTGGGAGACGGAGAAAATTCAGATTTATGAGAAGCAGAACACACGCTGTGCATTCGAATCGAGGGCTCGAAGGAGGCAGGGGACTGCTTTGTGGAACGCGAAGGTGGACGCGGTGGCTGGCGGCGAACGCGTGACATCGGGTCGTCACGGTGATCGATTCGAACGGGCAGCCACTCTCGTCTCTCGTCCTCAGGGCTTGTCTGCCCATCCTCAAAAGCCTTTCGCCATGAAAAGCTTCAAGAAATCTTTGGTAACTTGACTTCCTGCATGAGCGTGTCGTAAGCACTTACACTCGCCTGACAGCTCAGGGGGAAGGACTCGAGTTCATCCAAGAATAAGGACAACAAGTCCTCAACTTCCGCCGCCGCCTCGTCATCATCTACGTCCTCGGTCGCCCCCCTCAATACATCGAACAAACCCCTGCCACAGCCCACGTCCGCCGTCGCCAGTCTCTCCAACCTCTCACTCAACAATAGCAACCACTCTGCCTCTTCTTCTCAATCATCGTCCTCTTCCCGCTCCATCTCGCCTGCTAGCAATGGCGCCACCGATCGCAAGTATCCAGGCGTCGACAAGACCGCCCCCGCGCCTCCTGTCGTGGTTGTGAGTCCCGATACATCCGAACCTCCCCCAAGGCAAGGCGCGTACGGTTCTCCAGAGAGGCTATCTCTCGGGCTTGAGCCAGGTGGTTCAGGCACCCCGCCCAAGGCTGGGACTCTCAATCGTCTGCGCACGGGCCCGAGGGACACCATCCCCATCGTTGGCAAACCCCCAAGGAAGCAAAGGAGCAGTCGCTTTGTTGTAACGGAGAGGATCGAAATCGAGAGGCTTCCGCCCTTCATGGGTTCGTATCACGATCACATTTGCACGCTGTTCCTAATTTGTGCCCCTAGAAACGCCTCCGAGCGAGCGCGGACAGCTCTTCATCAAGAAACTTCATCAATGCCATGTTCTATTTGACTTCAACGATGCCAGCTCCGAGCTGAAGGGAAAGCAAGTCAAAGCCCAGACCCTTCACGAAATCCTAGAGTATATCACCACCCAGCGCGGTGTTATTACCGAGAATGTATACCCCGAGGTGGTCAAAATGGTATGCCTCCCCTATCTCATCAAGATCACTCAACTCTAACACACCTTTTTCAGTTTGCGACTAACCTCTTCCGTTCCATACCCCCTCCTGTGAACCCCACCGGCGATGCCTTTGATCCAGAAGAGGACGAGCCCGTGCTCGAACTCGCCTGGCCTCACTTGAAAATAGTCTATGAATTTTTCCTGCGATTCGTCGAGAGTCCCGACTTCAACACAAACCAAGCGAAGCGGTACATCGATCAGGGCTTCGTGCTCAACCTCCTGGAGCTCTTCGACTCTGAGGATCCGCGCGAGCGCGACTTCCTCAAAACAACGCTCCACCGCATCTACGGCAAATTCCTCAACCTGCGTGCGCCCATCCGCCGCTCGATCAACAATGTGTTTTATCAATTTATCTATGAAACTGAGCGGCACAACGGCATCGCGGAGCTGCTCGAGATACTCGGTTCGATCATCAACGGCTTCGCGCTCCCGCTCAAGGAGGAGCACAAGATCTTCCTCATGCGTGTGCTCATCCCGCTACACAAAGTCAAGAGCCTGTCGATGTACCATCCGCAGCTGGCGTACTGTGTCGTCCAGTTCTTGGAGAAGGATGGCGCGCTGGCGGAGGAGGTCGTGATGGGGCTGCTGAAGTACTGGCCCAAGGTGAACTCGCCGAAGGAGGTCATGTTCCTCAGCGAGGTCGAGGAGATCCTGGACGTGATCGACCCGACCGAGTTCCAGAAGATCCAGGTGCCGCTGTTCCAACAGCTCGCGCGGTGCATCAACAGCCAGCACTTCCAGGTCGCTGAGCGTGCACTGTACTACTGGAATAACGAGTACATTGTAAACTTGATGAGTGACAACATGGCGGTCATTCTCCCGATCGTTTTCCCGGCACTTTATCAAAATTCGAAGTCGCATTGGAACCGGTATGTTTCTGTACATCTTATGTGGAACTGGTTTAATTGACGGCCTGTCTAGCACGATACATGGAATGGTGTACAATGCGCTCAAGCTGTTCATGGAGCTGAACCCCGATCTCTTTGAAGAGACTATGCAGCACTACAAGCAGAGGAAGCAGGAGTACGTGGTCACTTACGGCCGTATCTTCTTGTGCTAACATATCTCAACAGGGAGAGGCAGCACGCAGTGGAGCGATACGAGGGCTGGCTGAAGCTGCGCGAGAAGGCAGTCGTGAACGCGGACGGGCACCTGCCCGTCGACTTTGATGCCACTGTGCCGGCACCGCCGCCGCCGCCTCCTGCGGACGATGAGGATATTGTCGAGCTGTCGTTAGAGCTGAACGCAGTGTCGATCGACGGGGAGATGCCGGAGGGGTTGGACGACAGCGGGATTGAGCGGGTGCCGACGGCGGACCCAGGTCTGGATGTCAGTGGCACGAAGCGACTGCATACGTTTGGCGGAGGCTGATATTATGATGACTGTAGCGTCCATTGCCTGAAATTGGACACGATCCGTCGCCTACGAACCAGGGGCCGCATGTGCGTAGGAAAAGTGTCTTGCCAGGTTCGCGTTCGTGGTGTTTCTCTTGTCTGGCGGGAGGTCTGATTGTATCTTTACCATGTGTTCTGTTTCAGTGGACCCGACGGTGCTGCATGACCTGCAGGTGCACCGGAGTCTCGACGACACGCCGAATCCGGGCAGCCATCCGGGGGCATCAAACCATGCATGAAGGCAGAACGGGGACGGGAACTGACGTTAAGGGGGTGGATGGATTGCTGCCCCTTGGAGCGTGCGCACATAATGATACAGTTACAGTTACATATTCCGCTGGTTCGCGACGATTCTTCACGAAACTTGAAACTCCTGCATTTCTCTCGCTATCGCTGGTTCTTTGGCCCGCGTCTCAAAGCATTGCTATAGTCTAGTACTGTTATACGGAGTTGAGCTCTCGAACGATGTAACACCTGCGGGCTTGTGTACACGAATGTTAGATCTAACTATTGCGTTGTGGACTTTGTTGGAGAAGCGGCAGAGGGCTAATGCGTCGTGGATATTTGGTGGCTGTGGCGGGGAGGCGCGCGGGCCGTAGACGGATGTGGAAGATGAGAGAACGTCCTAGAATGACGCAGAACCCAACACAACGCGGTCGTATATAAAGTTTCCAACCCAATGCCCCTGTCCTCACAAGTCTCTTTTTGCCTTTACTATCCCCTCCCATCTCTATCCGCTCCTCTCTTCCTAGTAGACAATGTCCAACCCTTCAAAAGCCATCGGAATCGATCTCGGCACCACATACTCGTAAGTGCTCGTCGTATCACGCTTCGGGTAAGGGGCTCATCTAATCCACTTTCTGCAGCTGTGTCGGTGTCTGGCAAAACGACCGTGTCGAGATCATTGCCAACGACCAGGGTAATCGCACGACCCCCTCCTATGTCTCGTTCTCCGACAACGAGCGCCTCATCGGCGACGCTGCCAAGAACCAGGTCGCGATGAACCCCCACAACACGTTAGTCAATTCTATCATTGTGGTTGTGGTGCGCCATACTGACATCATGTTCTAGTGTCTTCGACGCGAAGCGTCTCATCGGTCGCAAGTTTGCCGATGCTGAGGTGCAGGCTGATGTCAAGCACTTCCCCTTCAAGGTCATCGACAAGGGCGGCAAGCCTTACATCCGCGTGTCGTACCGTGGCGAGGACAAGGAATTCGTAAGTCTTGTCTCCTATTTGCGATGGATTTTGGTCTGACTGTAACGTACAGTCGCCAGAGGAGATCTCCTCGATGGTCCTCGGCAAGATGAGGGAGATTGCCGAGTCGTACCTCGGCCAGACCATCACGAACGCCGTCGTCACCGTCCCCGCCTACTTCAACGACTCGCAGCGTCAGGCGACGAAGGATGCCGGTGTCATCGCTGGCCTGAATGTCCTCCGTATCATCAACGAGCCCACCGCCGCTGCCATCGCCTACGGTCTCGACAAGAAGGTCACCGGCGAGCGCAACGTCCTCATCTTCGATCTTGGTGGAGGAACCTTCGATGTGTCCCTGCTCACCATCGAGGAGGGGATCTTCGAGGTCAAGGCCACTGCCGGTGACACCCACTTGGGTGGTGAGGACTTCGACAACCGCCTCGTCAACCACTTCGTCCAGGAGTTCAAGCGCAAGTTCAAGAAGGGTATGTGGCAATGTCTCTTGTACTCGATAAATGATCCTGACCCCTATTCCTAGACCTTTCCTCGAACCCTCGTGCTCTTCGTCGTCTGCGCACTGCTTGCGAGCGTGCCAAGCGCACTCTGTCTTCTGCCACTCAGACGTCGATCGAAATCGACTCGCTCTTCGAAGGCATTGACTTCTACACCTCGCTCACCCGTGCGCGTTTCGAGGAGCTGTGCCAGGACTTGTTCCGTAGCACCCTCGAGCCCGTCGAGAAGGTCCTCCGCGACTCGAAGATCGACAAGGCCAATGTCCATGAGATCGTCCTCGTCGGTGGTTCCACTCGTATTCCCCGTATCGTGAAGCTCGTTTCCGACTTCTTCAACGGCAAGGAGCCCAACAAGAGCATCAACCCCGACGAGGCTGTCGCCTACGGTGCCGCCGTCCAGGCCGCCATCCTCACTGGTGACACGTCTGAGAAGACCCAAGATCTGCTCCTGCTCGACGTTGCCCCCTTGTCCACTGGGTAAGCTGACCCTCGTCGTTATGTCGCATACAACTTCTTACGTTTTTTCTACAGTATTGAGACTGCTGGTGGTGTCATGACCGCGCTCATCAAGCGCAACACCACCGTCCCGACCAAGAAGTCCGAGATTTTCTCCACCTATTCCGACAACCAGCCCGGTGTCCTCATCCAGGTATACGAGGGTGAGCGTGCGCGCACGAAGGACAACAACTTGCTCGGCAAGTTCGAGCTCTCCGGCATTCCCCCCGCTCCCCGTGGTGTCCCTCAGATTGAGGTCACCTTCGACATCGACGCCAACGGTATTCTTAACGTCTCCGCGTCCGACAAGACCACCGGCAAGTCCAACCGCATCACCATCACCAACGACAAGGGCCGTCTCTCGAAGGAGGAGATCGAGCGCATGGTCAGCGACGCCGAGAAGTATAAGGGTGAGTTGATCATCAGGTCTGGCGTTTGTGACGGGATGCTGACTGCTATTTCCAGCCGAGGACGAGGCTGCCGCTGCTCGCATCGCCGCGAAGAACGGCCTCGAGTCGTACGCCTACAACCTCCGCAACTCGATCACCGACGAGAAGCTCGCGGGCAAGTTCGACCCCGCAGACAAGGAGAAGCTCGAGTCTTCCGTCAACGAGACCATCTCATGGCTCGACAACTCGCAGGAGGCGTCGGAAGACGAGTACAAGGAGAAGCAGAAGGAACTCGAGGGCATTGCCAACCCCATCATGCAGAAGCTGTACGGTTCTGCGGGCGGCGCGCCAGGCGAGTTCCCCGGCGGTGCGCCTGGTGGCGCGCCCGGTGGCTTCCCTGGTGCGGGTGCAGGTGGCGAGGAGGGCCCGAGCGTCGAGGAGGTCGACTAAAGAGTCGTGTAGTCTACTGTGCTTCTATATCTCGCATCTTGGACACGATAATGCACTGACATCAAGTAATCATCTGTATACTTTACGATTGGCATAGAAGTCAAAATCAATTTTTCTTCGTTTCTGGATACTATGGTCTGATTCGTTCGACGGAAATTGATATCTTCATCGGCATTACGAACGTCTGTGCGGAGACACGTTCGAGGAATGCGTACGACTCTGCTGCCTGCCATCCTGTGCCAGTTCGTCCTATAATAGTCTGTCGTCGCCACGCCTCTGTCGTCTGCGACTTGGTTGCCCAAAAGTCCTCCTCCAGAATACCCATATTGACCTCGTCCACATACTACCCCTCGCGCCAAATCGCCTTTCGTTTCCTCCCTTCCTCGACAAATGCTCTGTTTTATATCAGTTGTTGCTTCCCTGGACATCCGGCGTTTGCAACTGCACTCACACTTTTTTGTACACCGCTGTTGCACGACCATTTGACCCCAGCGTCGTCAGCGGCAGCCTGCGCACTCCGAACCCTACGAACGTGTAGTCCACCAACCACCGCATCATGTCCGTGCCATAACCTTTTTCCCACGACTTCCTCGACACTACGATCCCCACCTGTGCATCTTGGTCTTTTGGACGATCTATCCGTAGGTAGACGTCCCCAACGTATTTCCCGGTCTCTTTTTCCTCCGCCACCGCGAACAGCGTACACTTCTTCGCCCATTCCTCTAAGTTCGCCTTCTGCGTCGGGTCCTTTGGTCGTGGAACGACGTACTGCGAGCTTGCTGTCTTCTGGACCTCGTAGTCGTTGTGGATCTCGATCATGTCGTGGAGATCGGCTTTGCGGAGGCCACGCAGGATCAGTCGTTGCGTCTCGAACATGTCGATGTTGTTGATGATGGAGATAGGACTGATGGGCTCTTCGCAGAAATTTCTTTGGTCACCAGCTTGTTATACCTTGTTGCGTTCATCTATCAAATAGATATCATACTGGGGGTGCCGTTTGCACCGCTTGTGGCAGGTCGGCGCAGTGTCGGCGCCCGTTAGCTTTATCGCAAGACTTGGTAGTGCACGACGGCCTGCAGCTTCGTTGGCTCAGTCTCGAGACCTCAAGACCTCACTTGGTTTCCCATGGCGGCGGCTGTGTCCTCGCTAGAGGTTTTCCTTGCATGGGTCTTTCATCGGGTCGAGGCTCATGTGTTTCGTGGCGGCTTGCTTTTCCCGCATACATCTTTCCCAGTTGACACTCAGCAACCCCAGGTCCATAGCTGACGAACGCGTGGTGCTGAGAGTACTATACCCAGACGGCGAGGATGTTGCGCAACTCCTGAATTTCAATCCTCGAGCTCTGAAGCAGGAAATCTCCTTTCAATGCAATACAATCACGAACGTGGTGACTTGGCCTGCGACTCGCATTTTAATTCCGAAGATCTTTGCGGACACTGTGATCACAGCATTGTTCCACAGTCCGAACCGGAACACGAACCATACATTGGTTTAAAGTTGGATAAACATCGACTGCTTGGCGTTCAGGTGAGATTGTGTAGTCTTGCATCATATGTTACTAGACATGACACAACTCTGCACCTAGTGTAGTTCAGATGGGAACACTGGTGTCAAAACAGATGCATGTCTTCGTCTTCTGATGCTTTCTAACTCACATTATTGACAACAACACTGTCTGGTGCTGCCCATAACGGTGACATTGCTTGTCCAGTATGAGATAATATACTTGATCTCATGAGGCCACGGCAACGGACCGGGCCCTTTCGTCACCACTACCTCAAGGCCTCTTGTTCTTTGCTGTCTAGCTTTTCAGCCGCTCATATGCGCTATAGTGTTCTTATTCCAGGTATAAACATCGATTTATCGAAGCCTTTGTTGGCAGCTACGTGTCTGCGTACATTGAAAAATAGTGCCAAAAGCTGCCGACGTTCATTAAGTCTCCGCCTGATACGCCAGGAGTATTCTTTCACCTAATAAATGATATGCTGCAGGGGTGTTCCGAGTACAAGAAGATGACGTTCATTCGCTCTGCAAGCCTTTTACGCTACCGCAGATACGGAGATGGTGTTCATGGAAAGAGACGGAAAAGTATTTAGGACAAACAAAAAGAAAAGGAAAGAAGGGGAAAAAAAAAGAAAAAAAAAGAAAAAAGTGCAAGGTATCCAAAATGAGCTTTGCTATGTGCGTCCCAGTCAACTTTCGGCCTTGGTAGCATTAACGACGCTACTCTTGAGTACCCCTGCGTTCACGCTCCCTCCAGCAACAGGACGACTGAGTTTATTGGCACCTGCATATGGCCTACATCAGGACGAGAAGGTATCTCCGCAGAATTGAAACTACTGGCCGTTTTGCACAACAAACTGTGCGCTCGCAAAGGCATCCAGATTGGCAGAACCTGGAAGACGAGCCCGTTAACGTCCAGCAACCCTCTTGCACGTGCAGTGCTCACTGATGTTGTTCATCGCCCAGTACGTCGCGGTGAGCGTGTCCGGGTTGATCGTGAGCGTGAAGAAACCACGATAAGAGCCCTCGCTCCACTGCAGGTCGTCATTCACCGCAACGAGCGTTTGTGATATCTCGTCTGCGGCGGCTGGCTGGACGTTCGTACCGAAGGGGGAACCTGACGTCACGGCCGTGCCGGCGAACTCAACGCCAATCGCGCCTTGGCCGGTGACGGGATCATAGTTGGTGGTGTCATTGGGGTCTGGCGGAGAGGGTGGAGGTTGTGGGACTGTTGGGCAAGAGGATGGGGTTACATACGAGCAAGATCGGATACCCAGTTAGCGTGACTATCCCCGGACAGAATAATGGTGTTGTCAATCTTGCTCTGGTACAGATGGTCCAATACGCGCTGTCGATTAGCGCGATAGCCGTCCCAAGCATCCTAGAATGTGTATTCGCATCAAGTGTGACTCGAGTCGACGTCCACAAGTGCGGCGCGCTTACCAGATCGACTGGTCCAGAAGGGAAGTCAGTCATTATACCGGAGCTTGAGCGGGAAGAACAACGGCAACTCACAAGCACCGGATTCATTCAGCTGCGTGAACACGATCTGTTGTCTGATAGGATAAATGAACGTGTTAGATACCACTTTCCTGGTGAGGCGAGACATACCCAATGACTCGCCATACGGCACCTCGGGATTTCGACTCCGTGAGGCTGTCGAAGAACCCTTGTGCAAGTTAGAAGCCGGAACAGGGATTTCAGGGATTGACGCATACAGTTTTCTTGGTCGAGGCCCATAAGCGACCGATTGGGGTAAGCCGCGATAGTGTTCACGTCTATGCACTTCCCATGAGAGTGATCCCTTCAAGTGTTCACAAGACACTCACAATCTGTGAAATATATTTCGATAATGTTGAGATAATGTTGAGAAAAAAGACTGGATAGAGTCATGGAATGGATCACAAACCGGTATTATAGTACACCTGACGGAAAGCATGTCAGATGTTAGCCTGACACATATCCAAACCTACTCACATCTGTCAGGTCCCGGTCATACTGGCCTATACGATACCATTAACACGTTGGACGGGGTCTTCAGTCTGTGAACTTACGCGTGTCTAACATGGTGAGATCCTAGAAGGGTATCAGCACTCAAGGAAGCCCGACAGAGTCGGATGAACTTGCCAGAAGCTTGCCAATCTGGAAGTTCCGCCAAATGCGAAGCTTATCGTCCGCGGCGACCTGGCGCACAGGCATCCACTCGTGGTAGGCACGCACAGCGGCGAGCTTCCTGTCCGTGAAGCACGCGCCGGACGGGGAGAAAGAGCATCCGACGGAAGTGTCGTTCGAATCAGCTGTTCCTGCCTTCCATGAGTTGTCTGCCACCTTCGCTGGAAGTGAGTGGACGAAGACGGCCTCGGGGGGAATTAGTCACCTCGTGGTCATCCTAGAAACGTAGGTTTAGCTGTCAGTCGGGTAGAAGAAGGACACTACTAAGCGCCACTCACCCTGTTGAAAGCGCCCACGAATATATGGCAGCGTCAACAGAATGAATTAAGGGCGACAGCAGGGCTCCATACCATACAGTTATCCATGGCGCATTTTGATGGGCGAAGACAAGGCTGACATCGGTCCGGTACTGATTCAAACGCTGGCGATAATCGTGTATCGTGGCGAGCTCTCGTCCAAGCACTTGTCGGCCGATGTGTGCTCTGATGAAGGTCGAGCGTCAGATGGTATCGAGGCCTACAATCTGTAGAGCCTACCCATTGCCAAGTGATTCATAGATCTGAAGGGCGTCAGTTAGAGAGTCGACAAGTCAACTGAGATGATGGACTAACGTAGTCCCCGAGATGCACGAATACATCTGCGCTTGTGTTGTGCGCTGCGACGCCGTAGGCGTTAAAGTAGCCTAGGAAAGTTCGGGGTTTGGCATCATCCACAACGCCTTTACGTGAATCGGAGACGGGAAGAAATACCACCGACCTTGCTGGTACTGCGAGCATGAAAAAACTGCCAAAGTGAGGTCCTTGCCGCCATTGACCTGATGCGCGGGCGCTGAATAATGTCCATTTCAGCGATCTTCTTTCAGACGGCGAGTCAAGACACGGGCCGAGCCTTACTATCCGGGTGTGAGAGCGTCCGCGTTACACCGGTGGGGCTGACGCTGGAAGGGTTGGTGCAATCTGCAAAGAAGTACCAGTATTTCGTATCAGCCGTCAAACCCGCGGCTTCCACTTTGACAGTAAAGTCGACATCATAGGAGGTGAACGCTTCTCCAGAATTGATGGGTCTTCCGGAAAGCGATGAAGACTTGAACACTTTGTACGATACGCAGACAGGGACACTCTGGTCTGGTCCGGTAGAAGTCCCGTTCGTCAGAGGAACAGCCCGCGTCCAGAGGAGCACAGAGGTATCGAAAGGGTCGCCCTGCTCCGCATCATTACATCGCAGATCCACCGAGAAGTTGGGAGACATACTCACACTAGCGACTGAATGGAAATGAGCGCTCCTCAGCTTGCGGAGACACATAGATAAGACAATAGAACCATACCGGAATGGGTGAAATTCAATCCGCCATTCCACACAAAAGGGCTCTACATAGGAATAAGATATTAAAATGCCAGATTCGCGAACTACTCCACGTACGTTGCTGAAATCGGCACCATAAAATGTCGGGTAATGTTCGTCGTTAAAAGCACTTGCAGCTTGGACTTGTCTGCGACTGTTCCTCAAGTGCCGGGCGTGAACTTCGCGCGTGTCACGAGCAAACTGTGACCCTCGAGTCAAGATCAAACGTTAAAACAAGGACGCAGGTACGTACCTGCGGATGATCATGAAAAGGCGAATGAT
Organism: Hericium coralloides; assembly: GCA_003675405.1. Taxonomy (NCBI): domain Eukaryota; kingdom Fungi; phylum Basidiomycota; class Agaricomycetes; order Russulales; family Hericiaceae; genus Hericium; species Hericium coralloides. The sequence continues at coordinate 776,793 of QUOP01000216.1, read as the reverse complement.
ACACGAGGTTGCGGTCAAGCAGCGTAGTTGCAGACGCAACAGCGCCGAAAAAAGCCAGTATGATCAGTCTCATGCTGGTCAGTGCGGCGAAACTCCAGCAGGCGGCTAGCACTTTATAAGTCCCTGTACGGCACCCGCTCCATACGTCAACGCGAGTGCGTGACCACGATGAATGGTGTGGTCAGAAGGGGTTGGTTTTTCCACAACTACACACGTTCTTGCGTTTGACGAAGTGATTGGATGCCAAGATGATCTGGACTCTCCAAAGCATATGCACGCAAGCCTTCTGCGTCTGAAAGTTATGTCAATGGCACAGGAAGCAAGACGCAGTTGGATATCTCCAAGCGATGCATGGGGCACCGGAGCAAAAATAGCTTACGAGCGTCACGATGGCGGACAGCATGCGTGGAGGCGTGAGGCATCATCCACCTTTCCAGGGAATACACCAGCCGGTTTCGATCCGCAGTGACAACGTATGCCGATGTTGAGTCTGCTTACATACCTAGCATGAAGAACTACGCGTTTTGGTAGAGCTCCCTTTTGACGAAGCAAACTAGACGCGCTATATGAAGAAGGTGGTAAGAAACAGATAAAATGGTAGACCAAAAGACATGAGCATCAGCGTCGCCACAGCATACAACCTAGGACTATGTCACCTGTGTTTATCTACAACCCTGAAAATGCATCGTCAAATTCTCCTTGACTGACAGTCCCTTTCTTCAGTTTTTTGGCCATTCTCTCTTCCCTCGCCAGCTCCTCCCACTCGTCACCGTCACTCTCGCCGCTCTCCGTCCGGTTCCGCTTCAATGCTTCGTTGGCCCTCTCTTCGCCTGCGGAGCCTTCTTGCTTCTGAGATTTGAGCCATCCTTTCTTCCGATCTTTCTTCTCCCGTCGTTTGTCTTTTTCATCTTTCTTCTTCGCCTTATCACTCCACGATGCATATTTCGTCTTGTCTACTGGCGGCGCGCGTGGTTTTTCTGGTGCATTCGCTTGTTGAGAGAGTAAAGATAATCGCTTGGTTTCCTGCGCTTTATCCGCGTACGCATAGGTGTTCCACTGAAAGAAAATATACGTGAGACAGATCTAGGCGATAGATGAGCTACTCACGTCCATGTCGACATCTGACCAACCTGCCCTATTGACATTCTTGAGTTCCGGCATACGAGGGAGCCGTAGAAGGCCGTATGTTTTGGCAACGCCCAATAGATCAAGATCCTTGATTCTAAAGATATATGATGCCTCGTGATTGCCGTAAGCCCGCACGAAAGACACGAAGGCTTTGACCGCCTGAGATGAGTTTGAGAGCAAGATTACATTAGAACAAAGACGCTAGCATGCGAGGCTGCATGAGAACGCACCTTGTCATGCAGGGCACGATCACCCAATAGGTCGTTCCGCATGGTCCTCAGAAATGCGGCTACGGCAGGGTCCTCAGGACGCGCATCGCAATTTCGCGAATCGGTGCTGCCGTCCTCGTTGAAGTATGCATGTACCTTCACAGGAATTTTCCGCACTGACAGGAAATCTGGCAAGATGTGAATTAGCTGTGTAGTAGGACTCGGCTGCGATGAACAGTACCAACCAATATACTCCTGCTCCCTCCCTACTAATAGAACCCACGCTCTGCCACTTTTGCCGGCACGCGCGGTACGGCCACATCTGTGCGAAAACGCCTTCGTATCGGAAGGTGGGTCGAACTGCACTACAACATCCACGTCAGGGAGATCTAGACCCCTCGCAGCCACATCGGTGGCGAGAAGGATCGATGGTGCCGATGCGGTGGGAATAGACGAGGCGAAAGAGGCTAGTGTACGCGTGCGGGCAGCAGGTTGGAGATGCCCGTGTAAGGAATACAGACTGCTTTCCCCAGGTAGAAATAGAGGAAGAACCTATTCGTGCAAGCTCAGAAAGAGATCGGAAGAACATACGGAACGGTTTTACCCGGTAAAAGTGGTCAACACATGCACCAGTAGCGAAGTAAATGATGAATCTTGAAGACTGGTTCTTGGAGAGTTCGTGGGCTACGATACGTGTGAGCTGGACGAGCTTCTCAGATGCATGGCACGGCAGATAAAATATCTTCAGACTGCAGAATATGTCAGCATCATCAAAACCGGAACCAAGTTGAGATGGAGGGAGATAGGGAGGGAAACACACTTCGCCGGAATTCTTCGCTCTTCGACGAAATCATTACGTGCATCGGATTTCGATCCGCCTGCACTAGCATCTCGGAGATTCTGACCCCTCTTCGCTTGGACTTTGACGACGATTCTGGCCGGATTTCGCAGACCAACACGGACAAGCTCTGAAATAGCATCGGCATCAGTCATTGTGGCGCTGAATAGGCCCGTCCTTCTCTGCTTCGGCAAATGTGTCAAGATGCGGGTAAGTGTTTGCTGAAAGCCTAGGTCGAGCAACCTGTGTTCCGAATAACGTCAGTCAATATCCGACCCACAAACACCTGACATACCGGTCCGCTTCGTCCAACACTAGGACCTCAAGCTCCTTCGTGCTCACGGCATCCTTACCCTTGCCTAGTAGAAACTCCTCCACACGACCGGGAGTACCGACAACAATGTCAGAGCCAGCAACAAGAAAGCGTTGTACATCTTGTGCTGGTGAGGACTGAGAGGAAGACACTAAGAGAAGAGCTGGTGGAAGTTCGGCCCTTGTTTCCTGATGTGACTTATCATCTGACTCTTTCTCTTGGAGATTAGGCTGTGATGACAAAAAGAGCTCGATTACGGAGTGTATTTGAGTTGCGAGCTCCCTAGAGCAAGTTAACAGGGTCTGCCTCGCGGAGCATAGAGGGATGGGTACCTTGTGGGGCTGATCACGAGTGCGCCGACCTCGTTTTTCTTGAATCTCCTCTCACGCCTGATGAGGCGTTCAAGGACGGGGATCACGAAGGCTAGAGTCTTCCCAGATCCGGTCACAGCCTCGACGACAACGTCCTTGTTCCGCATGAAAAGAGGGATGGTAGACGCTTGGACGGGTGTCATTTGCGAGTGACCCATTGACTGAATGACATCAAATCTACCGATCTGAATCCATCATTTTGTCACAAGACCAGCTGAAGTAAAAACAATTCCTTACACCCATGATGTAAGTGGAACGGGCAAGGAGGACCACAATCCCGCGAATCCATTGGAGGCCATGGTTTGGCTACTGGAGAGATTCACCATCAACGATGTTGATTCACGGTTCAGATAAGCTTGAGCGTACATACAACCACCTTGCACGGAGCTAACAGCCGATAGAAAAGTTGACCGTTGCCTCCTCGGACTGGGAGACTGAAGATGTACACAAGTTGAAAGTGACAGTCGCGCGCACCTTCTGCAAATCTACAGATCATGTGATTGGGTCGCGTAAACCTCACGTTAGGGTTCCATCGGGTTCCACCGGCACGTTGGACCGGATGCACATGCATGCCTCGTGTGCGAGCGTGTGCACCGTGCTCGCTAATTTCACTCGAGACCGATCGTCGCCGCACGTAAGTTTAGATACCTCTTATGTATCGCAGTGGAAGGTGCAACAAAACTTTCACCGGTGCGATTGGTCGTTGATCAGGTCTGTTTTCCTAAAATTGAACTATTTACATCTACCGAGCACATCTGACTACGATTCTTTCACGTTGCTTCGACAAAGCAAGATTATCCGCCGCACGCACAAGCTTGCCGTTGGCAGGATGAAATAGCCTGCGTGAACGGTCTGACACGTCGTCCGGCCTTATCGTGTGTCTAGATTCTCACTTTCACTTTGGTTGTTTCTACGGTGGGAACAGCCGATGGTCCTCGACAGGTCTGTGGTTTGGAGTGCATGTTAGCTGGATTGGAGGAGTTCGTTGCGCGCAGCAGGCTTCCAATTCTGTTGCGTTGCTGATCCGCGCGTGGCGGGAAGAAGAATGGTACGTGAAACTCAAAGCGCCTCACTGGTTCGAGTTCTGGGATAACGCGTCAATTAGCCTCTAGCATCCTGGACCCTGGTGTTCTTGGTTCTCAGGCTCAGCAATGGCGCCTCATCGCTGTCAATGCTCTTCATCCACTCGCCGGAGCTGAGCCTTTTGACCATCCTCGATCGGTTTTCGAGGACTCCATCACGGACTAATACCCTGAAAACTCGTGGCTTGCTGTCGGCTACTAACGGTACATTCAAACCAGAGCCCAGGGCCATTCCCTTTGAGGAGACGACGATCAAACTTCGTAGCGCTCGGAAGGCTGCTTGAAAGTGGGATCGAGCGCCTGTTGCTAATCAGACGCTCACATCATCTCGCCCATCGTGTGCTCTCGTTCCTATCGTGGCTGGTATCTTCCCTACCCAAATCCTTCGGTCGCATTCAAATGCTAAAAGAAACGCCGTATCACAGTACTCCTTTTACACGAAGACGCGGAGCCATTCTCTTCGATACACTGTGACCTTCTTCTAGCTGTGTGTTCTTCTCTTGCAACACCGTCGTCGTAGACCGAACGTTGCACGTGGCTTCTTGCAGAAGTTTGCAGAAGCCGGAGCCCGCTTTCACTTGTCGGCGTGTCGAGAACCAGCAGGTGCTAAGTAGCGCCGTTTGTACCTGACATCACATCTTTATTCTCCCGCTCATTCGAGCCCGATCCTATATAAAGGAAGGTAGAATCGCCGATTCAGCTTCCCGATCCTTCTTCTTGAAGCTCTTACAGAGCATAGTCGCTGGAAAAGTCCCATTGTAGGGCGCTCGACACGATGCATCCCCTCCACTCCAATGCTACTGCAGGTGATGCTAGCTCCATCCTTGGTTCCCATCTCATCGAACAAAGGCAAAGCTCGCATTCGAATTGGGCGTCCGGAACACCTGTTCATGGTCCCGAAAAGGCAAGTAGTCCTTCCACGCGACGAATGACGCACAGTAGAGCTGGGCGCTGTCCAGCTCCGAGATACAGCATATCGCTGACATCCCCAAGCAGACATACCCCGGTGACCATCGTGATCGACACACAGAAGAACCTTCTAACATCAAAGTTTGTAACTCCTCCGTTGTCCAATGCTATGTATACCCGAGACTAAGTAACGCTCCTGACATGATCCTGCCCTCCCAGGTCCCCGCCCTCAAGTTCAAGTTCATGTCACCGATGAGCGACCACTCGTTCACTCAGAGAAGAGGGGCCACCCCTCGTTCTTCTATCTCCGCTTCTTCCTTTGCATTCTCTTTTTCCTCCAACATCCCGTCTACGCCTGTGACGGAGCTGGGGTCCTTGCGCTCTTATGCATACGAGGAAAGCGAGAGCGATGACGAAGCTGACAGCGTCGCGAAGTATGGTTCGAGAAAACCCTCGCGAGGTCGATTGTGAGCCAATAGTATTTGTAGGGTAGGTGTTCGGGCATACATATCATCATCATCCAGGGCAGGCGCTTGCGGTCATTGCAAGTCTCTGAAGGTACGTACTTTTTCTCCGCATGGGGATCCATTCGTTCACACCCTTTCGTCTAGGTCAAATGCGAATTTTATCCTGGCGAAACCATCTGCCAGCGGTGCTTGTCTGGAAAACACGAATGTGTAGTTCGTGGCCGCAAGAAACGAAAGCCTGCCCCGTCAGTCTCCACGGCGCCCGCGTCTTTTCCTTCATCACGACTCATGTCCGAACTGCCACAGAACTCACGATGACCTGCAACGTCGCGCTCAGAAACAGGACGTGGAAATTCAAGCTTTATTGCAACAATTCGATAGCATGAAAACAGAGGAGAAGATCCGCCATTGGTTAGAGAAAGCTGAGTCGGACCATACGGCTCGGGCTGCCCTCCCCGACTCTGATATGTACGACGGTGTCGGTTCGTAAATCAGTACCGCACGGCCCAATTTTTTTTCTCACGCGTCATCGACAGGGCTTTCTCCTTCCCCGTATTCACCTACAATTGAGGACGGACAACTCCTCATATACCTCGATCGTCGACTTCAGTGGTCAAAACCCTTTCCATCGGGCCAGTCATTTGTTTGCAGCTCAGAAAGTAGTAAGATTTGGTACTATTTCTCGCGCACGGCCAAGTGATCTCATCGTACCTAATTTAGGCGAGCCTGAGAACGCGCACGAACCTATCCCTCCAGATATCGTGAAATATGGCGTTGTTTCACCCCAGGAGATAGAGATACTATTTCGGATGTGAGTTCACGCGTTGGAGGAGTTGAGCATATCTGGTTTACATCGTGTTCTAGTTTCTTTGACAGAATAAATGTAAGTCTTTGTTATGTCGTGATTAGAGTCGCTGATGAGTTTTGGGCATAGATCTTCTTCTCACTTTTGGACCCTGAGTTCCATACGCCATCTAAGCTCATTTGGTCTTGCCCGTTCCTTTTCACCGTCAGTGAGTACAGGTCCTCGCCGTCTCATTCATAAGCGTTGCTAACGATATCTAGTATGCGCTCTTGGCTCTCGTTTCTGGAAACAACGGCCTAATCTCTACCCTTTGGCGATGGAATTTGCAAGAGATGCCGCAGGAAAGGCTTTGATTAACGGACTGCAAACTATCGATATTTGCCAAGCGTACCTGTTGATGGCCGTGTATCCTGTCCCAGGCAAAAACTGGTATGAAGATAGAAGTTGGATACTAATGGGTGTCGCCATCCGGTAGGTATCCTCAGAGGCATGCATGCACTAGCGATGACTAATATCACCTTCTAGCATGGCAATGGAACTCAATCTGCATCAACCGCCCCCCGAAAATTGCAGCGAGTCAAAGAAGGCCAATCGAATACGGACCTGGCTAAACTGCTTCTGTGTTGATAGAGCACACGCCACTTCCTTTGGTAAACCCACGACGACATCGTCGGAAGACATCGTTGCCCGCTCCTGTCGGGATTGGTACAATTTCTCTCGGAACAATCTGCCGTTTGACATCCATCTGGTCGCCTACGCTGAGATCCTACTCATCATGGGTAGATTTCGGACCGAGACCTGTCGCAGGACGTCACCTGGAGTTGTCGACGTGCGTCCTTTTGCGCTTGTTACACAATTACAATCTCATAAATTATTTGACAGAAGGAAGGGATCATCGAGACATGTATCGAATACGATGCGAAGTTGGCCCAGATGATGTCGTTCTGGGTCCGGAGATATACGGATGATCCGAAGAATAATGGTAAGTTCGCACGTCCGAATTCGGAGCCTGGCACTGACGCTGTGAGTGCAGATCGCATGTGCAACTATCGAGGAAACAATACCCAGATGTAAGTATACGTACGTTAGTATCGGTGCATCCGGCCAATCAATGCCACACAGGATCGCATCTTACCTGAGGCTGGTCGTTCTTTCCACTGCCTTTCCCTACGCCAGCAAGCGCGGGCTTCTCCGAGGCAGCCCCTTGGTGAAAGAGGTAATCCACGAACCATACTATCAGAATCTTACGTCTACTTAGCTCTGCCTTATAGTCGATAGAGGTCGCATGCACAGCCATTAAGATTATGACGGAGAAACTGTATAGAACTGGGATTCTACGCTTTGCCATGGAGGTCAGCACGTCCTTCGAACTTTTCCGATCTTATTTGAGCACTCACAACTCCTTGTAGGCTAATTTTCTGTACGTGTCGTTCTGTGCCGCCTTCCTGATCAATGTAAGTGTCCACGCACAATGAACAGACTTCTAAATATCATTGACCCGAATCATAGCTGCTACGCCCAAAATTTCTTCCGCTGCTCGATGAGGCAACGCAAGTCGAAATCATCGCCGTCGTCAAGCGCCTGATCAATGTCCTCGGGTCAAAAGAAGTCGCATACGACGGGCGTCACTCTCCAGTGCTATATTCCAGGTTCCTATCTAGTTTGTTGAACAAACACGACCAGCGACCGAGCAGTCCTCAGTTCAATGATGAAGGGATGGAGTTTGTGCCGCAATTCAAACAAGACCGGCAGCAGACGCCACCGAACGCCATTTACTGGCCTGATATGCCCGCAAATAGTGCCGGTCCTGGAATCGTTTCCGCTGAGACGAGCTATGGGCAGACCGAGGGTGTGTATTATCAGCAAGTGGGCGAAGCAGACATGGACTTCAGTCTACAATACTTCATGACGGCCATGAACGCACACGGGCAGCAGGGGACTGAAGGTGCTGAACATCCTCACTTGTCTTTGCCGGTCGCGAACTACCCAGGGATGGAGGAGTTGGGAGACGGGATTTACAGCTCATCGCCTTCCGTGGCCATGGAGGATCGTCTTTGGCCTTTGGACAATCTCCCTCAGTACAGAGGCTCATGACGTCTCTGGAGTTGCAGCTCGCGGCCCTATTTCTCCATTTCGGTGTATATGTATCTTGTATCTCTTTTTCTTCTGGGATATCATACGCTATGTTGTCTTCCGCGTTCTCCGTTTCTGTTCTTGTATTCTTATCTTGCTTTGCTTCATTTGGGTTGGAGTTGACATGTTCGTTTACTATATTTTCAATTCTAGCAGGATAGTTCTCTAGATATCAACAGCTTCTAATTTGATCAGTATATTTTCCCCTTTGCTCGTCCCGACTGCTTCGCGAAGGCAGATTCTTGCCCTGACGGTTACTTTTAGAGCATCGAACTGAGGGACGACGTGATCACTGGGCACGGTATAGCAGTGCTACAAGCTGTGGCTGTTACGTACCACATGGTACTCATGGACCGAGCCCGACTCGGCGGATGCTCTCAACCTCTGTTTGTTCACGACCTCCGTCCATGCACATATCCATAACTGCTTCTACCTTTCTACTTCGACTTCCTACGGTGTCTCTTCTGCTCTTCTAGATATTATGGCCATTTCTGAGGCCGACTTCGCGGCTGGTCGCGTTTCGCCAGGACCCTTCCAACACAAACGTAGACCATCGTCACCCGTTTCGTCGACATCGCTCAATCACATTCATCTTGCGGAAGCCTTGCTAAGGTCTGAGGATAATGGAGCCACGCTCGACTTGAGCCATAGGAACCTGACAGACGTAGGAGAGTACGGTGCTGAGGAGTTGGCAGCTATTGGTCGGGAGGACCTGATGGAGGACGAAAGCTCGCTTTTGCGGTATGTCGCCTACAATATCGCTGTTTTGAAGCATGAGCTCTGTCATCTACAACCACTTTGGCCTTGTTAACTAGGATCACTCTTGCTTCGAACCGGTTGGCAACGCTTCCTATGGCTTTCGCACTTCTGTCGCGTCTCCGCTATCTGAACCTGAAGAACAACTCGTTCTCTGTGTTTCCTGATGTTGTTCGTGCATCTCACCCTCTGACACGATAAAGATTGCGGACTGACCTCATAAATCTAGTTGACCATAATGCCGTCACTGGAAGTGCTAGACATCGGTCGGAACAAACTGAAGCGGTTGCCTTCTCAGCCAGGTTCACTGGTTAATCTCCGAGTACGCGACTGTGTACTCCATCAAACATGATCTCTATCCCTGACTGTGCTCTAGGTATTCTCTATTTATAAGAATCGGATTTCCAGGCTTCCGTCGTATCTTGTCAAGTTCCAGAAGTTAAATATTTTGAGGATTGAACAGAACCCCCTCGAATGGCCTCCCAAATCGGTGGTGGAGTCTCAGGATGCGTCAAGAGACTGGATAAAGGGACTTCAGAAATGGATCGAAGACAATAGCTCTGCATTTGACCATCGCAAAGTGGGCGACGACTCCATGCAAGGAGATCAAGGGGAACCCAGTCTCACAAGGTACTAACCCATTTGGATCCAATGACACTCAGCCTCACCCGTTGAATGCAGGGACATTAACCATGACGACGCATTGTTCTTTCGTCCGATTGCGGGTGCGACTAATTGGAACAATGACAGTGACTTATCTGTAACTTCTGACGCGGAGAGCTCTTTCCGACCGTTCTTTTCATCGCCACGTATGGACAGGCCTCCTCCTTTGCAACTTGGATCCCTACCTCATGACCATGACCAACCCTCCCCTTCTCGCTCTCCTGAATCTTATCTGCCGACGCCTGAGGGCTCCGCGTCCCCAGACGCAGCAGCGGATCTTTTCCCGGACACATCAAGTCATGCACGGAATGCTTCATACGCCGGGTCGAGTAGTGGTTCAGTTCGGAATAGCCTCAGGAAGAAGAGCCTCCCTGACATGAGACCTGCAAAATTACGGCTGGGCGTGGACACCAGAAATCCTGATATCCCATCTAATACTCACACCACGGGCTTCACAACTGCTTTGAAAGCCAACAATTCGGTGGACCATTTTACGATACCTTCTCCGCTATCACAACGTCAAGACTCTTCTGAATCCGAAGGCTCATCATTTATCTCTCGCACAGCACGACCTTTCGCTCAAACACAGATCACATCGTCCCCTACGTCTGTTGACAGACCCGCCCCAGCTATGGACGTCGAACGAAATTCATATTTCCGCCGTTTTTCGACTCTCGCTTCATCAGCAATATCTAAGACTATTCCCGATTCTCTTCTCAAGCTTGTGGACGCAATTCGCGGAATTCTGTTTGCTGTATCACAAGTATACCAAACACTTCGACATTATACCGTCTATGCTATCGATGAGAGACTTTCCTCCGTCCTGGTCAAGGTTTTGGATCCTGCAAGCGCCTATATGACACAATTAATCAACGCGCTAGACCGCTTTGATGCAATGAGTCGACGGACGATACCCACCCCTTCCGTCTGTCGAGGTGTAATTGAAAGCTGCAAAGACAACGTCGCGGTCTTCGGAAAGGCAGTCGGCGTCCTTGCTCTGCAGCTCAAAGTCCTTGCAACGCACGATGATGTACGCTATACAAGGCAGATGTTATTGGTTTTATACTCTGCCATGGCGGAGATTTCGCATGCATGGAACTCTGTGACACCATACATTGGCGCTATCGAACCTTTTCTGCGGGGCCATTGTCCACCGGCCACCGCTAAATCGCGCCCTGTGAAGGGATCCACGACACCACTGACGGGGCCCATGGACGCCCCACCAGCATCTGCACCAGCCGTGGCCCCAGCCTTCCTTCCACAACTTCCCGATTCACCACTCCCTGATTCACCAGGTGGATGGAGAACCCACATGGCTCGACGACACGCAGGCTCTTTCAGCATCAAGGACGTGGAGATCGGAAGGTCGTTACCGTCGTCCATCGATGTGCCCCAGTTCCAAGCTGGTGTTGCGACCACTACGGACACGCCTACACCTAGAGCGGCCCTTCGATTGGCAGGATACTTCCCTCCATTCTCTGGTGCTCCGATGACCGCAAGGGTAGCTTCACCTAGTAGGACGCCATTGAAGGGCTCCGCTTATTCGCCGAGTGTGCACTCGCGGCAGGGATCACAGACATCCTTACGGCGGTCCCCGTCCATTTCTTCGCCCGTATTGAACTATAAAATGCCCGCGTTGGATACTCCTTCTGATCTCACTACTCTCGTTGACAAAGAGGCTCTTGACGCCATGACAAAGGCCGTCGAAGCCGCACCCTCTGTATGGGATATGGTGGATGCTGTATTGGCCGACATGCCAGAGAAACGACTCGAACTTGGCGGTACCCTGGAAACAGCCCAATATGTGACTCGTCAGCTTAAAGACAGCATTGCCATACTACAGGATGGTGGTCATGTTGACAGGAAGACTACTCGGGAAGACGCACATCTGTTCATCAAGGTATAGCGTCTCTGCTTCGTCGACTTGCTCAATACTTACTCTTTCCTCGTAGACTGTTGTCCAACTCTCGAACACTATGAAAGCACACGGCGGTTCGCATCCACTCTCATCTGCGCTGCGAACGAATATGGTCAAATTGACCAATGCTACGGAGGAATTGGTGATTCTCCTTCATGTGTCTTCCTTCTCATCATCCCAAACCCCACGGCCTTATTCTCCGATGACGCCTGCACCCGGAGTTCCATCCCATGCAGCTTCACATCTAAGCGAGGACATCAAACTCGGACCCAGCCTTTCGAGAACGCATAGCCTTGGTGCCGAGACGCCCTCGAAGACGCGAATGCCGTCGCCTTCGACGAGAGATCTACCTCACAGTGCCATGCCTAGCCAGTCCTTCACTATCCCCACACCTCCTCGACGAATTCACAAGGGTGTGAACGACGATGCTCTTGATGGATTTTAGGAAGGCCCCCTTTGTGGCGATTTCGACACGCCCCGAGCATACGAACTGATGAGCATATTTCTTTCCGGGCACTCTTGCAGCATTAGATTATCTGCATACTTATATTGCATCGCTATCATCTACCTCACGTACCTTGTCGCATACACTAATCACAGCATTTGGCCCATGCAGGCCGCATCCGTATGATGGGGGCGAAAGCTGATTGAGATATGAAAGTATCACAGGGTATCTCAATAACACGACATGAGACAGACGACTCGACTCAAAGCTCCTCAAGACATCGGTGCTCATCTATCCTGGGCATTACCGTTGACCTCCTTACCACTATTTTGTGTGTTGGCAAAGATCCTGTCAATCTCGGTGCGTATCTCCTGGAGGTTGACTTTCAGAGTCTTGGCGTCCTCAAACTTCCGGTGAGCCTTCGCCTCTTGGACAAACGTTTCAAGAAGCGCTTCCTGTTCCAATAAGGGCTGGAGGGCATGGGCGACCTCCGAGTCAGGGTCGATAACGGGCGGCTCTGGGGTGGGAGCGGACGATGCGGGAGACGACGTCGCTTTTTTTGGCTTCGGGAGTGACTGATGCGAACAGTCAGCGATACGGCATGCGACATGTATGGGCGCATGTGTAGATACGGACCTGCAGAGGGAACATGTTCTTTTGCAGGAATACGTTTGCTCGCGTGAGAATGGCGCCCTGCACCCTGTCATGGGAGCTGCCAGGACCGGAGGTAGGAAGCTTTCGTATTCGTTTGGCAAGGGCATCATATTGTGCAAATGCATCTAAAAGGCGTTTCCGGGCGGCCGATGCTTCAGCGGTTGGCTGATTGTCGTTACTAAAAAAAATGCTCAGCTAAAGAGCGTTATCCAGCGTGATAGATCTTACCTCAGCGTCAGCAACAATTCCTGGAAAAGAGGTAACGATTCTTCAATTTCTTTCTCGAGATTGATGAACGCGTCGTATAATTTAGCAAACGTCGGCGTCCAGTGGCTCTCCTGGAAGTGTTGCTGACGCCTGTTCAGACATCCAATCAGCTTTGTATGCCCATAGGTTAAGATAACATGTCTCACAGAAGAATTGGTCGGCAGTCCCTGCAGATTCTGACCCCCTTGAGAAATTTTTCTTCGTCGCCCAGTTCCTCCTTGGTCTTACTTTTCCCTGGGTTCACGGGACTACTTCGTCTCCGAACGCCGTAGTCGACGCCTTCGCCCACCTCTTCGATTTGCCCCGTCTTCGGATCAGCCACGAAGAGCAGAGAGCAAGTCTCGGACCGTTGTGGCCGCTTTGGAGGCAGCGCGCATATAATCCGGCCGCACAGTCGACAGTGGTGTTTCCGGTTCGTGATGGGATGGAAAGATGCACTTAAACGAGAGAAATAATTCCATCAGATAAAATCATGCTCTTCCTGTGCGGTTACATACGTGCAAAGCGGACATTGAGATACGGCCGCATCGTCTTCCCATGGGGTGATATGCTGCTCGGCCGCTGCACACGCCAGTCAGACGCCAGCTATCACACCGCGGAGAGCGGAGATCCCTACCTCGTATATCGGCCTTGCTCCCCGGCGCGACCTGGCTCTGCATGACGCCGCGCCACAAGTCCCCAGCGTCCATGTTGCGCAGATCCTTGATGTCAAAGTCGAAGATGGACGACATGCGCTTGCTCTGCCGGGGCTTCTCCGCCACCCGCTTTTCCGCGTCCGTGCCGAAGTGCAGGTTGATGAGCTTTTCGAGGCGGCGCTCGAGCCGCGTGCGCTCGACGCGGCCCTCGTCCCGGCGGGCGCGGCGCGCTTCGAGGAAGTCGTCGGTTAATGGGCGGATTACGCCCCTGGGCTGGAAGCCGGGGAGATACGGGGCCGGCGTGCGAACTGGCGTCTGCGAGCGAGAAGGCGTCGACGCGGGAGAAGGCGTCGCGGTGGCCGCGTGCGAAGAAGTGGTATAGACCGGCGATGACGGCTTGGGCGGGGGCTGGGGCAGTGGGAGAGACGCGCCGCGCGGGGGCGGGGCCACCACGTCAGTCATAATGTGAGGATGCGGTTTGGGATGATCTTTGGGCGGAGGTTGGGGAGAGGGCACGTGATTGACTGACGCTGTGGAAGATGTACTGTGCGCATTGCTATGAGGCGAAGACTCGGCGGACGAGTTTCGAGATACAGAAATGGCGGCTGACTGGCTCTGAAAAGACGCTCTCGAGATAGATGCTTGGTCAAAGTGGCGATTAGAGAGAGATACAGCCCGCAACTGGCTTCCAGGAGGGCGCAGCGGTGAAGAGATCATGGACTTTGTGGGCTGACGTGACGGGAGGTGGCGGAAGGTAGACGTCCTCCGAGAAGGAAGGGAGAGAGTAGATGTGGAAGGCGAGGGGGGTACTGGCAATGCTTCTGCATGACCTTCCGGCGTTGACACTGTTGTGCTGCTCTCAATCGTGTGAAGTGGCGACGTGCTGGTTCGTGGACTTGCATAGGATGTAGTCGTAGCAGACGAGACTGTTGAGGTGCTGACAGGTTCCTGGGCCTTGGGTTGAACGATAGGTTGCTCCTCGACGGTAGGCTTGCTTTCTGCAACACTTGTTGCAGGAAACCGAATATTCGCGTGAGGACCGTCCACAGACGAACGCCTCCCAGACTTCGGCGCCGCTCCATTCTGAGAGACGGGAGGCGCCGAATGAGCTGGGGGTGAAGCGGGTGCCCCGGGCAAGAATCCATTGACAGCAACGCTGGATGGACGCGATGGGGACGGGGACGATGCGATAGGTAGGCCTTGGTTTGAAAAGTTGCGAGAATGTCTCTTCGACTGATGATAGCCGGGTTACACGCTGGCCTACATACTCCGAGAGACACTCACTCTGTACGCCTGGTATGGCACCTGTGGAGGAGGGCTCGTCATGGTCGTCATGAACAGTCTGCCAAATGGTGGTCAGAGCATCAGTGGGACACGATACAAGCACCTGCACGCACCAACGTATGAAGGATATAATAATTAGCAAACCCGGGGCTTCTGACTGCACCCGATGCAGACCTCTGGTTCCTAAATTGAGTGCAATTACTTCGGGTTATCGATAATTTATTCCTGATTTGAGTTTCCAGCTATGCCGACATGTCTGGATGGGAAGAATTGTGATGTGGGTAGATGATGAGGCTGAAACCCTGGAAGGTTCGGAGCTCCTGCGGCTTGAGGTTGTTGGGAGCGGTGGTGCATTGCCGTGTGCGTCAATGGGCGCCTATCTGCTGAGCGGCCCGGGGAGCCCGTCCTCAGAGCCGTACGCAACGTTGCTGCTTGCATCTATTCAAGTTCCTGCTTCATACACATCCGCGACCACCATGTCTGCGACCTCTGGCATCGGCATCTCAGAAGAGGTTCAAACCGCATTTTCGGATGCAGTCGTGTCGCAGGCGGTGCGATTCCTCAAGATCTCTATCCAGAATGGTTGATACCCATCTCTTCGTCCCAGTGTCCACCATCTCATGCAATCGCCAAATCATAGAGTTGCTCGTCCTCGATGGCACTGTCCCCGTAGAAGGCACCTTTGAGTCGGATCTGGGAAAGCTCCAGGACCTCCTTGAGGACACCATCCCAGCGAGCGTGCTTGTTCGGTTAGACGATCCGCCCACAGAATGGCTCGCCATACATTACGTGCCGGATTCTGCGAAAGTCAGAGACAAGGTACGCATAACACAAGTATCGCTGGGACATTTGATAGATATTGCGGGGCTCAGATGCTGTACGCGTCGACCCGCAACACGCTCACGAAGAACCTGCCATCTACACATTTCTCTGACACCGTCTTTGCGACTTCGAAGGAGGACCTCACCCCCGCAGCCTACGCCGCCCACAAGCGGAGTGTCGCCGCGCCGCAGCCCATGACCGCGCGAGAGAAAGAGATGGAAGAACTCAAGGCTGCCGAGAGGAAAGGCGGCGCGGCGTACGCAGGCAATAGGGCAAGGGTCAATCATGTAGGCCAAGCCGTGGGCTACGTCTGGCCTCCAGAGGTGGAGGATGCCATCAAGGAGCTCGCAAACGGATCAGACGATCGTCTGGCGATAATTGTGCGTGCACACTTAATCAGCTCACCCCCATCGTTGACGCTTTTGCTAGACTCTTGATCCAGCTTCAGAGACCCTCAACCTGGTGAGCGTCGAGGAGTCGAGCGCCGATGAACTTGGCTCGAAGATTCCAGCCTCAGAACCAGGTATACGATGCCGCATTTCGAGTTGAGTGCTCATTTACACACTCTCAAACAGCCTTTGCGTTCTTTGCATGGAATCAGCCATCCCTCAGGCGCCAGATTGGCAAGTCTTTGTAACTTCTACCACGCGCTCCGGCCCGCTAACTTTATGCTTAGTTTTCATTTACTCTTGTCCATCATCGTCGCCCGTCAAACACCGCATGATGTATGCCTCGGGCACGACCTCTGTGCACCGCTACGCGAAGAGCATCCTACCTCCGAACGCGCTTGCAGAGCGCAAGATCGAGACTTCCGATCCCAAGGAGCTAGATGCCGCCCACTTGCGGGTGGAACTCGCGCTCAGCCCGGACCCGAGTCGTGTCGCGTCTCCTGCTGCTCCCGCCGAAGAGAACAAAGGATTTGCGCGACCGAGGGGACCGGCTAAGAGACGTTGAACACGCGTAGATCGGTCAGGCAATTCTAGGATCAACGTCTGTGTAACATTAGCTTGCTTGTGTACAGAGGACTCTCAAATATCCAAGATACTGCATTGTAATTACTGTAGTGTACGCACCTTGGACGCCGCGGCACTTCATTGGCCTATACGTATGTACTTACGCCCGCCGCGGACGTGAGGACGCGAGGATCATCGCGGGGCACCACAGTGAGCCGCATACCGCGAGCGTGAAGGCCTGCTTCCCCGGAAAGGCAACCCAGCTGTCAGCTGCAGCCGGATCATGAGGGCAACGGCCCTGCTATTTTGCCCGCCGCCGCTATATCTCGCCCCCGCACGCGCCGACGGTCCCCACACGCCATGATACTGTCGAAGAACTTTGTTGCGTCGGCCGCGGCGCGGTCGCGGGGCGCGCGGGTGAGCTATGCGCTTCGCCTGCGCGTGCGGTACTACGGGACGCCTGCGGATTTGCCCGTGCCTAAGACGAAGAAGGTGTGGGACTCGGTTGATGAGGCGGTCAAGGACGTCAAGACGGGCGACGTGCTGCTGAGCGGAGGTGAGTGTCGCGTCGAGATCATCGTGTCTCTGCTGATGTCGCGTTTGCTGCAGGGTTTGGACTGTGTGGAACACCAGGTGTGTGTGAAGCGTGCCCAGTCGATGAATGTGGGGAGGCTGATATTTGTACTTTGCTTGAAGACACGTTGATCGACGCGCTTGCCAAACGACCGTGGTCGGAGGTTTCGAAGTTGACTGCCGTCTCGAACAATGTGGGGTCGGGAGTGAATGGACTTGGTTCGACTAGCTGCTATGTCCACGCTATGCGGAGACTAATTTTTATCCAGGTAAACTCCTGCATAGTGGGCATATCGACAAGATGATGGCGTCATATATCGGAGGGTACGTAACTCTACGCCGTTAGTAGTCTCAAGCTAACTCCGCCGTAGGAACAAGCATTTCGAACAACTATACCTTCAAGGCAAGATCTCACTCGAACTTATCCCACAAGGCACGCTCGTCGAGCGTATGCGGGCTCATGCCGCTGGCATCCCTGCGTTCTATACCCCGACAGGCGCAAGCACGGCCGTAGAAGAGGGAGCGATACCCATGCGATACAATGAAGGGGGCGTGGCGAACGGAGTGCAATTGCAGGGAAACAAGAAACAGACGCAGGTGTTCAACGGACGTAAATACGTCCTGGAGCCCGCTATCGCCGGAGATGTTGCGTTTGTGCGGGCATGGAAGGTAGATGAAGTTGGGAACACGGTGTTCAGGTCTGTGCGACTCGCAGCTTTGCGCGACATGGCGGTGACACGTAGATATCAGATACACGGCGAACAACTTCAATTCCGTAATGGCAAAGAACGCGAAGCTCACTATCGTGGAGGTACGTAACGCGTTCCACAGCGAAGAGACGCGTCTGATTCGGCGAACAGGCGGAAAACATCGTGCCCGTCGGCTCAATCCAGGCTGATCAGGTCCATATTCCTGGTATCTATGTAGACCGCATTGTACAGGCCACGGCCGAAAAGCAGATTGAAATCCTGACTGTCGCTGAGGACGCTTCCTCCGAGACGAATCCCGCCAAGGCTGCGTCTCAGGATCTTCGACACAGAATTGCACGCCGCGCGGCAAAGGAACTCAAGGATGGCTTCCACGTCAACCTTGGCATCGGAATGCCCACTCTCGTTCCCGAGCACCTCCCGCCGGGTGTGAAGGTCTGGTTGCAGAGCGAGAACGGTATCCTGGGCATGGGGCCCTACCCCGCACGCGACAAAGTCGATGCGTACGGCGTTTCCTCGTCGCTTCGCCGTAGCGAGCACTGAGCGCATTGTGGACACAGTGATATCATCAACGCGGGCAAGGAAACCGTCACTCTCTTGCCTGGTGCTTCCGTCTTCGGTGAGCTTTAATCTGATTCTTTGGGATGGTTTTACTCACCAGCGTTGCGTAAATACGCAGATTCCAGCGAATCGTTCGCGATGATTCGTGGCGGGCACATTGACGTCGCTATTCTCGGAGTGCGTGTCTGACAAAGGCTTCTATCAGTGATGATCTGACAGGAATTATCGCAGGCGATGCAGGTCTCCGCGGCGGGGGATATCGCGAACTTCATGATCCCTGGCAAGTTGGTGAAAGGTGAGCACTTGCCCACGGTCCGGGCATGGACGGTTTCGCTGAAAAACGGCCAGGTATCGGCGGTGCAATGGACCTGGTGTCGAACCCGGACAACACGCGCGTCATTGCCGTTCTTGAGCACTGTGCGAAGGATGGAAGTCCGAAGATTCTGCAGCAGTGCACGCTTCCTCTGACGGGTGCACGGACCGTGAGCCAGATTATCACCGAACTCGCAGCGTTCGACGTGGACCGTCAGAATGGTGGTCTGACTCTGACTGATCTTGCGGAGGGTGTGACGCTGGAGGAAGTGAGGGCAAAGACCGGCTGCGAGTTTGCGGTGCGGGGGTGACATTGATTTGGAGTGGGGGTTGCGGGGGTGGCTGTATTCGTGTGGGGATGAGCAGACATACGTCCTATTTTGTACGGTAGATCAGAAATCGAGAGTAGTTGGTTGCTTCATTTTTATGCCAAGGAACAGGGAGAGGATGCCGGGAGGAGCAGATAGGACTAGCTCTGGGCCGGGACGGCAGCGGCAGCGGGGTCGGGACGAAGCGGCGGGCTATGATTGGCCAGGGCGCTCTCGCTCGCCGTCTGAACGAATGGCAGTCGATCCTTCCTCCAGTTTCTTCCGTCCGCAGACATGTCTGGCACTCTCCTCCTCACCCCGCTCGGCACGCCTATATATAACTACACCCACTCTAATATTCAACTCCCCACTTGATTTTTTCCTCCTTCCCCACTCTACTCCACTAAAATGCTTGCAGCGAAAGCAGCGCGGACCCCTCTCATATCCTTCCGGTTCCGCTTCACCGTTACGCGGGCCACGCACCGTTTCTATTCGATCGTCCAAGCACCGGTACCTAGCAGCAGCAAGAAGGTTTGGAAATCTGTCGACGAAGCCGTCAGGGACGTCAAGTCCGGAGACACCATCCTGAGCGGAGGTACGCTATCAGTCTCCACGGGCATTCCTGCCGCTAACGCTTTTGGCAGGCTTCGGGATTTGTGGCATCCCCGAGACTCTGATCAAAGCCATCACGAGGAGACCAGAGATCACTGGTCTCACCGCTGTGTCGAACAATGCTGGCGCGGGAGAGCACGGTCTTGGTACGTCGGAAATCGCAGCTCCTATACATTCTTACTGACCTGCGCCGAAGCTAGGTTGCTCAAGACCAGGCAGCTCGATACACTGATGATTTCATACCTTGGAGGGTACGTCACGTCCCCACACTGATAGCATACGCTCCAGACGCTGACCTTCTCCCCCGTGTCCAGAAATAAGTACTTCGAATCTATGTATCTGACTGGTGACGTCGGGCTGGAGTTGGTTCCGCAAGGAACGCTCGTTGAGCGCATGCGCGCACACGCGGTGGGCATGCCAGCCATTTTTACGCCGACGGGTGCACACACCGCCGTAGAAACTGGCGACATCCCCATTCGCTATCATCCCGGCGGCATGTCGAAGGGAGTGTTGATTCCCGGAAATGCCAAAGAAGTTCGCGAATTTAACGGTCGGCGCTACATCATAGAACCTGCTATCGCTGGCGATGTCGCATTTGTGCACGCGTGGAAGGTCGATGAAGTCGGGAATTGTATCTTCAGGTGTGCTTACTGCGGTGCTTCTCTTGCCTTGTTTCATAGTCTCATCTCAAACTTGCTTGAAGGTATACAGCAAATAACTTTAATGGCGTTATGGCTCGTAACGCGAAGCTGACAATCGTCGAAGTGAGTCTTTGGAGTTCATTCACCAACGCATGATCGTAATGAGACGTATAAAGGCCGAGGAAATTGTTCCAGTTGGCACGATCGAACCCAATGAAGTCCACCTTCCTGGAATCTACGTTGACAGGATTGTCCAAGCCACCGAGCCCAAAGAGATTGAAATTGTTGCCTTGGCGGAAGACCCCAACGATGATCATGAAATCACCGATTCCAAGAAGGCTGCAGCAAGGAAAACTCGTCACAGAATCGCTCGCCGAGCAGCGAAGGATATCAAGGATGGTTACTATATCAACTTGGGTGTTGGTCTGCCGACCCTCGTACCCTCATACCTGCCCGAAGATGTCAACGTCTGGATGGAAAGCGAGAATGGTATCTTGGGCATGGGCCCTTACCCGACCATGGACCAGCTCGACGCGTACGTACCTTGATGACGTTGGCAGCAAGGGCTTGGCTGATCTTGTACACAGGGACATCATCAATGCTGGCAAGGAGAGCACGACGCTCTTACCCGGTGCTTCCACATTTGGTTCGTGCGACGCTTAACCTTATCATAAGCGAAAGATCTGACTGCACACGTCTAGACTCTGCTGAATCGTTTGGCATGATCCGCGGCGGACACCTTGATGTCTCCATCCTTGGCGTGAGTATAGCTTCATGTAAGCTATCTCATTGAAAGGTTGATTTTGACGATTATTTCAGGCAATGCAGGTATCGCAGGCTGGTGATATCGCAAATTATATGGTTCCCGGAAAGCTTGTCAAGGGTGCGTTTCTCTAGGATCTGCATGTTTGATTGTCTGACAGCCTTCTCTCCAGGTATCGGCGGTGCCATGGATCTCGTCTCTAACCCGGATAAGACCTTGATCATGGCCATGTTGCAGCACACCGCGAAGGACGGCAGTCCGAAGATCGTTCAGTCGTGTTCACTGCCGCTGACGGGCGCAAGGGCTGTGAACAAGATTGTCACGGAGCTGGCTGTGTTCGACATCGACCGCCATGCAGGTGAGATGACGCTTCTTGAGTTGGCGCCGGGCGTTACGCTGGAAGAGGTGCAGGCGAAGACGGCTGCGGATTTCCAAGTCGCGAGTAACCTTGGCCAGATGTGATGGTACATGAAATGATGCTCCAGCTGGCCTGATGCGCTAGGAACCGGACACTGTCGTTATAGCATCGCCTTTGTGTACGATACATGTAGATACCCTACAGCAATCTAGTCTTGAACAAAATTGAATCGTGCGAGAAAATTGAAGAGCGGCGTGAGCGTGAAGATCTGTGTCTTGCGGCGGTTGATCTGGAATAGGCGCCGGAAGCGACTCCCTTGACCACGCGCCTCAGCAGCCTGCCACCCGACCACAACTCCTCCTGCGCTTGTCTCTCTACCCCCTGTCTCTCCGTCATGAGTTGGCTGGCTTCTTGGTTTCCTTCTGCAAAGTCAAGCAACAATAGGAGGAGCCAGGCTCTATCCGCCACTCAGGACGCCTTCTCGCTCCCAACTTCGGTCTTTTCGTCGAATCATGATGCCTATAACGCAGATGCGCTCAGCACTCCAGACCCCGATTCTGCAATGAACCCGTCATATTCATACCCACCGCAGGCGTCTGGAGGCCAATACGGTTACGTTTCGACGGGGTACGCCGCATTTCCTTATCACGAACGACGCGACGTGCTAACCCTGCCCACAAAGCTCTTCACGCTCGCAACCACCCTTGTTACCCACGCATAATACACCCTTGTCCCCAATACCCCCATACCCGGCTTTAGAACAAAGCTGGAATCGTATCCGCACATGGCTATCCAACGAATACCCAGAGCTCGGCGACACGCTCAACTACGGCATCCTACCCCAGGACCTCGCCGACGTCGAGATGCAATTTGGCTTCGCGCTCCCGCAGGCCGTCCGCGAGTCGTACCTCTGCGTCGACGGCCAGGAGCCCGAGTCGTCCGTCGGGTGCTCCGAGGGCCTCTTTTTCGGCCTCACGCTGCTGCCGCTCGACGAAGTCCTCGACGAATGGCGGTTCTGGCGCGAAGTCGACAGCGACCCGAGCACCGGCGCCCATGTCAAGCTGAAGGAGATGATGCAGTCGATCCCGCCTGGCTGGATACGCAGGGAGTATTCCCAGCGCGGATGGATACCGCTTATCACCGACAAGACAGGCAACTACATCGGCGTGGACCTGAATCCGGCTGAAGGCGGCGCCGTCGGGCAGGTCATCATCTTCGGGCGCGATTTCGATACCAAGGTCGTTCTGTGGCGGGGCGATGGGCCGGCGGGCTGGGCGCGGTGGCTGGCGCATTTCGCTGAGGAATTAGAGAACGGGGAGGGCTTTGAGCTGGGCGGCCACGAGAGCGAAGGCAGCGAGGACGACCTGGGATACGAGAGCTACTTCTTTGACGGCACTGGGCGCGGCTCGGGCGATGGCAACGGTGATTCCTCAGCTGGCGGGCTGCGTCTAACGGGTGAATACCGCGGTTGGAGCGCCTTGGAGGCGTGGGCAGACAAAAGCGTCAGGAAGTGGCACGAGACCGGTGTGATTACTGACGAGTCTTTGCAGCAGGAGAAGGGCAAAGTGAGTGAAGCCCGTCCTCAGCTCTTTTTCTTCATCCTGACTTTGTCTAGGCACCTGAGCGGATGGGTCTCGGCGTTCTTGATCTTGCCGCTAAAGCAAGCAATTCATCTGCCGAAGTACCCATTCCCGTCTTTGCCGACGCCAGCAATAGAGATCGTCCTCCACTGCATGGTATTGGCGAAGATGTCGAACCTGAGGTTGAGGCCGAGGTCAAAACTATCAAGCCGCCAGTACCAACTATCTCCATCACAAAACCTCCAGCTCCATTACCTCTTGTGCTGCCGACTCAAAGTGATATTATACGGTCGCCCTTGGAATCCGCCCGCTCATTATCTCTCGACTTGGAAGAGGGCGGCGGCGCATTGATGGAAGAGATAGACCACCCGCCAACGAGTGTACCACCTCAGCAGACTCAACTTGCCCAGATACTTCCGGAACAAGAACTCGTCTCTGAGCCGACTGAGGCCACCCTGGTTCCCATTTCATCGCCTCCTGCAGTATCACCCTCGTCGCCAAAGGCCACTGAGCCAATACCGCCGCCAGCGCCCAAGGCAGCGCCTTTGGCCGACATCACGGATCTGCTTGCCGACTCCGCACCATCGCTGGACGCTCCACCTATCGAACCGTCGCCTTCACCTTCGACGCCTGTTCTTGAGGTTTCTGCAGCTGAGCCTGAGCTTGAAGCCGAGGCGGATCACCAGTCCGAGCACGAGTCCTTTGAGGATCCCGTGGTCATAGATAGCGCTGGAGAAGAAGTCCTTTCGGAGGAAGAGGGCGACGGGCATACGACAATTCGACTTATTGGCGGCGGAGGTACGTCTGGGATCGCCGAGGACGCGACACCCGCCGAAGAAAGCGCTCACATCATCGGCGACAGCGAAAACGCTGACGTCGCCTCTCTGAAGTCGATCACGTCTGTGGAATCGTCCGCGTCCAAGAGAGACTCCAAGTCTGAGAAGAAGAAGTCCATCGTTGGCTTGAAGAACCTCAGTCGCCTAGCTGGCAAGCGGAAAAAGGACTCTGCTAGCAGCATTAAGGACGCTATATAATACAGCTACGCGGCGCATCGAACTATTGTGATTACCGGACTCCCTTCGCTTTTTGCCCGTCATACAGTACATACATAGTACACTGCAGGTCTAGGTTAATCCCTTCATCTTTCTTCGTCCTTCATTCGAAAGTTTGGTTTCATGTACATGTCCACTTCTTCGGATACCCGTGATCACATTCCAGCCAAATCAATTAAATCTATGAAATCGCTGTGGGCTTGGTCTCGGCCTCAGATCTCAGGCTCGTTCCTGAATGTTGCAATTGGAGAGGAGCAGCAGGGTCGGGTGTTGCAGAGATAATTCCGCACAAATGTTGCTTCCGTGGAAAAGCTACCAAACATCGTCCCGATATGGTAACTGTTCCCTGCTTCCAACCACGACATTCTCCTCGCGAACATCCTCCTCTTGCACGCCGCGCGAATAGCTGCTCTTGTCGCGCGTATCTTAATCAAATTTAGGTTTTGCACCGTGAATGTCACGAAAGCATTGTTGCACAACTTGAGAAACGCGCGCACCGACCTAATCTTGATCTCGGAGCGGTACCGAGTCTCGACGCGGAGTTCTGGGCTACCTTCAGGAACAACTCAGAAGAGATGGATTCAGCAGACGGAGATCCTGAGAGACAACTAGTGGAGAGTCTTGTCGAGGAACGGGTGGCGCGGCTCGAGTGTGTTGCACTGTTGCTTTTGAATGACTTTCATCTGACCTCGCCGCGCTACAGGGAAATAACTCAGCGCAGGAACGTGCTGCTGCGCGAAATGTACGCTCTTATGCAGCGGAGAGATAAGCTCGGCTTGTTTCCAGATACGTCTGAAGGTCCTACCGACACGGCTGAGGATCTGCAAGAGTTTCTCGATCGGTTCGACCTGCAGAAATAGTGCGTGCTCCCGAACTTGCGTTATCATGACATGACTTATTCTCGTTTCAGTCCCGAGACTGGCAGTATACTACTGGGCTTAACGGAAGAAGACCTCAAGGTACAGTCTCCGCCTTTTGACGAAGAAGAAACCGAGGAAATGCCCATGTCCATGGATGCTGCTCCAGTTCCGGTAGACCATGTTGCTTCGACCATGCCGCCGCCGGCATCGCCGTTGTATGATGCCGCCCCGGACTCTGATGCTCAGGCAAGAGAGCAGTCTGTCACTCTTGAGTACCCTCCTTCCGAGGCCACACGCGAACCAGCTTCATCCCCGCCTCTGCAACTTGTGTCAGAAGACATCGAAATGCAAGAGAACGTGGATATGCAAGATGTTCGAGGACTCCCACAAGACCAAAAAGGAGAGCCCACGTCCTCAGTCGAGGAAGTGGAGACACAAGGATCAGTGCCTGTCGCCCGTTCGCAGTTCAACCCACCTTCTCCCTCACCTTCCCTGATTTCTCTGATTTCGCAACGCCCAGACGTCGAAGACAGAAAGTCGGCGAGCCCTCCCGCAGAAGCTCAGAAGCAAGAAATTAATGCTGAGGGCCAGGCAATTGAGGACCAGGAGCCATCCGTGAGGCCACAAGACATTATGCCTCCACCTCCACCGACCCAGCGCCTCGTTTCTCCCCCGCTCAGGGATCCCATGCCGACCATTACACTGAACATTCCCCTCCGTCAGCCCTCATCCGTCACTGTCATGTCGGCACTTGCTCCGATTCACGACGCGTCCGACTATACATTCGACGAAACGCAGAACAGCGCCATCTCTCCCCCTCCAAGTGCCACGAAGGCCAACATACACTTCCACCTCAGCCGCAACTATTCCTTACCTCCCCTTAAGTCTCTTCCTGCCGAATTTCAGCGCAAGAGTAAGCTTGCGAAGCAACAGCGCAGGCGTGAAAAAGAAAAAGACAAGGGCGAGAATGGGCCTGTTCGAGGCGATGCTCGCGGCAGAGAGGCTCGGGATGACTGGACGCCAATGGGTATCAACAAGTGGGGTGCGGTGATGCGTGCAAACCCGTTATGGCGAAGAATGTCGCGCGCGACAAAATGTCTCAGCACACGCGACTGGGGTGTAAGTGATATTCATTCTAGCGATTGTACAAGTAGTTCAATATACATCCAGGTGGCATTTGAAGAGCTTCGTTTCATCCGTGCCCTCGAACGAGTGGAGATGGCGAAAGATACAGGCAAATGGAGCTATAGGCAACCCAAGAAACAGCGTGGCGTTGGGGGGCTGACGAAAACACATTGGGACCACCTCTTGGATGAGATGGTAGGTGTTCTCCATTGTCGACTTGCTGAAGGGATCTGACATTGGATCTAGAAATGGATGCGCATCGACTTCCGCGAGGAGCGCAAGTGGAAAATTTCGCTGGCTTTTGAACTGTCGACCGCTGTGCTGGAGTGGCACGATGCCGGCACTAAAGAAGAGAGAATGCGGCGTGGCCTCATCGTCGACTGGCATAAACCTCCCGTGGATAGTGAGAGTTTATACGACGAGGACATGGACGATGCCGAAGACGAGGCACTGGGCGCTGAATCTTCTCAGGAGCAAGGCAACATGATGGCTGTCGATTATGGTTCCGATGATAGCGACGATGACCAAGAACAGGACAAGCAAGACATCGTTGATGCCTTGGAGCCAACACAGGTCGTCGAAGAAGCCCTTGATAATGCCGAAATGCCCACACCATATGGCGAGCGATCACAATCGAGCAATGGGGATCTTGTTCCAAAGGAGGAAGACGTCGAGGAGGTTAACATGCTGCGTTCGGATGCCGATGCATATAATATGGATGTCGATTCTCAACCTCAGTCCCAACAGCAACAGCAACAGGAGCAACAGAAGGAGGAAGTCACGGATGGTCCGGAATCCCAAGACTCCAAGGCCTCAGGTCTCAAACCAACCTCGAACGACCCGGTCCTCGGTAGCGCCATGGAACAAGCCAGGGATAATTCTACAGCTTCTCGACCATCTGGACAAGGAAAGCCGATCTCGAAATCAAATCCATATGCGCCTCTGCGTGGCCAGATCGCATACTCAGATGAGCATACGCTGTTCCTCAACCTGGATGATTTCCATTTGAGAAAGCCGGATGCGGCCCCTCCTCGTGAATCGCCGATAGAAGCTCCACATCCCACTGATCTCGCCGCCATCTTCCCAGATCTACAAGTCTACGGCGTGCTGGACGTAGCACCATCAGATGGTAAAAAGAAGACGGAGAAACGAGACAAGGACGATCCTTACAAACGGGCAGAGGACACGACTTATTCGAAACTCACACCACTTGGCAGATTCATGCGAGAAAAGCCGACGCTACTGGGCCCGCTCGAACCTTCAAAGCATTGGAAAGACGATCATTGGGTTGCAATTGACGACGCCCCCGTGGTGCCTGACTTTGAGGCGCAGTCTAAAGCTCCAGATGATGCTTTGTGTGGTGAGGATCTCTCTCGTATTCAAGAATATTGACGCTCACATCTTCATTCAGCACTGTTCGAGGGCAGCAGGCCATTGACTATGATGACGGGAGACGACGATTCCATACTGCCAGGTGCTCCTCGAGATCCACTGAAGCGCGTCACTGATTCGCACTGGACACCTCAAGACGACTTGCTGATCAAGCGGCTTGCTGAGAAGTATCCACGCAATTGGGGCCTCATCTCGGACATGTTCAACGCCTCTCGAGGTGCAATCTCCACTGAGAAGCGGTTCGACTGGGAGTGCAAGGAGCGGTACAAGTCCCGGTGGCTCGGAGAACGTGGTAACGGTAATGGTACCAGGGAGGTCCCTTCCGCCAGCGCAATCACTCCAGCGACGCCAGCTCGACCTCAGCCCCAGATGACCACGAGGAAGCGACTAGCTAGCGTTACTTCACAGGCGGCTCCAACGCCTGCACCGCCTGTCGAACCGAGGAAGCGTCGCAGACATGTGCTGATGTACGACACAATCCGCAAGGTCATGAAGAAGCGTGAGGCTGCGCAGAAAGCCAGCGGTCAGTTTCGGCTTTGGCTCACCGTGTACAGGACTGACTTCATTGATTGCATCAGCGAATCCCAAAAAGCCGCCGGTCGTCCATGATACACACGGCCAGTATAACAAGATGCCGAAGCTCAGCCCCGCTCAGCTGAGCAAGATGAAGGCCGAAAAAGAGATGCGTGATCAGCAGGAAGCTTTAGCTCGCAGACGCAACGAGGAGTTTGCGCGTTCACAGATGAACGCCCAACGGCTAGCGGCGCAAGGCGCGGTATGTCCACTGTAGACAGCCCCGTATCAAAGTTCTCTAATTTCAGGATGATCAGGCTCCACCGGTCGCAACGCCTGCGCCAAGTGGCGCACCTCGACCACCTACGGTTGACATTCCAGCGCATCAGACAGTCCCTCAGATTCGTAGCCAGGTGAACATCTCACAGCAGCAGCGCATACCGACTTCCGTTCCCGCCAACAATGCAGCAGTCGCCGCTGCCGCCCGTATGTCCCCCCAGCAGATCCTTCAGGCGCAACAAATTGCCCAACAGCGTGCATTAGCCGCGGCAAACGCCAACCAGCCAGCGGCAGCGGGCATAAATGCGCCTCATATGTCACCTCCTTACGCCTCGCGGGCCGCTACCTCATCGCCTGCCGTGGTGCCGCAGACCTCCCCTCCCCGGAGTTCTGCGACTCCTAATCCTCCGCGACCAGCCTCGGCCCAGCAACATGTCCCCATCACGCAGGCATCCCCCACTATGCACCAGCCTGCCATAGCGCGTCAGACGGCGAACATGGCCCACTACTTCCCCATGACTAGTGCCCAGTTGACACCAGAGCAAATGGAGCAGGCCCTCCGCCTCCGACAGATCATGGTGAGCATCACTTCATTCGCAATTGGATTACATATTCTCATGCCTCTTGAAATCCATAGCAGCAGCAGCAGCGACAGGCCAGTATGCAGCAGCAGCAACCCGGTGGACAGCCTGGACCGCAGTACCCCCAGTCTTGATTTATCTACCGCATTCTCCGGCCCTGTAACACATATGTCCTACATTCTATAAGTAACGTTCCTGAATGCGCATGCATGGCCCCCCGTTCTGCAGAGTCGTCCAGCACTCCGTGGAACGTAAGTACCTGTGACGTCAGCGGGGCTCGGTGCGGGGACATATACTCGAGTGCCGCTGGCCCCGTGGCCCCCACATACTATAGCTCCACACCCCACAGAAGGACCCCGGTCAACTAATACTGAGGGGGTTCCATCATCCGGACAAAATTTTGGGATTTGGGCTCAAAGGCCGGCCAGGATCCGGACATATGGGGGGTCCCGCCTCGAGAGGTCGGTTTGGGTATCCGGACATAGCGTGGTGAGTTCGCAACAAGCCGCCTTCTAAACTCCGGTTTGCAACTCCGGAGCACCTTTGAAGGTCGCCCGCGGCCGAGCAGGCTTGCGCCGAGCCTAATAGCGTTGGGTTCTCGGGAGATTAGACCCATATAATGGCACTCGTCAACTGCCTTCAACGCTGGCCTGTCTGTCTAGGCAATATTTCACGATTTTATGAGGCCGTTTTGTGAATCCGGACAAAAAAAATCGACTCAGACCCTCGAGGCCGTGGATTATCCGGACAAATTGTGGCCGAAAAAATTTCGGCATCCGGACGCCAAAAGCCTCAGGCCAAAACGGCCTCTGAACCGATACTCAGGGGTCCTCCCACAGATCATGTCCAACAGAAAGCTCTCGACCAAGGTAAGTTTCCGCCAGCCGCTGCCCGAGCCGCGCTCAGCGCCGCCCCAGGACGACACGTTCAAGCTGAAGCGCCAGGCCGAGGAGGCGCAATACGCACAGCAGAAGGTGCGTCGCGCCACGCCGTGCATTCATTTGCCTTATTTCTGTTTGCTTCAGGAACAAGAACAGCTCCGGGCGCTGAGCCGCACCGCGAGCGAGAAGGCCGCGGCCCAGCGCAAGGAGGCGGAGGCGGAGGCGGCGAAGCCAGAGACGCAGCCGATGGACCGGGAGTTCGAGGGCGGATACGGCGGGCAGGAGGATCTGGAGGATCGCTACGCCACAACCAGCGGCGAGCACTAGATGCGCAGCCAAGTTCGTAACACTCCAGCATCAGGGCACAATCTTATGTTTTCCCTTCGTACTGCAGGGAGAAGCAACAGTCGTTGCATCTCGGGATTTCGCCGACATGCACTATTAATGAATCCAGAGCGCTGCGCGCTGAGCATGCGATATATGAAGTCAAATACTGTAACAGCCAATAAAACCGGGACCTGCCATTGTACTACCGATAATGTAACCGATGCGCAATCTACTCGCTCCCCAACAGGGATGCAGGGTATCTACTAGTCGACGAGGTCCAGGCTGGCTTGTAACAATCCTACCGTCCTAAACGAAGAAAGTGCCCCGCCGAAAATGCTGATGCTGTACTACCGAAGGAGCGAGAGGTATATAATGTACTAATATGCTGTAGTCCAATGTAGTCGTGAAGAGTCCGTGCGCGTGCGACGCCGACGCACCGAGGAAGCCAACCGGCCGGGCAGACCGAATGTGTAGTATGTATGACACAACAATGCCCTCCCCCTAATGTCCAAGAAACCCAAATCAACCGAATCAATGTTACAATCGTCTCGTCACAGCGAAGGAGCTGCCGTAATGTGCGGTTCGGGTACCGCGTTCCTCTTCGCTGCTGCTGCTGCTGCGCCGCCGCCGCCGCAAACTGGGGGGGCAGCCTCCCCGTTCTCGACCCATGGGCTCAGATACGTGCACGATGCAATGGGGACATATGCGCCCTTCGTGTCAGACGGATTTGCCCAGCCGCTGCCGGGGTTTACCGACTTCGCCTCGGACGCTGTGAACGTAGGCGGGGCGAGCGTTGGGATGGTACCGGTGGGAGTGTACTGCGGGAGTGCGGCCGGGGCGACGCCGCCCGCGTTGTTAATCTGAGTCGGTGGCCAGGCGAACTTAGCCGTCTGCTCGGGATCGAGCTCGCCTGCACCCTTGCCACCGGTCTGCGCTGCCGTGAGCTGGCCAGTAAAAGGTGCAGTGTTGCCGCAAGCACCGACGGCCTCGCGGGGGTCCTTAGGCATCCACCCGTTCTCGAGACCAAGCTGGTACGACCATGCAGGAGCCTCGACTTTGCCAGAGGCAGAAGAATTCCCGATCTTCCATGTCCAGAAGAACCAGTTCTACGGGAAAAAAAAATAGCAAATGAGCAATCGGTAGGATTCTGAAATGTACGGGAGGACATTACCTGAAGAGCATCCATACTGGATAGCGCAAAGTTTTTGATGTCGTTCTTCAGCGCCTGGTCGTAGTTTTGCCAATCCGTCGACGGAGTGCAGCTGCCGATTCTGGGGAAGTCACCAGGCGTGTATGTGCCTTCATAACGTGTACCCAAACCGACACCATTGACATAGAGACCGCAGTCATTGATAGCGTTGCTGAACTCGCCGGCAGCCGTGAAACCGAAAGCAGCCAAAGAGCCGTTTACGTTTGCACCCCAGTCGCAAGGTGCCTTGGCCCGTTCCGCCATAGTGGCCGCAGACTGGCCGGTGAAGCAGAGGTACGGGTGGTAGTCGAGTGCGATACGATCCGGATTGCCGAGGAAGCCCACCCACTTGTCCAGGCCGATGAAACCATCATGATAGGAGATGAAAGGCCCGTTTCCGGCACCGATGCCACCGGCCTGCCTGACAAGGTTATATGCCTGGAGATAGCTGGAATATGAAGACGTCAATCAACGAGCACTGTAACAATGTGGCAGGATGATCACTCACTATCTGGACATATTCTCTTGACCAATGACTGGTGCCTGCGGTTCGTTCACGATCCCGAACATGACAACAACGTCCCTGTATTCCGGCTGAGAAATGAACTCGGCAATAACGCGAGTGTAATCGAGCGCGCGCTGGGCGTTGGCCATGCCCATCGGACCGTTGAGCAGATTGATGGTGCCGAATCTGCCAGAATGATTCCATCCGTTCTGACTGCCGGGGACGGCATGGAAATCAAGATTGATACGAAGCCCATACTTGCGCGCCCATCCGATCGCTTTCAGGAAGTATCTGAATTATTCAGGGTCAGTGCCACGCCTTCACAAAAGAATGTTAACGAGCATACTTCCAAGCGGTCTTTGCCAGGAAAGGCTCGCCTTCCCAGGTCTCGATAGCCCAGAAGGGAAGAGGAATGCGCACAAAGTTGAGGCCGGCGCCGGCAATCTCAGCAAAGTCCTGCTCGGTCTGTCAAAAGCGAGCGGATCATGATCAATCATAGGATCAAATGAAAGGCTGCACGAGGGAACGTACAATGAACGTGTCGTAGTGCTTCTCAAGCTGACCGAGACCACCGCCGGCTGTATCAGCAGCCATGGCCTGGCTAAGAGTCCACTCGTCGATGGCGGGGGTGGCCAAGTTGGCATACTTCTCGAACAGAGCAGGAGAACTAAATGGACGTTAGAAAACAAACCGGTAAAATTGTTCAGAATCACACGAACATGAACTATGAATGAAGTTAGAACCTCAGTCTAGGGGAAGCGAGAGGATACTCACAGGCTCTAACGTTAACCAGCCGCCAATGTTGACACTGATCGAGAGGAATACATGAGCATGAATAGAAGCCCGAAGACGAATGGCACGCACCCCCGAATCTTGTCAACACCGAACTGGAAGGTCTTATTGAGGGGAGGCGTCCACGACTGCGCTTGTGCATTGTTGTTGAAAGGGTCCGCTGGGTCGTGGTACCAGATACCGCCAAACGAATTCTGATATTTAAAAGTAGTGCCATCGTCCATGGTGACAGTGCTGCCATCGCCGCCAGTCACGGCCGCCCTGTTGTGGGCTGACTGAGGGGAATCTGTGGCTGTGGGCGAGTCACTGGAGGCGCCATTGCCCTGCGCAGCGTTGCTCTTGGCATCGGCGTTGTTGGAATGGGGCTTGATGACCGCGAAGTAAATGGGAACCACTACCGCGACGGCAATGACAACAACGGCGGCGGCTGCCACGGCCAAGAGGATGTTGCGGCGGGACTTGGCAGCGGGAGGGGCATAGGTTGAACGCTTCTCGTTGAGGTATCGGGGACCACCGAGCGGCGACATCGAAACGCCAGGCTCCTCGTCATCGCCCGGGCTCCCGCGAGGGTCGTCGCGGTACCGTTCGTCTTGGGGTAGGGGAGAGCCTCTCGCAGAGAGGGATTGGGGGTTAAGGGCATAGACTGAAGAGTTGCCCTCCGAGACGGGTGCCGTGCCGTAAGACGCGAACGAGTCCCGAGTGGCCGGGCTGCCCGCCGCGCCCATAAAGCGGGGGCGGGCAGCAGCGCCATCCAAGTCGAAGTTCTCGAGGTGGGGGGACGGAGGCATCTCGCGGTTGTCGTAAGAGATGTCCACGCCGTACTCGGCGGGATTGGGGACCGGGTCGTAGGAGACGTCGCCCGCTGGGATGTTCTGGCGGGACATTTTAAAGTGCTGGCGGTAGGCGAATAGGTGCTAAATTTGCGCTGGAGAATATGAAAAGGCGAGGTTAGATCGAGCGGCTCGCAGCAGGCGTGAGGCAGGAGTGGGTGAGGTCTGACGTACGAATGAGGAACGAAGGAGAAAGGGCAGCACCGCCCGTCGGAGCGCGGGTAGAGATTAGGCACTGGAGTGACAGATAGACTGGAGGGAATAGGAAATAGAGGAGAAGATGAAGATGGAGATGGCAGGAGGAACGAAGAAAGAAATAGCGGGGGGTTGGCGGGCGGGCGTTCAACAACCAACCAGTCCCGTGCTGTTGCTGCCCGCGCGCCTACTTCCCGGCCGCTCCCACACTGGCTCTGTCTCCCGTTCCGTCCCCGTCACACATTCCACGCCCCCGCTCAACACTCACACCACCTCGGCCATATTTCCGCTGCCACCATACTCACACACCTGTACTTGTACCCCGGACAATCCCATTAATTCCAGCCATTGACACCGCTTATCGCTGACAGTATGCCCGATACTCAACGAGCGTTCCTACCTGCAACGTTTCTGCATGTCCACCGCCTATCGCGGTATCATTACGGTCGATCGCAGGTAAATTCCTATCCAATGCAGTAAACAGGTGCCCAATCTACAAATCGATGCCGATGCTAAACATAGAGAGCGCCGCAGCCTGCAGCCTCGTTGCCTCATCAATAACCGCCCTCCGTCGCACGGCTTTTTCTGTCCGGATCATACAGCCCGTAGATGCTGTACGTGGGGCTTCGGTAGTCTGCGAAATCGTCCCCGTTCGTGTGAGCCATCGCCATCTGTGCGAGCGACGGAAGCGGCGGCGGCGACGGCACCCGCGGCGGCTTGTCGTCTGCCCGCCTGTGCAGTCGAAGCGGCGCAAAGTCGTCTGGGGAATCAAGCGCGCCCAAGACGTCATCCGGGGTACCGCCATGCGCGCGTCCATCTGTGACAGGTCCGCCATGCTTCGATGTCCTGTAATCCGACAGCATCATGTTTCCCAGCGCGGTCGCCTCCGTCCCTGGGCTTCCGACCTTCGTCTGCGCTAAATGCTTCTTTTGGCTTGCGACGTGCCTTCTGTCGCCGACTACGCTCAAAGAGTCATCTGGATAAAGCGTTGGTTCAGGTGACGGTGGCGCAGGGGACGCTAGGCTCAGGGCAGACGTAAGCGCCTTTGGGTTTCTGTCTCGGCGTTCCTCGTTGGAATGAGTATAAGGCATAGATGGGACAGCATACGCCGGCTCTTCAAATGGGTTCGAGTCTGTTGCTACAGAAGCATGGTTGATCGCGGAGGCTGAGGTGGAAGTGCGGAGATACGATCCTGCCCCATAAGGAGCCTTTATACGTTCTCTACCCTGGGCAACAGGCAGTATTGATGGCGAGGACACATCAGCCTCAACGTAGGCCAGTGAATCAGTACCATCATACAAAGTTGTCCTGCGCCTGTCGAGGTCGCGCAAGTCGCGCATGCTCCGGCGAACGCTGCGCCGTCTGCCAAAGTCCTGCGCGCCCGACTTGCCCGTGGTAGCGCTAGAATCTGCAACACCGGCCTTTGTATTAGGGAGCTCGCTGACAGCGATGCCGATGTGTTCGTTAGATTGTGGATAGTTCGTTCCCGGATAGAGCGAGACCGTAGAGAGACGAGACGGTGTTCGAGGTGCCGTGTTCTGTACGATCTGCGGTTGCACGTATGTCGCGCTGGTAGCCTGTTGTATCTTGGCTGTAGTGGCGTCGTCAATGCGAGAATAACGTCTCTGATTGTCGATCACCGAAGCCCTCGCGTCTCCACCCTTGGCAGCCGGAGGAGGCTTGGGGATCCCAGACTGATACTGCGTCCAATTCCAGAGGACGGCATTGCTCCCAGGTCGAGACGAGAACCTCTCCTTGCCGCCAAAGATAGGCGACTCGTCGCCTTTGCCCTTGGCCCCTCCACCCGCGGCTTTCTCTTTCGGATAATCCTGGTCCTGAAGAATAGGCAAGGAAGGCGTGGGCGGCCAGCGTCTCTTAGGACGTCTTCGGAGTTTCACCACGACAAGGATAGCACCAAGTACACAGACTCCGCCGAGCGCGAGTAGCACGATTACAGTAGTGGACATACGGTGGGAGATAGACTGTTGAGGTTTGCTCTGTTGAACATTCACCGCGGGTTTGGTAGCAATGGGGCTGTACGAAGAGGCAGCGGCAGCCGAGGCAGAACGAAGGGAAGCCAAAGATATAGAAGCATCGCGTCTCGAAGTAGAGGCAGCCATGGAGTAGTACGCAGGCAGCGGGGTGAAGAACTGAAGTGTTGCGGTCACCGGCGCAGGCATAGTGTTAGACCCAGAAAGTGCAGCGCTGCCCGTCGCTTTTGGCATGAAGAGCAGGCTCGTATGCACCGGGGCGGCATCACCAGCAGGGACAGGATCTGGCACGGAAGACACCTCTGCATTCTTGCTCGCGTCGTTCGCCTGGTCCTTTGAGCGGTTCTCGCCCTTCGCACTTGGCTTCGGTCTTGCCTCTTTGCTCGGGCCAACGGTGTCGATGGTGTGTACGTCTGGCGTATGCGTTCCATTTTTGACGACAAGGTTCACTTTCTTTGAGCTCAGATGCGAAGAACGACGCGACCTACGAGGGTTATCCCCAGGGGGATTGGGCGCGAGGCCGGCTATGCTGCCAAGGCCGTCCGCGAGAGACGCCGGGCGCGGGGGCATCGCGGGAGGGATGCAGGTCGTTCGGCGACCAGCGCGGGGTAAAGGAGTGGAAGAGCCTGCAGCAGCGGGAGCAGCGACCTGAGCGTGCGGGAAGAGCAGACAGAATGAGCGGCGAGTTGGGATCGCCGGAACGCCCGACCGACGCGACGCGGCGCCGGCGGCACGTGATGGACGCGTGCCGAGCGCGACCCGAGACTCGGTCTCCAGTGCTGTGGCGGCGACGGCGAACTCGTCTTCCAATTATCTGGCGAGCCGGCTGCCGTTATTTCTTCCCGTCGTCGTTGGCTCTCGACGTGCTTCATTTTTTTTTGGTTGACCACCCGCAGCTGCGACGCTGCATCTCACATTTTCCTCCACTTTTAGAGATTTCTGCATCTTATCGGACACATTTCCTGCACCGACAGACGCGACGAACGACAAGCGGAGCGATTGAACACCTTTTCTTGCATCTAGAGTTTGAGAACAGGATTTGTCTGGATTATCAGTCATGGCTAGTAAGGCGACGCCGAGGTGAGCGCTCTCTTATTTGGCGTCCGTATCCCGGTCTAATTACGGACGCGTCGCGCCCACTAACAGCGTGGTGTACAGTCCCGAGTCACAACCGACTCAGATCCTGCAAAACATCCTAGAGGGAAACGAGCCCGACGCGTTGTGGAACAAGAAAGCAGGTCTCCATCAACACTCGCCTCTGGAGCGAGATCCTGCTGGGGACACGCCCTCTGAACTAGCGTCGTCGTCTTCTTATCACTCCGGACCCCGCTATCATTACCACGGTCTGGCAAATACCCAGACTCAGGATGACTCCAACAACGAGGCGGAGATTGCGCACAAGGAAAACGCGCCTTCAAATGAACTTCTTGTGGCGCCTCGATCGCATGTACCCCGCACTGCGTCGCCCCCTATCCCCGAGCACACAAAGGGCGTGCAGCCTTTGGCCCGTCAACCTCCAAGGCCTGGAATCGCGCCAACGTCCAATCTCTCAAAGGATAATGCTCCTTCAGGTCCTCCAAAGCGCGTTACGCGCGCATCGTCCAAGGGGCCTGCTGCTCCTCGGTCAACCGCGCCTAAGTCGTCTCGCGACACGACGACGCGTGGCAGATCATCCTCGACGCGACGCCTAAGTCGGCAACGCTCATCCTCTCAGGACTCCTTCGCAGGACCATTGTACGTCCAGGATCCCCAGGAAGCCTTCCTCGCGAGCAATAAAGTCTTCGACATGCCAATTTCCGAGCTCGGGCGCGACGTCTCCCCGGGCGGATCCTCGTATGAAACGCCGAAGAAACCCACCTCGTCGCGTCCTGCGCGACGCGCCTCCCCACCGCGAAACTGGCCGTCCTCACCTGTATCGCCGGCCCTTCTACCCGAGAGCTCTCCACGCGCGCCCAGTGTACTGGTCGAAGCCACCCCATCCCACACGGACGGCTCCCAGCCCTCCCAGCAGGGCCAAGGCCAGGGCCAGGGCGCGCTCGACTTCTCGCAGGACTCGCACATCGGCGCACAGGGCCAAGGCCAGGGTAACGACTACCCCATCCCGGAGTCGAGCCCCGCGCCGACGCAGCTCGTCCCGGACTACTCAACGGGCGACGACTCGCAGTCGCAGCCCAGGTCGTACGAGGCCACGCAGCCTGTCGGCGAGCCGATGGACTATGAGCCCACGCCGACGCAGCCTGCGAACGAGGAAACGCAGGACGAGTTCGGGATGGACCCGTATACGGGCTCGGGTGTTCCGTTCCATGCGGGGCCGTCCAACCAGTCGTCCATGCCGTCTACCGTGGTGGGGCGTCGGAACCTGCTCGCCATGCTAGACCCCGAGAAGCTCAAGCGCCGGTATCCTCACGTCCAAGTGAGGTCTGCTTCGCCAGAGCAGCCAGATCTACAGAATGCGTCCGATGGACAGACCCAGCCGTCCATCGAAGCCTCCGCGACGAACACAGAGAAAGAAGCGGAAGCGGAGGAGCTCTTCCAGTACATCCTGAGTCGGAAGGCAGAGAATGAGAAGATCGAGGCCTCTGATGGACAGACCCAGCCGTCCGTGGAGGTATCAGCAGCTGCTTCAAGCAAAGAGGCGCAAGCAGATGAGTTGTTCCAGTACATCATGAGCCGGAAGGCCGAGAACGAAAAGGAACAGATCAGGGAGCCGACAACTACGCCCCCTCGTCGGCCTGCGCAAGACGATGTGGATATGGACGTCGTGCCAGATTCAGAGCCGTCGCGGCCTGCGGCTCTGTCCCCTACTACGCCTATCATCAAGCGCATGAAGCCCGCTTTGACCCCGTCGAGCTCTAAGCGCACTCCTAGGGGCCTGCAAGATATCGTTCCGGATTCAGTCGAAAGGCGAATGGACGAGGAAGACGACGATGAAGAGGACATTCCTCTTGCCGCTGCGTCGCGAGCCGGCAAACGAAAGGCCATGGACGATGATGACTCGTCCGCTGCGAATGGCATACCTTTCCCGACGAAGGTTCAGACGCGAAGCAAGGTGCGTATAATCAGGTACTGGTGAGGGAGTGCTAATGTTGGACTCTAGGATAAAGCACCATTGGGACGTTCTAGAGCAACTGCAGCCTCACGCACGGCATCGCCTAGTCTCGGCGCACCGGCTCGCGCGAGTCGCATTGCGAAGCCGAAGGCAGGTGCACAGAGCAGCACGCCGAACGAAGTACCGTCGTCCGTGCCTCAGCAAGACCTTCATCATCCTTCTACGTCCTCCAACTCCGTCGCGCCTCCCACCACGCCTCGGTCCTCTGTCCGTGGCACCTCTAGCAAACAGAAAAGCGCAAGTGGCACGCCTCGCCAGAAGGTCCTCGAAGGCCCTGCATTCGACAGCCCGTTATCTGACACAGATGATGATGATGGTGAACAAGATGACCCTTTGGATATCATCACCCCCGTCAAGGAAGAAGAAGAGGAGGGTGAGACCGATGGGCAAACAACTGAGCCCGCAGACGATCTGCCCATGGCCGATGATGAGGACTTCGACGAGCCCGCACCGAACAAACAGCCTTCCCGCAAGCGCAAACGCGTCACGTCCGTGGCTCAAAAGCGTCTCGGAGGAAAGCCATCCACTCGCGCGAGCAAGACGCCCTCTACCACCCCGGCCCCGCGCCCCAACAAGCGGCTGAAAGGGCAGACGTCGACCCTCCGTGGCGTGCGCGCGGACGCGACGCGCGTCTTCGCGCTCTGGCGCCAGGACAACTGCTACTACGCGGGCACGGTGTACTCGCGCTCGGACAAGGGCCCGACGCGCTTCAACGTTCACTTCGATGACGATACGAGCGAGGATGTCGACGTCGCAAAGATGCGCCGCTGCGAGCCGCGCGTCGGCGACGCGGTCATCATCAACGAGAGCGACTTGTCGGCCAAGATCTCGCGCGTGCTCGACGGTGGCAAGACGCTCTACGAGGTCGAGGTGGACCACGGGGCCGAGCTCGATCGCGCGACGCTGGAGGTCAAGGAGTTCAGAGTCGCCGCTCGGTCGCTCACGAGTCAGTGGAAGAACCGGACGATCAAGATCGACGACATCGTCCCCATGGTTCAGCCCAAGGGCGTCAAACAGTCCCTCTCGCCCTCCAAAAACTCGCTGTTCAGCTCCGCGTCCGCACGGGCCGCGCGCCCCAAGCCACTGAGCAAGATCGGGCTCGTAGTCACCCTGTCCACAAATGTCGACGACCCAGATGCGACGCGCAACGGACTCCAGCAGAGCATCAAGAGCAACGGAGGAGTCCTTCTGGACGATTGGTCGTGCATTTTACCGATTACTGCGAAGCGGGCGGCGAAGCGCTGGATCATCACGCAAAATGATTTCAAGTACAAGCCGATGGAGGGCATTGACAAGGTCTTTCTCCTTTCGGACGATGCAAACCAGAAGGCGAAGTATCTTGTTGCGTTAGCGCTGGGTATTCCCTGCTTGGAAATGTCCTGGCTGAACTCGCTGAATGAAGAGGAGGTAAATATTGATCTGTCCACGTGTGTTTCATATCGGTCTTAATCGCTATCCGCACAGGGTTTGGATGCATGGCAGACGTATTTGCTTCCTGCTGGTCTGTCGGAGCATCTGAATGCACGTATCTCTCAGATTGTGGACCTGGACTGGGGGACTTGCAAAGAGCACCTTTCCGAGGTCCTGACGAACCCAGTAGCAACCAAATTGTTGACCGGAAAGTCCGTGTTGCTCCTGGGTACGGAGTACTTTCCTGCATCTACCGGACGCAGAAGGGTGAGTTCTGTCCATATCCACCTGCCTGTCGTTGGTCTGACGGTCTGCGAAGCAGGGATCGTCAGGGCCGGACAACGGCAACATAGACAGTGTTCCACGAATCATTCTTGCTATGGGCGCGGCACGCGTTGAAGTCGTCGCAGACGCCAAGTCTGCGACGGACACGAAACTCACGTCGTACGACTACGTGGTCGTCAAGGACGAGTCTTCGCCTGTCTACACAAACACCAAAGCCAATGTCACCTGCGTGCC
The DNA here is from genome assembly GCA_003675405.1 of Hericium coralloides. Lineage (NCBI taxonomy): Eukaryota > Fungi > Basidiomycota > Agaricomycetes > Russulales > Hericiaceae > Hericium > Hericium coralloides. Next base: position 736,176 of record QUOP01000216.1, on the reverse strand, counting down.
AATGCAGTGGGTGAAGGACTGCCTCATCAGCGGACGACTGCTGCCTTTGACGCAGCACTAATGCAGTCATAATTTCTTCTGCTACTTTCTTGCTGTCACATTATTGTTTATTCGTTCTGTGTTGCATACACTTTTCTTGCTCATCTTGCATTGATACCTTAGCATCTTGTACCACCATATATCTAACATCATGTTTGCTTTGTGTCACCTACTGCTATAACATTCCGTCCCGGAGACAAATAGTACATAATATCGTACGAGAATAGGGTACATGATAGCAAAGAAAAGAATTCCAATGAATAGACGACCTATGTTACTGTACGTGTATGAAAATACAATAGCATCAGTGAGAGGGGAGTAGCCTGAGGAAAGAAAGATCCGTATTCCATAGCACAACCAATGTCCGATAAGAGTGCGTAAGGCATCCACAATCCGCTATCCCAACCGCGTCCCACAACGTGTACATTTCTTCTCAGTATCAATGCTGTAAATAGCAATGGTCAATAATAGCCCATGCAAAGATAGTACGAGGGGCGTACCAAAGACATATCAAGCCGATGGGAAACAATAGAATAGCGCAGATGATGCCACACAGCCCAAAGCTAGTGGTCACATCGTGGTCTCCCCGAGCGCAACGCGCCAGGACTGAATAACAGAGGTCAATGTACAGCAGCAGACAGGGGTGAATAAATCGTACGCTGATTCCTGTACTGGTCTCCTACCCATTGAGAGTGGGCGTCATACCCAGGCTGCGTCATGGGAGGGTTCCAAGGACCCGTATGCGGTGGGTACCAATTATTGGGTGGACCTCTTTGCGGGTCTTGCTGGGGATAACCCGAGGGACCACTGGGCGGAGAAGGATACGCGGGCGGAGGTGCTGAGGACGGTCCACCCTCGCCCTCTGCCTTCTGGTCGTGAAGAATCATAGCGACTGCGGTAGATGAGATGAAATGGAAGGGATTCGCAAACGGAAGTGGCCAAGGGGTCGTATGCCGTTAATGGGCCAAGTACGGGCGTTTATAAAGGGGGATATGGAGTTTGGATAGAGGAGGCGCTGCCGCCATCCGTGGCTGTCCTGGATTCTGTGTCGGGTCCAAGATGTCCTCTCTTCAGCCGAGACACAGCGTCGTCCATGCGAACATCACGTCAACAGAATGACTCAGCACGATCCAGTGGCCATGGTTTCATGCTCTCTGTGACTTCCGAGACTCTCTTCGAATTGAAATTTTGTGGAAAGCACGCACAAACGATGAAGACATGCGCGCCAAGCTGTCATCTGCGATGAAAGTGGAATTTCGACAAGTGATCAAGGACGAGGAGGAGACCCAATCTGTCGGCCCGTGTCCGTTGCGGAAGTTGCCAGCCGCGCGGCAGCACGTGATCGCGACAGCCTTGCTTGTGCGCCGACCTTCGCCTCGCCTCTCCGGTTCTCGATCCGCGTCGTGTTCCCTCCTCTGCACACACCATGAACGACCCAGAATACGAAGTTGGTGCGTCATAATGGCTCCTACATGCTGCACCAGTTTCTCAACTACCTTCTAGAGTCAATTCTCAGCGCAAAAGCGCAGAAAAGGGGCAAGAAGCAAGGATGGGTGAGTGACGCTATTCTTCTCCACGTTTTCCGTACTCCATTGCTTAAGCACTCGTGTTTCAGAAATTCTTGGTGAAAGTATGCAACGTCATTACTTCATGCCTGCCACACCACTCACTCTCTCGTTTGCTCCAGTGGAAAGGCTTCGATAATTCGGAGAACACGTAAGTACCATGTTTTTGTTCTATTCTCTGCACACTAACGTTCGGGATCTGCACAGCTGGGAACCCGTTGATTCTTTCCAAGGCAGCGCGGATGAAGCACTGTCCCGTTTCTGGGAACGCGTCGATCTAGGAGGGCGAGATGTGCGAGATCTGAGCCAGTTTAAGCATGGAGAAGAGGTGTTCCCTCGAGGGCCACCAGGTATGGTTGTCTTATTTATCAACTGTCAGCCTCTGAGAAGCATTTGTACTAGGGCGGAAGGTCAAGAAAACCGCAGCTCAAAGCGACGAGCCAATGCCATCCACAGGCCCTCAGCAAGGCGACACACAGCCAAGCGAAACCACGCCTGCTGCCCCCAAGCGAGCCGGTGGTAAGCGTGCTCGTCCATCTACCGATGCGGAGAACACCGAACGCCGTAAGCGCGGGCGCCCGGCAAGGCCAGTTGAAGGAGCGACTGAGAAGAAGGCCAGGTCTCGTTCGCGCAGGCGCGCAACCGAAGACAAGCCGACAAGCACCGCAGAAGAGCTCAAGCAGGACACCGACGAGCAGACGAAAGAGTCCCAATCAGTGGTAATCACTTCCTCGATGCCGCTCATGACTGTACTGACGTATTCCAGGCCCCTGATTCGGAGGATGAATTAATGTTAGTGCCTCCAGGCGGGCCACATTCTTCGCCATCGGGCGTCAAGAAGATTCCCAAGGCTGTTCGTTTCTCTGGCGATGGCGATGCGGACGCAATGGACGTTGAAGAGCCCACGCAAGCGAGCCATGAAGCGACGTCGTCTTCGATCCCTGCACATCGTTTCCGCGCAGCTAACCCATCCATCAAACGTACTGAGGATGAGGAGCTAGGGAAATCTCTAACGGGAGCGATCTCATCCAAAGTCAAAGCTATTTTTGGATCGTCCAACGCAGATGCAAGTGGTTCTGAGGCCGGTGCTTCCGGGTCCAAGCCTACTTCGGGCAGGCCATCCAAAGGACTACCGCCGAGGAATAGCTCGTTGTTGACCTTTGATAAAGGCGGACTTAAGACCCTGAAGCGCGGACGGCGGCCGGCCTCAGAAAAGGAAGTCGAGGAGCTGGTCGACAAAGTGTTTACATCGAGTCCTGAACAACCGTCGGTAGATGGGCAAGCTAGCAATGACGCCGCGTCTGTAGAGATCCAGCAGTCACCCCAGCCTACACTCCTTCAATTAGCTGGCCACAAGCCTTCCGAGGCTGATGGGCTACCCGATTTTGAAGACTCTGGGCTGCAAGAAGCAAATGGTGATGCAGATGAAACCGAGACACTGGCGTTCGTCAATTCTCCTGTCGTGTGTTTGACTTGTCTGATCCTTCGCCATTAGGGAACCTGCGGCGGACCACGCAGCAAGCAAACCATTGCAATTCGTATCCAATATGTTCAATGCCGTATGGGGCCAATCCACGATATTTGGACCATTGTAAGCGCTTCGGTCCTTGTTAGTCGTGAGGAATATTGACCAAACGTATTCTAGCGGTCTTGGATCTGGCTCCCTTAGTTCTCTTCACAAAGACGAACAGTAAGTCGCTTCCTGATTCGATGATTGCGGCCCTCATCAAGTCATGTTTTGCAGAGATCATGACTCGGCTACATCTTCGCCTTTCATTCTGGTTCTTGATCCTGCCAAGGCGATACCAATCACGCTCAAGGACGTCATCCCCGCGACCTCTCTCGACTCACCTCTGCTCAGTACCATCATTGTTCCCGGTCCGAAAGGGCCTCCTGGAAAGCTGTATAAAGGCGATCATGCAATGGCATTGTTGAAGACCATGGAAACTGGTGGTTCTTCCGCAAGGATAGCTCCCCATGACAGCGCGAAAGAAGAGGATATTGCACTTTTCAACCAGTTCCGTGATCAGCTTGAAGGGAGCAGTATAGTAAGCACTGTCGATTCAAGCTGTAGCTCGTTGCTGACATAGACAATCAGTTCGTCGTCATGGCCGGTCCTGAGATACTCGTCTGTTCTGCTTCCACGAATAAGGCCATCACTCAAACTCTCGGCATCCCTGCAGCTATGCAGGGTCTCGGAAAGACCCTTGTGGTGTCACATGTCAAGCTTGCAGATCACTCTGCCTTTGCGGATGCAGCTATGCAGACCGAGACGGTTCGTTGGTGATTTGATGTGTGTCCGATTCCTATCATGTCAGAGTTTCTTGCCATTCCTGGCACTACGTTATACGCATACGATCTACTCTAGTCACGCTCTACGACCAGTCGCTTCATATCCTGTAAAGTATGGTCTCATTTATGGGATACAGCACTTCTGCCCCAGCATTGAGTTGAAGTTTCAACGAAAACTTGAGTTGCCCAGTGGTACGCGTCGCCCACACGTGATGAGTATAAGGGACGCGACCATTACGTAAGAACACGCGTCGCGATCATCGAGTCGCAGACGCGCGCCTGTCTTCCTCTGTCTTCCTGCTCTCATCTCCCATCTCCTCTCTGTCCTCGGACGCTTCTCCTATGCTTCGTCGTGCCCCCACAACCAATGACGGTCAGGTGGTCGACAGGCTGACCGAGAGCGTCCGCGTCAACAAGCCCTTCAAACCTCCGTCTCTGAAAGTTACGCGCGAGCAGCCTCAGCGCAAACGGCGCCGGGTCTCCTACAAAGACGCACAAGCCGCAGACGACGGCGATGACTCGGACTCGAATGCGTGCAGCAAGCGGCGCAAGTCGACAAACGATGCATTCGGGGACGGCCCACCGCCCGACAACACGCAGCACTACCCCGTGTTCAAGCCGAAGCCGTTCGGGGAGGTCTTTGGGACGCGCAAGTATGCGATTCCGGTGATGAAGACGAAAGATGGGGAGGTTGTGCGGACTGTCGCATCGAATCCGTCGCTGGGCATTAGGCCGCAGGTGAATCTCATCCCGCGGCCGCTTCATGATCCTATGGAGGACCATGCGATTGTGCTCTATGATCCGACTATCGACGACCGGGAGACGGACGAGGAAAGGAAGGAGAGGGAGAAAGAGGAGGCGAAGGCGAAGGCGGCAAAGGAAGCCATGGAGAAGAATGTCGGGCTCTACAATCCTCACAAGAGCTTGAAGGAGTTGCTTGGCGGCGGGAAGGAGAAGAAGAAAGGAAATGATAAGGTGCCCGTCGTCATTGACCCCCGCCTGTGCAAGGTCCTTCGACCTCATCAAGTGGAAGGAGTGAAGGTGAGTGTTCATGAGTCTGCCTGTCGCACTGCTGACAAGAAGCAGTTCTTGTACCGATGCACAACCGGCATGGTCGTGGAGAATCAGTATGGGTGCATCATGGCCGACGAGATGGGTCTAGGGAAGACCTTGCAATGCATCGCGCTGTTGTGGACGTTGATTAAGCAGTCGCCACACGCGGGAAAGCCGACGATAGACAAGTGCATCATCGCCTGCCCGTCAAGTCTGGTGAAGAACTGGGCTAACGAACTTGGTCAGTGTGGCAAGGATGTGGCAATCACAGACAAAATTGATGGGCGTGGTTCTTAGTGAAATGGTTAGGCAAGGATACGATCACTGCGCTGGCGGTCGATGGCAAAGGTAGTAAAGCAGACCTACTCGAAAGGGTGGCTCGCTGGGTTGCCGCCAGCGGCAGGAACGTCACTCAACCAGGTCAGTCCATTCTCGTATACTTCAGAAGGCGTATTCGAAGAGCTCGACTGAATGCTCTACTAGTGATGATCGTCTCGTATGAGACGCTACGCACATTGACCGTTCATCTCGCTAGCTGCAAGATCGGTTTGCTGCTGTGTGACGAAGGTCATCGTTTGAAGAACTCTGGTAAGTCCGTTGGTCTCCTTTTACGTGCTGGCCTGAGATATCTCTCCAGAATCATTGACATTCCAGGCCCTCGACTCGCTCGATGTCAAGCGTCGTGTGATCCTTTCCGGTACCCCGATCCAGGCAGGTCTCCAAATGTATGCTCTGCAAACTATGACTGACATCCTCGCAGAATGATTTGTCGGAGTACTTCTCGCTCCTGAACTTCGCAAATCCAAATTTCTTGGGATCCAAGATGGACTTCCGGAAGAACTTCGAGAACGTAATCATCCGAGGACGCGATGCAGATGCTACTGACAAGTCCAGAGAAGAGTGCGAGAAGAAGCTGAAGCAGCTCGGTGACCTCGTGTCCAAATTCATTATTAGACGGACCAATGACCTGCTCTCTAAGTATTGTAAGAGTTTCAAGTTCTCCCTGCCTTCCGATACACTGACACCTCCGGCTTTCAGTGCCGGTCAAGTACGAGCAGGTCGTATTCTGCGGACTCTCCGACTTCCAGTTCTCGCTCTATAGGTTATTCATCTCTTCTCCGGAAATTAAAGCCCTACTGCGTGGCGCGGAGTCTCAACCTCTCAAGGCCATAAACATCCTGAAGAAGCTTTGCAATCACCCAGAACTACTGGACCTCCCAAATGATCTGCGCGGATCCGACGATCTCATACCCGAAGGTTTTTGCGGCGCCGGAGCTAGTTCTAATTCTCGAGGGCGTGGTACTGTTCCAGCCGTTCATGCTGAATGGAGCGGCAAATTCCTTGTGCTGGAAAGGTTCGCCTACTTCACTTGTGAACCGCTTGATCCTTGTTGACATTGATACTAGATTCCTCCATCGGATACGAACGGAAACCACGGACAAAATTGTCCTCATCAGTAACTATACCCAGACATTAGACATCTTCGAGAGACTCCTGCGAAGCAAGAAGTATGCTTGACCCTGCTCAGTCACTACCGCTACAAATACTGAAGTTGATGCTTGTCAGGTATGGTTACTTCCGATTAGACGGAACGATGTCAATTCCTAAGCGTCAAAAGCTCGTCGACCAATTCAATAACCCTGAAGGCAAAGAATTCGTATTCCTGCTCAGTAGCAAAGCCGGAGGCTGTGGTATCAACCTCATCGGCGCAAACCGATTGATTCTCTTCGATCCAGGTGAGATTATAACACCAATCATAACCTCGCAGTGAATATGACAGTTTTGCCAGATTGGAACCCCGCGGCAGATCAACAAGCTCTCGCGCGTGTCTGGCGTGATGGTCAGAAGAAAGAATGTAAGCTTTCTATTCTTGATCTATGCTTTCGTTGCTGACTTTCCGTAAGGCTTTGTCTACCGCTTCATTTCCACGGGCACGATCGAGGAGAAGATTTTCCAGCGGCAGGCATCCAAGCAGGCGCTCTCGTCTGCCGTCGTCGATGAGAAGGAAAATGCCGAGCGCCATTTCTCGCTGGACTCACTCCGGCAGCTCTTCTTGTTCAATGAGAAGACGATTTGCGAGACGCATGAGACTTTCAAGTGCAAGCGCTGCAAGAATGGGAGACAGATGATCAAAGCTCCCGCTCTATTGTACGGAGATGCCAGCACGTAAGAGCCTTCCTTCAATTAATGCTTACCTCGTGGACTGAATCTCTGCATGTGTAACAGTTGGAATCATTTCACGAACGCAGAACTCAAGAGTAATCACGACGATCTCCTCAGGGCAGAAGTCGGTTTGCCAGAGGTGTCGTTCGTCTTCCAGTACATCAGTCATTAGGTCAGATTCATACTTCAGGGAAAGCAGACGTTATAGTTGTAGATGAGATTCCACGGACTGTATGATACCATTCCATTTGCACTGTCCACGTATTTTAGCATTACACGAACTTGACACGAACACAATAATAAAGATATATAATAGCAAAGGCACAAGCAAGACGTCGTAAGATCGTGAACAAGGGCGCTAATAAGATCGACTTCAGGCAACAGTATCATCCCAGCTCCCCCACTCCCCTCCGACCTTCCGCACCTTGACTTTCTCCCCGGCTACGCCGAAATACGAGGCCTTGAACCAAGCTTGCATCTCCTCCTCACTGAAAGGACCAAAGGCATCGCCCTCGGTTGACGTAGCTCCTGGTACATCCCATTTATACTCGTATTTGATGTCCGCAGATGGCGGTACCCACGCAGGCTCAACGTTGCCTGCCGACCGTACGGACCGCAGTATTTCTTCGTAAGTCTTTGAGTAGACGTCAGTGTCGCCGAGGGACATCAACATAGACGCATGATGTGTCAGCTCGTCGATGTCTGCCTGTGCTTTGATGGGCTTCGGCTTGTCTACGTCCATAGCAGTTCCATTGGTATCTGCGAGCTTTCCTTTCGATGCGCTGAAGTAGTATGATTAGCCAAGTGTAACAGACAACACCATCAGATGTAACTCACTTTTTGGCATTCTGCCGGCCCTTCTTGGCTAGTGCACCAAGTCGCTGCAACGCCTCGAGCACCGTCTCTCCCTTCTTGAGCAGCCCCAGCACCTCTTTCTCCACCGCCTCCTTCCCGCCCATCTCCGCCAGCTCCCTCTCCTCCGCCCTGATCCGTTCCTTCTGCACGCGCTCCTGCTGCCGCTTCCGCTTCCTTGCCTGCTTGATCTCCTTCTCGTCCAGCCCGTCCATCCAGCGGTCATGCAGCGCATGCGGGTCAAACGTCCGCACATACGTCCCGTCCGCCGAGAACTTGCCCTCCTCCATCTCCTCCCGCATATGAAACGACGACAGCTCGAAGCCCATCCCCGCCTTCCGCCGGCGCTCCGCCTCGTCCTCGTCCACTGGTTCCTCCTCGTCCTCCGATGACTCCTCGCCCCCGGACCCACCGAACTCCTGCCCCTCGATATCGCCCAGCCGTAGAAATTCCTCTTTCTTCTTCGCGCTCTCCTCGCCCTTCTTCTCGACCTTGTCCTCCGTCGCGAACATGTCGTCCTCCTCCTCCTCCTCACCCGTGACGTCCGCGCGAGGGCGCCGGCTCCGCACGACGCCCTCGCCCTCGTCGCTCGAGTCCGACTCGTAGCCCTCCGTGCGCACGCGCCCCTTCTTTACCGCAGACGGGTTCTCGAGGTTCGCGTCGACCTCCTCGGCGAAGTTGGCGGGGTCCTCGGACGGTTCGAGGAAGCGCGTCTTTTTGGGGGCGTGCTGCCTCGATGGGCCCGATTCCGAGGGCTCGGATGACATTGCGGGACGTTTTTGTCGTGGTGGCATGGCGGTATCAAGCAGAGGTCAAGAGGGTCGTGGATGAAGGTGTGCCAGTGTAGTGCTGGTCAGCTTGTGAGCTGGGAATATTGCTGACAAAAGTTGCCCCAAACTATTACCGTTTTAGGAAGTGGCTGACGTAGATCCTGGTTCAAAAGTGAAGTCGACAACCTTGCAGAGCTGCAACTGGCTCGCGCGCTATTCATCGCATGTTCCAAGAAAGTACCGTACACGAAATAAATAGTCTGTGTCCATTGTACAAATGCAGCAAGGGTGCTCTATCATATGCGCGACAGATCAATGATATGCAGTAACCAGCCCCGCCCCACACCATTCTGCACATCTACGACGTCCCAGCATCTCCATTCGCGACGTCTAAAGTCGTTGGTCGTCGTCGGCCTGGAGTCATGGGATCTTCCAATCCACTAGCATCGGCGCTCAGCAACCCTTCTTCCTCCTCGGCATGCGTTCTAGCGCGCACAGAATCCCGGCGTCCCCGGTGGTGCAACGGTGTCTTGTGTCGGTATATGAGTGACTGACAAACAATGGTCACGTCGAAGAAAAGAGTCCCGCCGCTGCCGAGAAGGTAGCTAGTGTATGTCTGTGAGCATTGTTATCACCCCTCTGCGCAATAGTGACCTACGGTATGCTCTCGACGATATATGCGGAGGCAGCTTCGGGTGAAGACTGGTATGCTTTAGGCGACGAAAGAATCGATATAACGTAGAAGAAATTGCCGAGAAACGCGAACACAAAAAGATACATGGAAAGGCCCTAAAACGAACGTGATCAGCAACGTTTGCACATGTCCGATCTTCGGCAAAGAGAAGCGCACCTCTACGGACTTCCTCACGTACTGAGAGGTTTTAGCGATCTGACATTAGCATTCATGCAGACAGCGGCAAGCGAAACACGCACGTTCTTCCAAATTTGAGGTAATCGAGAAGTCAAATAAAGTGTTGTGCACGCCCACGCAGAGATGCGGCCAATAATACGCTCCATCGACGGTGGTGCGGTTGGTGGGGGAACGTGTTCAGGTGGACGGTGCTCATCCGGAAGTTTCTGGTCGAACATTAAGGTCACAGATGACCCAGCTGGCAGCAGTGCATCGCTTGCCACGGACGAAGCTGTAGGGTATGAAGTCGCCCGTGGCAACTCTACATTAGACAGCACTCGCCCCACACGCAGGCCGGTCTGCACCGGGACTCCCCTTCCACCGTTGACCAAGGTCCCAACGCCAAACAGCGCCCATGCACCCATGAACACCATGCTGGCGGCCTGTCTGCTGGCCCGCGAGCTTCGTCGCCGCTGGCTCTCGTCCTCTGCACGTCGCCATTCGTCATCTTCCTCGCCATACTCGCCGCGCTGAAGGGACCTGCCCCGAGCGGCAAGAGGCTCTAATTCCTCGACCTGAGCGGTGATCTGAAGAGATGGTGGTAAAGGTGAGGAGACAGTTGCGCGTCGGCTACTTCCGACGGACGGAAACCGCTCTCTACTCCAGGACACATGCTTCCGCTGACTAGTCCGGCCGCCCTCGGAGTGGAAGCTATCCGCAAGAGCGGCGAGCGCCTCTTCGTCAACCTCGTCTTCGTCTTCGGTGCGCTGTCTATGAGGATGCGTAGTCCTATCCGGGAGGAGATCTACGCTGCTGTGTCGGGGCCATCGCGTACGAGCGTAAGGTGAGGTCGTGTGCGTTTCCTCCTGCTGCGCTGCTAGCGCCGCCGCCGCCGCCACATTCGCAGCTACGTTAGAGAGCGTACGATATCGCGGTGCAGCACGCTCAAGAGATGCGCGCCCAGACACGGGGGCGAACGTCCGGGAGGCGGAGCGGGAATACGGCGGGGCAAGCGGCTTTACTGATTTGCGGGTATAGTAGAAGTATTGGGACAGCAGCGTGAAGTCTACGAAGCAGAAGTATGTTGCGAGCCATGTCTGAGATTAGATGAGTACACGCCTCGATCTGCGATATGACGCGATTCTCACTTGAAACGGGAGCTGGTGCGTGAGGATACAGCCGATCAGGTTCGTCAAGTCGCCTGAAATTAATACTGAGCCCGAAGGGTAGATCTCGGAGCAAAGAGTGACGCACCGAGGAGCCAATTGAGCAGAAATGGAAGAGCGAGGCCATCCACGGACTGTTGGCGAATGTTCTCGAGCACCTGGCTGCATATACAGAAGAAATGGTGAGTGCGGGGTGACGGATGTCGCCATCAGTGCACGCCGCTCAGTCTGCGAGAAGGAAGAACTACATACGGGAATTGAGCGCCGAGCCAGCAGGCTATGGATACGTAGCCGGATACATCGCTGAACAGCGATGTATCGAGCATGACGGTGAGTGCAGAACACGGGCGGTGCAGCGATGAGCTGTCTGAGCCGGCAAACAAATGGGCTCCTTGTTGGCTTATCAGCCCGGCGTCTTCTCTGCTTATCGCTCTCGGATCCCCGTGGGGGGCTGTTGCTCTAATTTGGCTTCCTCTCACAATTCGCCATCAGTGCAGTCAACATGCGATGCCCCTCAGTTTCCTTGAGTGCCAGTAATAGACCACCTTGGGACCGTCTGCCAGTGAAGCTGTGATCTTGAATCAATCGGAACGAGTATCTTCATCTGAATCAATGATACATATGGTGCATGTCACGATGTTCTGCTGTGTCTCAAATGGCCATAAGCCCGAGAAAGGACGCCCGACAACAGACCGACAACGGACAACACGAGCGCAGGCGTGAAGGAGTGTGAATGCCGCAGAGGCATGTAAGTATGTCGACCTGAGCCGGTCGCGTGGTTCGTTTGAGAGAACGAGGCTTCGTCTCCCCACGTTACAGCCAGAACTCATGCTGCATTCCCGTCGCGCTTTCCCTGTAACAACATCCCGTTCATGATTTACGATGAGTACGAAGGTGCAAAAGCAGTCTTCGCCCAGCAACCGTTTTGTGGATCCCAGGCCCCAGCAACTCGTGCGTACTCGCCGACTCCATCGTTCCTGCCGGATACCTTCTGACCAGGGCTAATTAGCGCTCACTCATCCTTGACTACCTATGCCATAATTGCTACACCCAAACCGCCAGAGCCTTCGCAAACGATAGTGTCGTTCGCCATCTCGATGCAGATGGAGATGAAGTCGAGCGGCCCGAGCGTGAGGGCGACTCAGCGGGCATCACAGAAGAGGACCTCCAAGAGGTCGAGCTCCGGAAAGGTGAGCCATGCCATTCTCCATGCGCTGACTTTTGTGCTCATTTTCATCGTGAACAGACATTAAGTTGAACTTGCTTTCTGGCCGCGTGGATGAGGCAATCAGTCTCCTGAATCAGCACTTCCCCGCTGTCCTATCCACCGCCGAAACTATTGAGGAACCAGAGAGAGCATTGTCCTCATCCGATGCCGTCATCGAGTCTATCCTTCCATGCTCAGTCGAACCTGAACATCTCTTCCTTAATCTCCGCATTCTCGCCTTCATTGAGGCTTCGCGGACTATGCCGCTGGAGAACGGGTCGAACCACACATCTCCGTCTCCCGTCCCACCTACCGCAAACCCCGAAGGGGCTTCGCTCCCTGACGATTCCGAAGACCCAAACATCCGAACCCCCAGTCTTCCCGACACAGATGCTCACCTTGAACGCCTGTTCCGCCACGCCTGCGAATTGTATGATTGCGCGCAGATGCTCAAGGATCCCGCTGACCGCGCAGCGTACCAGAAAGAGCTCGCTTCTATCTGCGGCCTTCTGGCGTACAAAGTTCCGGAACGCAGCCCGATGGCGAAATACTTGACCCAGAGCCGAAGGGAGCAAGTTGCAGACGATATTAACAGTGCCATTCTCTGTACGCCGTCCCTCGTTCCGCCAGGCATGCACTGATTTCGACTGGTTTTTCCTTAGACAATGCCCGTCGCCCGCCCATATCGTACTTGGAGCTCTATGTCCGCTACACGACCGTTCTGTTAAATAATCTCAACGAGCTCCGCGTCAAAGTGCCGCCAGCATCGAGCATTCCAGCCGGCGTGCGGCTTCCCCCTCGCCGACAAGCTAGCCCTACAGCCACTCCCGCAATAGCACCAGTACCTTCCAAAGGTCAAGCTGATAGGGATGGTGCCGACGTGAGTATTCCTTCGCAATGCCTGTCTGCCTGCTATCTGACTTTCTTCGTCCACAGATCATCCCGCCCTTTGACCTCAAGCAATTCCTTTCCCCGTAACGCCGTCACGCCCCCGATATATTTATTCGGATTGTTCATGTATTCATACGATTGTCATTCACGGAAAACACACGCAGTATTGGAAATTGTACCTTCTTCCTGTATTTTGCCTTGTTATAGACGCTATACCATACATCCTTGATCCTTTACCTCTAAGCTCTAAATTATAATCTTCACGACGACACCATCAACCCATCGACCTTCATTCACCCTCTTCAATGCCCCCTCATCAACCCCACACTCTCTGCACCCAAGCACAGCCAGGTGCCTCCATCGACTCCACGCGACAAGATCCAGCAACTTCTGCTCGCCAACAAACGTCGTGTTCAGCCACTCATTATACGAGAGATCCAGGACTTCGAGCCGCGGGACCTTTCCTGGAAGCCGGTGGATAGGCACGGCCGTCGGCAGGCGCAGCAGTGCGAGGTGCGTCAATGACGGCGGGAGGGACAGCAGCGTCGGCACAGACAGCGCCGCCGAAAGCACCGTCACACTCTGCAGGATCTGGCGTGCGCCCGACTCGTCCCCGATGCCCTCCGCATCCCACGCCGCCTCCGGCGCCTCCGCGGCGGCGGCGCTGAACAGCTCGCCGCGCACGGACGCCTGCGGTCCAACGATGGTGATCTCGCCGTCCGCGTGGCCCTCCGGCTCGAACAGCGCGTACAGCGTCGCGTTGCCGAGCGGGTCGTGCATGGCCGTGTACCGCAGGAGCTGCCGCCGCATGTGCGGTGTGAGGAACGGCACGATCTCCTGCGCGAACTCCGCGCCGGGCCCGCAGTAGTCGAGCAGCGCGCGCATGCAGAGGATCAGCAGCGGAGGGACGCGCGGCGCCGACGCGGGGTCGAGCTTCGGCGTGTCCGTGCTCGGGCTGAAGATCATCGAGAGGGCCTCGCGCCGCCAGTCGGGGGTGGTGTGCGCGGGCGCGGGGGACTGCTGTGGAGCTAACCAGCTCTTAGGAACGGGGCCGGCGGCTGGCCGGGATACGGCGGGGGGTCGTCCAGACGAACGTGACGGGACAACGTCCACCGACTCCTCGGGCTGCCTCGGCGAGCCGGGTCCGTAGATGAGGTCGAGCGGAAGAGAGGGTCCGCCATTGCCTCGCGATCTAGAGGGCAGATATGAGCGTGCTTTGCGCAGATTTTGGCCGTGCCGGAATTGCTCCCCGCTGGAAATCGTTCGGAGTATGTCAGCTCCTGCGTAGGAGAGGCTGTACTTGGACTCACCGAAGTCTATGCAGTAGAGAGTTGACTTCCTTTGCCTTAGGCGACTCGCTACGATCGCCTTCGCCCCCGTGTCCTTGGCTGATCATAGATCAGTTAGGATCTATGATAAAAAGCAGGAGATATCCTACCGCAACATCTCCTGTACCGGGCTATGCCCGTTCAGCAGGTATGAAACGAATGATGAAGGTAACTGAAGGTGCTACGCCTGCTCAAATAAGTACATGTGTCATAGGCTTTCTATCGCGCTCACCTAAGTGGATCGCATCACGTCGTCGTAATTCCGACCAAGTTGTTTGAGCATGAAGGGAAGAACAAGAGACACTGCTAGCAGTCCACGTCGTTGGACGGCGCGACTATCTAGCGCGCGAGCAAGTGGGACAACCGATCAAGCCATGAAGCTCAAAACTAGGGACTTATTTGCCCGGATATGTATCGCATTCAGAATCGTCCACCGCACGCGCGTCCGGAAGCCGATGAAAGTGGCTATTTGTTTTGCATGCATCATAGCAACATACAGGCACAGAATGTGAAGGAAGTATTGTAAACAGGAAGCACTTCGCGCCATGCATATCACACCATAGGATGCCGACCCAACCGCCCACACACCCAACTCGAGGTCCCCCAAGCTCGAGTGACGACGACCAACGCGATACAATTAGTTCATCTGGCGGATGAGCTTGTTGATGTTGTCCTCCCGGTTGCCGAAGTCACCACCCTCGACGTAGTGTTTGAACTTGCGGGTCCTCCAGCCACCGGTGGGGTTGGAGAGCTTGAAGGGCCAGAGGAAATTCGCGGCCTAAGAGACGATCAGTTTGAATCACGGCGATAACCCATAACGTGCACATACCTGCTTGAAGTTGGGGCCGACGGTGAAGATCTCGTGGACGAGGTCCTCAACGGAGAGGATGTCGTACTTGCCGAGGCTCTCCTCAATGACAGCGTTGGAGGAAAGGGGGATGCGCTGTTTGTCGACCTTGCCGTAGCCACGCTTGTAGATGAGCTCGCGGACGGTCTTCAAGTTGGGCTCGCCGTAGGTCACGTAAGGCTCAATGAGACGGAGCATCTGCTGGGTAGCCTTGGTCACCCGGACGAAGACACCGTTGTTGATCTGCAGGAGGCGGAGAAGCTGCAAGATCTTTCGTGGCTTTGGTGCAATCTCGTTGATACTAGAAGAAAGTTCATGCACTCGTACTAGACATAAAAAAACAGCCGAACTCACCCGCGAATACGGACAACAAAGTACACCTTCGGCTGGGCAGTGACGTAGAAGTCGCCCGAGGTCCGCGCCGCACGCTTCAGACGGATCTCCTCCCGCTCCTTCGTCAGATACTCCTTCACATACGACTCGGCGCGCTTAAAGACGACTTTGCGCTTCGCCTTCTGGGCCTAGAAACAAAGCTCCTGTCAGCATTTGACAACAGTGGGTTTGTTTCCAGAAGAGATCAGTCCCGAAAGATGGTTAATTGAAGGCAACACAGTAAAACGAATCTCACTAGCCATTCAAGAAAGAAAAATATGCATCATTCACGAGAAATCGTCTAAACACTCACCTTGCGGGCAGTGGCGGCCTGAGCCAAGCGCTCCTCGCGGGCTTTTTCGTTCTGCTTGCGCTTCTTGAGGAGGGTCTCCGGGACTTCGATGTCCTGTTACGCAAAGTCAGGTCAATATCCACACTCTACTCCTACCGAATTCCTACGAACCGAGACCGTCGGGACGCTACACGGTCAAAGGTCATCAGTACGTATGCTCAAGAGGATTCAAAGCATCTACGCACGTAGTGGGGGCCATTGCTTGAGGATCGAGGTGGTTGTCACTCGCCGCGCAATACCACAATACCAAAGTTGGTGGGCGGTGGCTTCAAACTATACAGTGTGACATAAATTTTTCACACGCACCTAAGACTTGGACTTGAGCGCCTATTGTCAACTGAACCTTCGTCCTGAAGCAAAGCTTGCGTCGACGACGATTGGATCCAGAACTATTGTCTATTACATATATCGCTCACGTATATACATCGGGGTGCTCAGGATCCATGTACGTTCCACGGCATGACACCGATACTTGTCGGGATTGGCAGCGCTCTGCTTGCCCACAAACCGCCGCAAATACATCGCCGCGTCCACTTGTGCTCCCAAGCCCTCCAGCGCAAAGACGTCTGTTTCATGTCACCGACGTCTGTTCGTTCTGATCTACCTCCACATTTCAGGCATACTCGTCCGTGACCTTGATTCAGCAAGGCACCCTTTGATACGATGTCACGACCTCGCTCCTTGAGCGAATCATCGATGATTTGCAGATTCGAGACACCAGTTACGAGGTCCGAAGGCTTGATAAAGAGACAAGGCTTGTTGACGCAACCACCGTCCAGAATCTTGCGTACAATACCTTGCAATGGAGCATACAGAGATGGCAGCACCCGGCAAGAAGCTAAACTCCTTCGGAGATCTTCTCCTGAATGAAACTATGTTGAGGAGCAGCTTCTATGATGGAATCCAAGAACAAACCATTCAGTTTATTGATGTCTTCCGCGACGGACAATAGCGAAGATTCCAATTCTTTCATCTTAAGGCCGGAGCATTGTATAACGTCGAGTAGGACGTTCTTAGCAATTTGAGCATTCTCTGCGCTTGCGTTCAACCTTTTCAGGTAATCATGGAACCGTTTGACAGCTGCCAAGGAGCTCATAAAATGTTTGAATGCGAGTGGATGCAGTAGATGCAGGAAGACCGGTGGGACTGATTTGAGGACCTTTGCGCCTAACGGCCGCAGCAGGTATTCAGTTGGTATGCAGACCTTTAAAGAAGGGAAACTTACCGTCTGTGTTTGTGTCATCGTCGCGCAGGAGAACGCATTCCTTCATCAAGACTTCGGTGAAGTCCATGAGCCACTTTGACAAGTCAATAAGTGGCCAGACAGCCTCTGTCACGTATCATCATTAATGCTTGACCTCTGGATGGGTCTTATCTGCACCCACCAAGGTCGACTTGATCGCCATCCCGGGCGTCCTCAAACGCGTTTGCACAAGCGGCCACAGAACATAGCTCTTGAGCAAATTTCCATCGCACAGACAAGTCTTCTGCGTCTGGTGACTTTCCCGTCTGCGCCCTTGTACTAGGTAAACAACAAGTGTAAGGACGAGGAAGATTACAATTGCGAGAGGAACTGACCGGTAGACCTCGATAAGCAATGCGAAAGCATCTATATGCCAGTTCATCCGGAGAGCATCACTCGACCCTTGGAATAGAGTGAGGGTCTCGAACAAGATACTTTCGACCTGGTATATAGGAGTCGAGGGCCGTGACAGACGGTGCACGATATCTGCAGTACTCCGTCGTGATCGTATTGCCGCCACCAAAGCACATGCCTCGTCGGAGAGAATACGCTCTTTGCCACCTAGCAACTTCTCAACAATTTCGTTTCCTACTTGACATGAAAACGTACCTCCGATCGGTGTTGGTTGGAGATCATGGGTCCTTCTCGGTGTGGGATGAATCGTGACCCTGACTGAAAAAAGGGGCGCCGGTGAAACAGAGCATAGAAGGTACCCGTTCGGGGATATCCCGACATTGAGTGGGACTAAGATGTGTCGGATGAGGATGGCATCTTCACCCATGGAGAACGGAAATGCACATACGATTCTGAAGGACATGGTCAACGCCTGGCCCAAGGATCTGTGCAGTCTGCCATCGACCGTCAGTCGCAAAATCAGGCCTACAAATGTGGATGATGAGATGCAATCGATAGTTCAAGCGGCTCGATGAACTGACACTTGCATGACCTGGACTTTTCCTAT
Organism: Hericium coralloides; assembly: GCA_003675405.1. Lineage (NCBI taxonomy): Eukaryota > Fungi > Basidiomycota > Agaricomycetes > Russulales > Hericiaceae > Hericium > Hericium coralloides. The sequence continues at coordinate 718,225 of QUOP01000216.1, read as the reverse complement.
GGGAATTTCCTTCAACCGTCGTTTCCTTCTCGGAACGCTTATTGAGGTATCAATAGAGCAAACCAAAAACGAGTCGTTATGAGGGCCAGAGTCATGTGGTCCTAAGAATGTGGGTATGTCTGAAGAGAAGGGACGAGATGCAGTTCGATTACACTCCTGAAGACAACTTGTTAGAGGATTGAGGGACTGCACAGATAGTTCGGCAGGTACCCATGATGCATTGCTCTGCTTTCCAGTTGATCCATCCCGTTGCAAAGAATATGAAATCAACTCGGACGTTGGCTTGGTCATATCTGCTCGCCGTGAGGACAAATCGGACAGCTACAATACAAGTATGACCCACAATTACCGAAGTCAATAAATGACGCGATGAGATGCATCTTGACTGCATCTGGTGCCGGACCTCTGGGATCCGCAGGATGCTTCCGAGGAACGAAAATCATACTGCTTAACTGCCCCGTGCCGAAAACTTGCGGTGAAAGCGGATTGCTAGACAGGTCTGGGTCTGTGAGCCTAATGAAAAGCCGAGTATCCGCCGAGTACTAACTTAATATGTGGTCTTCAAGGCCTAAGCGCACTTCGCAGAGTTCAATGGCAGGTTCTTCGCCCCAATGTTCCCAGTCACTTGGTCCGGCTATCTCAGATGGAGGGAAAGATTGAGCCATTTCAAGCGGGTCGAGGGACGGAAAAGAAGCGTTGACAGGGGAAGCAAGAGTGCGGGACTGCGTGGCTATGATTATAGAAGACTCTGCGCAGACAGTAAGGAACAGTTCTGGAGATAACAATAATAACTTACCGTTGTAGCCCATGCCAATCGCCGCACGGACGCAGGATCTGAAGCTGCCTGCTCCGGAGGATGAACTAGGCAATTGATCGGTACCACCGTCTTGCACTTGTTCAGGGTGGCTCAAGGAGCAGCTTAAATTTCTGATGCCCTGTATACCAGAGAGAACATAGCATAGATAGGCGCAGAGGTTCTCGGTAACGAGCAAGAGTGTCGGCGAAGAAACGGGGGTTGGCGGTCCGAGGGGCGGTGGGCGTGCCGCGCGACCATTCACTGACATTGTCCACTGAAACTCTCATCAAGTAATGCCGACCACTGGATGACGATTGAATCATACCTGCCGTGTGTGTCCCAACCACGCAGATGTGATCACTCCGGCGTCTTTCGCGAATGGCCAGCACTCCTTGATGTTCCAGTTGTCTACATGAGGGCCCTGTTCCCAGAGACAACCAATACCCTCTCCGTCTCGGCTTGGGAAGAAGGCAAACAACCACTGACTGTTCGGAGATACAGTGATGGTGGTGGGTGATAGGTAAGAGGACGGCGAATTCAGGATCGGCCCTGGAGACGGCACGACGAATTGTCGCGAGGATGGAAACAGACGACCAACCACGTGGGGTTCGGTCCCATGGGCGGTGAAGATAGTAGAATCTGCGCCCCATGCAACTGGTCTTTCAATAGATTGAGGATATGTCTCGAAATACTTGGGCAGGAACTAACCTGTCTTGGCGTTCAACCAATGGATACAACTCCCACCAGCCCGGTTGAAATTGGTCCTCCTCTTTAGCCTTTCCTTTGGATGGAGAAGAGAACATGGTCAAGCGACATATATAAGCTGAAAGCTGATGAATGTGAACAGAATGGAAAGCAACGGGGTGTAGTGTTGTTGCTCAATGTGTTGTACAATTGAATTGGACCTGTCGCGGATGCGCGGCCCGTTCGTTGCCGCTTATAGTCATCGACATCATCGCAGGGACTTTCAGTTGTCTGTGGCTTGCAGCTTTCGTTGACAGAACATTCCTCACATAACACCGCAGCATACCTGATCGCTGTCAGAACGCTCATAGCTTGCGGTAATAAATCTAGCGTCTTCGCCGCCGCCGCCGGAGCTTACTCCGGCTTCATAGATCCAAGCTTGAGGGACAATGCCGCAAGTTCTACAGGCTGAAAGAGACATCAATTTCGTGCGGACAGAAGTGCTCATACAAGTCTTCGCAGACCGAATCCTTGTCCTGGTCACTCAGCTTGGTAAAGTCGGGACATTGGTAGGCTCATTATTCCATTCCGACCGCTATATAGCACTCACGTCGATGCTTTGGAATCGCGTAGATTCAGGCTGCTCTGCCTTCTACGGCCCTCATTCCTTCACCAGGGTCTTCCGAGAGCAGCGGCCTACCACCACCAGATCCGTCCATCCAGCTCACTCCATTGCTCGGTAGCACTCCGTCCGCACACGAGCAGCAGCTATATTCTCTTTATGCGTCTCAAATAGCGACGATTATCTGGGCACCCCGGCCAAATGATTTGCTCGGTGCCTCCCGTCGCGGCGTCATCGTCGGCATTGCCCTCAAAAAAGCCGGAGAGTCCGGCGATGATGTCGTCCGGCGAACTGAATCGGAAACATTTTTGGGCATCATGAAAATGGTGCAAGAGTTGTTGGGAAGCAAGTAAACTAGACACCATGATTGCAACCAATGTCTTTTAGGAGTGACGCATTCTAGGACTTCCAGGGAGTACTGGAGTCGTATATACGGTACATCCTTGTCAGGGTGGTGTCGCCCAGACTTGTACGGCATGGCGACGGCATGTAACGCGCTATGTCAAAGACTACCAGAACTGTTAGGCTTCCTTCCGAACACCACTTAGGAGCATGCGTCCTGCACAAGTATGCCGGACTGGTACCAAAGCAGCGAATGTCCTGATCGGTCCTCCTAGCCACACAGAGACTACGTTGGCTGGGTGAATTCAATTGAAAAGCGGCTTCTTGCTTGACAAGTCTGATGGTATGTGAGCAGCAGAGCGGGGATGGCTTCTGACTCGGGAGGCTCGGGAAACTGGTAACAATGGTCTTCATGTCCGTGATGCGTTCCGCCCAGGCTATTAATGGAAAGAAATTGTGTGCGAGCCATGGGCGTGGGGAATTGAATGAGCCGAGGGGGAATGTTGCCGTATCTCATTAGGTGATCAGCGTCTCCCGGCGGACAGGATATAAGTCACTCACCATGGCATTCTCAATGACCATCGTCCCCCTGCGCTGGCCGGAAATATCGTCCGTTCTGTTTAATGAGTGTATCGCACAAGGAGCTTGGGTCTTGCGATGCAGCTGGAATGACGCCTCCATAGACAAAACCGCCGGCAGTGTCGCCCCCAGCGGGTTTGGTGTCGTAGCATACCCCTCTGAAGGTTCGCCCGGCGTGGAGACCTGCACTAACGGATCCGGATCGCCGTGGTCTACAGCATCAGAAGGAAACCAGTGGCTTTGCGCAGGAAGTTGACATGGGGCATGATGGAGGACCACGGGATGTCGTTCGGGATGTCGTTACGGGAGCGAATAAAATGATGTGTAGAGGGTTAATTTGAGGGGGGTGGTTTCTGGAGAGTCCGCATGCAGAACGGTGAATTATTTTTTTTTTTTTAAAAAACATGCCCCGCGACATGGTGGTGGACTTTCAGATGCAGTTTGCTTTTCGCCTAGCGGAGTGTGCCGGCTGCACGCTTTCTCCTTGCGCTCCTCCATCGCCTCCCCAGTACTCCGCATCGCTTGGTGCGCCCGGACTTCGTTCGGACTGTTTGACACAAACAGATCATGCTCGTACCTCCACTATGACCTTGACTTCTATATTTCCTCTGCGCTGCCCATGGTGCCTTTGTTCTTCCCTGCCGATTTTCGCCGCTTTTTGCTCCTTCCACGGACACTTGGCCTTCATCTGTGTGGCTCGAACAGAAGTTCGCCGGCGGCGGTTCAAAGACGAACAATAGCCAAGTCGCAAGCGTCACCTCCCGGTTTTTCGCAGGACTTGCTCCTGCGACACGGGCGAACCACTCTCGTAGTTCTCTGCGGTGCGTATGGGTTACGCAGGGCAGTCAGCAGGGTGCATTAGCCTGAATTGGACCGGAACACGCTGATGACAGTCAATTGCGACTTTGGCTCGTTCGGACGAGCACGACGAGCAGTAACTGTTCGTCATCATCCATTCACTGCCGTCATGGCCCCCACCGACACGTCTCGACTCTTCTGTCGTCCGCTTGCTGGACGACTCGGTCAAACACTGACCGAGTCACCCACTTGCTGGACGGCTCGGTCAAACGCTGACCGAGTCATCCACTCGCTGGACGACTATCTCGTCAACCCTTGATTAAATCGTCCATTCGCTGGGCGACGGCGATCAAGGATCAACCAAGAGGTCAAGGCACAGCCATTGGGAGAAGGACCCGCAATATTGACAGCTTTCGCCGCTCTGCATCTGTTCGCCGTTCGCCGACAGCCCCGCATCGGGCATCGGGCTGCCACGCAGATAATGCTGGTTTCCGGGGCCTGTGCCAACCAGCGCTCCAAGGTCATGCATGCCGCGGGATGGGGCCCTTCGGGCTGTGAAACGCAGACCCCCGATTATACAAAGACTTACGGGTGAAAATCACGTCTTGTGGAACGCTGGCTCACGATCTGGTCTTCAGAGCAGACAGGTGACTTCGGCTTCGCAGTGCGAAGGCGGTCGACACTGGATGTGCAGCAGGCCTGACCAGGGGTCGAGGCTACTGGACTCTGACTCAAAATCAGCGGTGCTCAAGCAGGTGCGTGTTTATTTGATGGATGGTTTGAATCATTCTTTTGTCAATATTGCCTGTGGTGTAGGCGATTTTGTTATCGGGCACGGCGTCTGGCTTCAGTGCTGGCATTGCTTGGGCATTGCGATGTTGGATGGACAAATTGGTTTCCCTCTGATGAAAATTTGGATGTTTTGGTTGGCTTTGGGTGTTCTGTGAAGCACACATGGGGGCCATTTGGTGTTCAGGTTTTTTCGTACGATGGGGAGATGGACGAAGTTGGATCTCACCTGGGCACCATTTGATGGGAACCGTGACGTGACATTACGGCACGTGAACCGTGACTCTCGTGGCGATTCCAAATTTGGATGTGTCGGTCCCTCCCATGTCGCAGGCAATTGGCTGGGAGACCTCTGGTGACTCGCGAGGGAAGTGACGAGGACAATCTCTGAGAAAATCTTTGCACGCACCTATGGTGGAGCAAAGGTGACGGGGTAGCTCCAGCAGGAAGACGCAAGGAGAGAGATTGACGAGCATGGCTGGACATGGGGTACGAAGGGGGTCTTGCTTTGCTGCCAGAAATGCTGACCATAACTCCGTCTGCATGTCCTGCATATGCGATGTTGAGTGGCGTTCGACTGATTGTTGGAAACAGGGATGGACATGACGTGGAGAATCCCTGATGAACGTCCCCGATTCCCTTGGTTGGACCGAGAATCTGTCTTTTGACAGGCAGATGCGACCGCGACAGTCGGCATGGCCGACATGTATCGCGGATTGGAGATGGCTGTCGATGATCATAGGCATCAAATAGGCATGATATACTCACCGATATCCGGCAGCACCGAGCACTGCTCACGGCACTCCTAGAGCTAACTTTCAGCTCGTCGACTCACATCCATGGGTATGACTTGGGCCTCCATGTTTGTCCTCGATGCTCGCGACATGCGCTTGCTGTTCCTCGTTGCTGGACATCTTGAATATTCAAGGGCATAGAGCGGGGGCAAATCGTGGACGGGAGCAAATCATAGTGACCAAACTGGCGGGTCACTCTCCTGGGGGCGCGACTGATGCGAGCGTGTCGCCTTTGCCGCATCTGAGCCAAATACCTGCCTATTCCAGGCTCGAGGTCGCCGCTTTGTGGACCAAACACAGTTTTGACTTATAAGACGTCGATCGCCATGCCCTTGCCATGCCGTCTTTCCTTCCCAACTACCACCTCTCCTTATGCCTCTGTCTCCTCCTTCAACCCGAATGCGGGCCCCAGACTTGCCCTACCCTTCGTTTGCTTTCGTCATGAGCCAGGCCGATGCAGTCGTCTTGCGCCCGAGCCGCACGAATCACCATCGATACCATCCTTACACGCGTCCTCCCAATTCTCACCAGGATGACTGGATGATGGCACGCATCCTTCTATTCTCCACACTGTTGGCCGTTCCTGATTGTCTACATCCAGAAAACTGTCGATCGCCGGTTCGACTATTACCCTGTTGGCTTTGATCTCCCAATCCCGGTATGCATGTTCCCCTTGGTTTCTCGATGCTGGGTCAATATGTGTGACGGGCTCAGGTCGTGGACGCGTCCGAGAGTGTCGTCAACCTTCAGGTCGTCCTTCATGGCGAGGATCGCAAAATACGCAGGCGAATCAGCCTCTCGACGTTGGTCGTAGTCTGTGTCTTCCAGCCATAACGCGATTTACACAAGCTTACATTATTTCGATTCTAAGGATCTTGCCGTAGCTTTCAAGCAAAAATGCCAAGGGCTTAGCATCGCAATTCAGAGTAAACTCTGATTCTGTCCATAGGTACCTTAGAACTTTCGGGTTTCGCATTGCTATCTCGCTGGTCGTATTCTTGTTGAACAATCTCTTGGTGATAGATAAAGTTCTGACATGCCCACACTCTACATACACAATCTAATGGATATCTACCTGTACAGTACTTATACACGAATCGTAAAACTCAGCTTCGAGCCCTCAGCCGTCTCAATGGCCTCGCAAGCCACCTGCTCCATATTTTGAACGATATAGTGGGCGCCGCAGTTTTCGATCTTCTCGCGCTCATGCGATGTACACACTGCAATGACGGTGGCGCCCGAGGCGACTCCAGCGCGAATGCCCGATGGCGAGTCCTCGAAGACGACGCAGTTCTTGGCGTCGAAGCCGAGGCACTCGGCGGCAAGAAGGAATGGGTCGGGTGCGGGCTTGCCATGCTTGAGACGCTTGTCGTCTGCGGTGATGGTAACCTCCGGAGGCGTAATGCCGACGCGGGTCATACAACCATAAGCTGGCGATACGCGTGTAAGCCCGAAACCAATGGAATTTGGAGGAAACATACCGTATGTCTTTGCGCCGGACGTTGCGACGGCATAGCGCCCTTTGGGGATGGAGTTCATCATAGCATGCACGCCGGGCAGAACGCGGACGGAACGATCGACGCTTGCAGCTTCCACCTGCCAGGCGGTGATGGTGTCTCGGGCCACAATCTTGGCGGTTGGCTCGAGGTATTCAGCTTCCTCATCGTCAAGAGCAGAATTTTCCAAAACGCTAGACATGATTGCCTTGGCCAAGCCCGCAGCAAAGGGGGGACGCTTGGCCGAAGAAAATGAAGCAGCAGCTGAAGATGGCACGGAGGATGACGGAGTAAGTTCTGGCGTCACAGAGTCGGAAGCTGGGGGCAGGGGGAAATGGGGACTCTGAGATCCTGCGCCTTGTTTGTGGAAAGCGTCGGCATAGTACAAGATGGTCTCCTCAAACTCGGAGACGGCCGCGTCCATCTCGTGCTCCTTGAGATGAGGCTTGAACTGAGCTAAGTTGTCGACGGCACGCTTGCCGTGGGTAGCAGCGATGACATGTGCTGGGTCCTGTCCAATGTCCTCAGCAACTTTACTCCAAGCTGCTTCGACGGCGGAGATCGAGTCGGTGAGGGTGCCATCCTGCAGTGAAATCGCGTCAGTCGCAACGGTCTGAAACGGAATAAAGAGCGCTCACCATATCAAACAGGACAGCATCTGCGAGGAAGGTAGAGGCCATGTTCAATGAGCGGAAAGACCTTCACAACGCGACTGTGCGGTTGGAAATGTTGTGATGGGACAAAATTGAAGATGGATTGTAAGTGGGAAGGTGCGGAGGCGAGAATCGGAAGGTAAACGAAGGCGTTTTATACCTTACAACTCGATGAGATCTCGGAATCAGAGCATACAGTAGCGCACCGAAACATGGCATCCGCCACTGAAGCCGATAAGTGCGGCATCTTCATGCGTCGGGGTCTTAGTGTTCACCTATGCTATGAACACACAGCGCTGGGGACAGTCGTATCATCTGTAGCTCATTGTGAGTGCTTGCTTGTTGACTCTGTGAACTTCCGTGACCAACAACGGCCTCCAAGATGAAGTGAACCAGGACATGAGGAAAGTCTCACGTTTCAAGATACTGTCTCGGACAGCAAAAGAGCGTCACCATTGTGCGGATACAGATATTGACATCTTGACCAATGAATATGGCCGCTATTTTTGTCGAAATTGCCACAATGACGAGCACCATGAAAGGAATCAAAATGGAGATTCCTGAGACACATACTGTATGATGTCTGTACAAATACGTCGAGACAAGGAAATGCCGCCGACTGTCGACAAGGTAACTAGGTTATGTGCAGACTGGAGTCTCCTTGAGTGGCCTTGAGTCCCCCGAGCAGCTAGATCGAGGCCATGTGCACACCTTGTCGCTTTCCAGCTCATTTCTCTGCTTCTGCGACGACTGACTTCCAATCAACGTTGTCCCTGGCTTCTTCCTCAACCTTACGAGCGCGCTCCTCGCGAGATTTCTCCGTCTTCCAGCGGATCAAATTCACGAGTCTCTGGTCTTCAGGCAGCTCGGTGCGAGGGTTCGTTTCATAAAGATGGTACGCGAAGATGCCTGTGAATATGCCGAGGATAGGGTCCAATGTCCTGCAGTGAAGCAAATTGAAGCAAAAATCCCTAAGTATCAGCCAAGCTGCACTCACCTCGACAAGAGAACAGGAGCCATTCCTGCACTTTGGGTGGAGTGAAGCACTTCAGATGTAAACCGGCAGCTCGTTGCAGATGGAACGGAACGGCGCACGTGGGGATCTCGGAACAGCGGGCGGCTGATCGGACCGGGCAACGAAAATTAAATAAGAGGACCTGCCCCGCCGTCTCATACCTCGACCTTTGGAGTCGGTACGCGTAGTATACAATGGCGTGGCCTCAAACATCGTGTATTGTATGAGCATTTATCAATATTAACTGTCAGCTCGACATGCGTCGCGATTTGTAGATTGAACGCGTGTGGGAAGCGAGGCCTTGAGGCCCGGCTTGACGCGGAGGCAACCCCCAACGACCTCTCACCAATTTTTTGCCGACCGCATTACTTTGTAGCCGGAGCCAGCTGTCTCCTCGACTCTTGTCTCCAGGTTTTTGAAACTGCTCGAGCTTTGCCTTCATTCGTTCCTTCTCCTATATAGACATCATTTTCGTTGCGGATTGTCCAACAGGCCCCCTTAATCCTCAATGTCTGCCGCATTCGATCGCCAAATTCGTCCCATCTACGGTATTCGTCCCTGACATGTGTCTCCACACTTACAGGGCACTTACATGGACATCCAGACGCTATTGACACGGGCTCCAACAAATCTGCTATCCTCTCGTGCAACAAGCTGCTCAAGAAGTACCCTAAGAATGAATTGCTGAAGGTGCGTGTACGGATGGTCCTTGTCACGAGCTCGCATGCTTACGGGTATACCAGGCACTAAAAGCACTCGCCCTTGTACGCTGCCAAAAGGTCGAAGAATCGCTCGCGCTCTGCGATGAAGTCTTGGCCTCGAAGCCGACCGATGATCCTACGCTGACGGCGATGATGCATGTCCTGCGCGGACTGGGCAGACGTGAGTACCGAAACTGCTTCGGCTTGTGGCGATGAATACATGTTCATGTAACTCTGTTAAGATGCGGACATGGTCACCATGTTCGAGGAGGCATTGAAACGTCAGCCGACCAACGAAGAATTGGGAATGCAGACGTTTTTCGCGAATGTGCGCACAGGAAACTGGAAAGCGGGGCAGCTGGTACATCTTAACATTTTATTCTCATTTCCTTCTTGCTTACAATACGCGTTCCGTAGCTGGCCACTAAACTGAACAAGCAATTCCACGACGACCGATATATCTACTGGGGCATCATGTGTGCTGTTCTTCAGGTTGAGACCTTTCATGAACTCGGTGTACTATCTCCATTTATTCACCAATATAGGCGAACGACACTTCTACACCACCTAACATGCGAGACATCCTGTACAAGCTGGCTCACAGGCTTGCATCGTCCACTTGGAAAGAGACAGATCTGGATGCTGACCGCTTCTACCTCTACCTTTCTCTTCTCCGAGAACTGAAGCTCTATGACGATGCAAGGAAACTACTGGAGAGTGATCAAGGAAAGACTATCTGCGGCAGAAGTCTGGCGTGCAATGAGCTTCGACGAGACATCTGGAAATTGAGCGGTCGCCTGGTCGAAGAGGGTGCAGCTGCACAGAAGCGCATAGTCGAGCAAAAGTCTGTATCATCTAGCCCCTCTTGTTTGCGTGCTGACGCCCTATCAGGGACCGCAATTGGCTGGAGTTCTTGTCCGTTGTTGATGCGACATTTGACTCATCTTCCGATGACCAGGGCGAGCTTCCGCAACGTATCGAGCGCACCTTGGAATTCTTCGCTGAGGTCGCCGAGAAGGACGGAAAAGCTGATAGGTCCGGCCCTCTCGCTCTGCTGGAGCTGGAAAAGCGAGCCAGAGCACATGGCCTATCCACAGGTAAGCATGACGCAGGTTAATGCTGCCGAAAGTGCCAACATATTCCTGTTTCAGACCCGTCACGTTTGGTGGACCTGCTCCTGCAATACCTCGAGCAATTTGGTGATAAGGCAGTAGTCTATGAGGATCTGAAGCCCTACATCGAGCTCGAGGGAGATGATCTCGCCCGCTGGACATCTTATTTGGAGTCTCTACCACACTCGACAGTGAGGCATATTCTCATAGTCTGCTCGTGGACGTAAGATCTCATGACGTGACTTAGTCTTCTGTGCAGGACCTTCAGCGCTCAATAAATGTGCACAAGCTTCTGCGGTATAACCTGCAGCCCTCGGAGTTGACCGTGGAGCTTGAACAAGCTCGCGCCATCCAGCTGACCCAGGAATACCTCGAGGCTCTGCAGCTTGGCAAGGATCTGCCCAAGACTGAGCTCCAGCCAGCCGATGATCTCGTTATCATGGCTTCGCAGGTTTTCGTCAACGTGTATGCGCTGTCAGGCGACGAAGCTCACTTGCATAATGCGCTTGTGATCCTGGAATTCGGGGCGAAACGAAGCCCGCAGTCCTACCAGATTCACATACAGCTCATTCTGATCTACCGGCATTTAGGTATGCATTCTTGCTCAGCAGCGTCTGAGCAGTTGGCTTGACGCCTACTATTTTCTAGGTTCTCCACAGCCTGCGCTTGAGCACTACCGCCTGTTGAACCTCAAATCTGTGCAGAACGATACTCTATCTCACCTGGTCCTCACTAGAACGTCCATGTTTTCGCTGGCAGCGTCCGGTGATCTGACCTACTCGTCAGAATCTCTGGAGTCCAGTCAAATATACATGAGCAACTCTCAGGAGGTAATGATAGGGAATCTTTCGACACAGTGGTTAGGCGCTAATATAAGGAAGACTTCTGATTTCATTGTCAGGGCTTTCAGCACCGAGAAGTACTCACAGGTAGCTCGGTCCCCTTTACTTGTTTCATAATTTGTTGACTATGCAACCCCAGATACCCGACTTCATCGACTTTGAAGACCGGTTAGATAACTCTCTTCAGCGAGACCTTGTGAAGATTGAGCACGTCCGCATGCGACTAGCGCATGAGCCTGTTAATGCTGAGCTGGCCGACATGGAGCTCATCGAACTGAAGTTCATCTTCGACCGCCGTGAGTCTACTATTCTCAGCGGTGTCCGGTTGCTGACTTGACCACCAGAGCACCATGATAACCGAGACAACGACATCATACCCAACTACCAACCCCGAACATCGCCGTCGTTTGCTGACCAAACTAAGCTCTATGGCAAAGAGCCAGGGGTCAGTTGCAAGCTTTGACTGGCATAACTTAGCACTGACCATCATTACCTAGTTTGGCTGGCTAAGTGTTTACCTCAAGGCTTATATCCGTGCCTTCCAGCAAGCCAGCGACCTGGATGACAGCGTGGAGGAGAAACTTCTGATCGGGGACCGTCCTAAACAAACCGTTTTGGCCGCTAGCCGAGGACCGCCACTGCCTGAGCGTGTTGCGGTTCGGACGCCCGAAGAGCTGGCAGAGGTGTGTTCTGCCTCTCACCGATGCAATCCCTGTTAATCCACGGTTTCAGCTCACCCCAGACGAACTGGCGTTTTTCGATTATGCCACGGACCTTGCTAACTGGTTAGCCCCATACCATGACCACACACGGCCGCCACCTGCGACGGTCCTCGCCGAGGCTATCAAGCAGTCTGAGCAGAAGACTGGACGTCCATTGCGGGGCATTGACATTCCTGCGGGCAACGGGCATGCCAACGGCAATGGCAAGAAGCCTGAAGATACGCCAGCGTTCACTGAGCCTCCGTCATCTCTCGTCGCCTTCTTTGACAGTGAGTCATATGGGATTTGTACTGCATCGTAATGCCTAAAACTCCGGTCCAGGCATGGAGGCACGGTTCAAGGGTCTCGTAGAGCAAGGCGCTCGTCCGAACGAGTTGCTTCATGTAGCAACTATTATCCAGGACGTGAGTACATTTAGAATACTGCGCTGCTGCTGCTTCTAGACTCACAATTTTTGCAGGCTCTGCTGCTCTTCGTCCTTTCGACTGTTCGCTTCAAGAACGCATCTGTCGTCAAGGTCAACAAACTCGGAATGGTATGCCTGCCCCGTTAGCTATGCAGTACATACTAATGTGTGGCCTATACAGCTCACCCAGAGTTTCAAGCCGATTCGTACCGAGGCTCTTTCCGTCCTTAAGGGGGTTGGCGCAGCGCTTGTCAAAGTCGGAGAAAGCGAAGGCACCGCTGATAAACGGAAAGCCTTCGTGGCCGACTGCAAGGCTCTTGAAATCTCGCCCGAAGTCAGTTCCGCGCCTTCGATGAGAAATGCTTATACTAAACCCTTCAAACTATAGATCAACCATGATTACATTCTCGAGATGGCCAAGAAGTTCACCGACGGCCGAAAGAAAGTGCTGGAAGGCGTGGGCAAGGGGATTGCTCGCCTCTGCACGACCCACGCATCATAATCTGGAGACGAAAGCTTACAGTAATATACTTAGTGGACTATTTAATGCATGTCGTCGCATCATGTGCTTTACCCCATCTCAAACCTGATATATATTTGCATTGCAAAACAAACCATGCCAGAAGATTGTTAGCTTGTATCAGCTTAAACATTACACGGTTTTTCTGCTGAGCGCTGAGAGCCGCTGACGCTGACGCGTAATGCAAACATGGACAAATATCGCGGACGCGTGTAGACGCGTCTTTCTGCGCTGCGGCGACTCCCTCAACGCGTTCTACACGATTCCTTCCGCCATTCATAACCATCTTTTATCAAAGAGAAATGAGCCAATGTGAGCCCAACCCGACCATCGTGCTCTTTTCTTCCTAACGGATTTCCAGTTGGTGGAAACCCCTATTACGGCGAAAAATCTGGCGGCGGCGGAGGTGGCTATCTGACCGGAGGGTCGCCATTTGGTGCAAGTCAAAGCCCAGGAGGTGCAGCTCGCGTGCGTCTCTATCTCTTTGGCTTTTGATACTAGTCTCACAGCATCTCCCTCAGCGCTCAGAATTGGCACAATCGTTGCGGCCTCTCACTGTAAAGCAACTCTACAACGCGACGCAAGCACACGCCGATGCTGACTGGATGATCGAGAATACGGAGATTGGCCAGGTCCGAGTGTCACAGATGAATTCCGTGTAGAAGTTCTGACATTATGTGCAAGGTGACTGTCGTAGCGCAAGTCGTCAACATTCAAGCACAAACCACGAACAGCGTGTACTGGCTTGACGACGGGACGGGCCGCATGGAAGCGCGCTTTTGGTCCAACTCGATTGGCCAAGACAACGAGGATGCTTTCTCGGGTGTAACGTGAGCCTTAAGACATTCACCGAGTCCCTTTTGTTGAGCACAACACTTTGCAACAGTGAGAATAGCTACGTTCGCGCAACTGGAAACCTCAAAACGTTCGGGAACAAGCGGTATATTAATGCGCTCAACATTCGACCAGTCAAGGACTGGCATGAGATTTTTTTCCATCTCGCCGAAGCTATGGGTATCACGATGATATTTGAGCGTGGGCCGGTACGTTGTACGAAGTAGGCCACTGTGAACTTTCGCTCAGCTATGTTCACAGCCATCTGCTGGGCAAGCACAGCCCAACGGCACAGGGCAGGCCACTTCCGCATACACCGCCCAATCACGAGGCGCCTCGTCGATGGACAAATACGCCCACTTACCGCCTCTCCCGCGTCGCATCATTGAATTTATTCTGCAGCAACCGCCCAATCCGGAAGGAGTGCACATCTTTGCTATCACTCGGTCGGTGGGCGGAGATGCTGCGGGTATCAGGTAAGTTATATATAGTTATACACAGTGGGACTCTGGCTAAATTCTCTTCTCGTATGCACCTGCAGCGACGCGCTCGAGCGGCTCATGGATGACGGGCACATATACAGCACAATTGACGAAGAGCATTTCAATGTGTCGGACTAGCCACCTATGGAGCCTCATTACGTGCAATGGCCATACGTACGCACACCATGTATTCTATACTTTGTTTCTTGAAGGTCCTTGCTCACTCTATCGAGCACATCGCATTACTAATAAGTACATGGATGGCCTTGCAGAAATTTAAGGCATGTCGCTATGGTATGTTTGGACAGAACTGCTACACGCCCGACGTGTGCATAAATATGATTGAATCATAGTCGGTTTGATCGTCGAGCCTCCATAATCCAAGAGACGACCTCTGGCCAATCACTTACGCGCCAAATCTTGTCGTTAGGCCTTAGCGTGACCTCTTCCTCTTTCCACCATTCTCTCCCGCCTTCCGCCTGCAGCTTCTCCTGGAAATCCCAATGTTCATTAGCTGGATTAACCCGCTTGTTCCATTCGTAGTCCCCAAACAATAGAACCGTCTTGCCAGCATCTCGACCGATGGCAAGGGCGGTTTCGAGCAGGTCGTCGATGAGGAGCACTGTATCCAAGGTTGTACAAACCTGGTAGATAGTTGGACCTCCACGGAATAGCGTATAATCGGTCGGCGTACCTCCAGCTTTGACAAACTCGTGCCTATGCACTTGCCTTCCCTCTCGATGCTCTCGGATTCCTGGCAAGAAAAGACGACATAGTCAAATATACCTAACTCACGCATCAGCCCCAGTAATTGTGCGATGAGGCCGAAGCACATGCCATGAAAATGCCTCTGAATCCAATGCATGGTACTTTCCATCTCCTTCGGCATTACTCTCGACGTGACAATGATGGTTTTGTAACCGAGCTCGTGCAAACTTCGTAGGCCCTCGATGGAGCCTGGAACTGGCTTTGCATGCGCCAAGTGGTCCCTATCGTAGAACTCCTTGACTTTCTCCAATGTCTCTGGGACGGTCCCCCATCCCGGATTCTGGTCATCGGGGCTGAGCATCGTGGTAGGTAAAGGAGCATAAGAAATGCACCGTACCTTACACCAATAGCTATCTGCGAATGGTATTTTGTTATTTGGCAGACGCCAGAGAGTTCATAGTGTTAGAGGAAGTCCTGAACACGCACAGTAGAAAGATGAGGTCATCATGTTGGTACCATACGTCTCATTATGCCCTTGATAGTTTCATCCCGTATTATTAGCGTGGTCCGCCGCCATGGCATGAAAAATGGAGGATCTAGCACACTCACATTCTGCTACACACTCACTCGTGCGACATAGAACGTCATCCAGGTCAACGGCGATCAATGGCGACGAGAGTTGACGGGCTATTGTGCGCAAATTCTGCTTCGTCGCTTCTGTTGAGTCCAAGCTCGCGCCAGTTCTGAGCTCGGAGTCTGCTGACATCCTTCCACTGGTAATGGAATTGAAGGTCTGGAACCAAAGGTCAGTAGAGGTAGCTAGCGTAAAGCGTTGAGGCTCTTGAAGCCAAGTACATAACTTCGTCGACATTAATGAGTGTCGAGCACGTCAGCGACGTCACGTCAGGCAGAATTCTTTTCTGGAGCACATAGCATACGATCGAGGCGTCTTCTCAGCTCAGCTCCTCTCTGCTCCCTCCAGTTGTCGCGGTCGATCTGCAGAGGTCTGCCCGTGTGGTTGAAGACTGGCAAAAACTGAAGACTTTTACTAGTATGTTCTTTCGCTGCCTACCATCAATACCGTTTCCGCGACTTAACACCACATCGTTCACATCAGTCCACCGATGTCCCAAGCTGTCAGTTCCTCATCTCATCTGCTACTGGTAATCGCAGTTTCTGAATTTCAGGCCTCTGGCCATCGACATCTTAGCAAGCCGTGACCTATGGAGCGCTTCGTCCGCTGACCGTGCTACAGGTTCTGAATGCGACTCAGGCCCACTCGGATGCCATCTTCGAGGTCGATAAAATGAAGGTTAAAATAGTAAGCACAGAACGAGTATACGCCCAACGCTCCATACCTATCCTCGGCCGCCGTCATAGGTTACCATTGTCGGACATGTTGTTGATGTACAGGAAACCCCAAAACTGCAGAAATTTTACATCGAGGATGGCAGCCCCGGCCGGGTTATGGCGCAGCGATGGGCTGAGACCGACAAAGAAGGAAACACTATAGTCCCTGAACACATACCGTATGTCTCAGGACTTTGCAATGGTGCATAGACCGTACTAGTGGCTTACCATATCTTACAGTGCTCATTGCTATGTTCGCATCATTGCAAAGCTAGATAGATTCTGTGGAGTGAATCACCTGGTGATCCAGTCAATACGTCGTGTAACGGATATGCACGAACCATTCCACCACCTTCTGGAGGCGATGATCTCTCTATTACACTACGATCAAGTTTTGTCTGTACGCCCTCCTTCTTTCCATCCTTGTCGTTCATTGATAATATGGTTTATCCAGCTGGATGAAACATGGGATGGATCAGAAGCCTCGAGCTCGGAAGAGTCCTCATTATCGGAGGCCGAGAGCAACCACGACGCTTCTCCGCCAACCGTTGATATTGAGTCTCATTTGGAAGACCTCAATGAACGGCACCTTCCTCCAGAAGAAGTACAGCCGCTCACCTCCACCCCGCGGGAATCTCAGCGGGATGCGGAGCCAATTATTCCCGATTTTTCGTGGTCTCCCACAATCAGGGACAGCCCCTACGAGACTGATTCTCCGGACGCACACCAGACAGTAACAGACCGCAGTGCAGTCGCCTCTGACAGTGATTCAGATGATTCAGATGACTTTGTTTCAATGACTTCTTCTCCTCACCTGCCGCCTCATTCCCCATCCCCAGAGCTGCAGGAGGAATTGCTTGACCCAGTCGTGCCCGATGGTTGGCGTGATCCGTACTCGTATATGACCCCGTTGCAGCGGGATGTCATACTTCAGATCAAGAACAACGAGACAAGCCACGGAGAGCATGGCGTTCCCATCACGCTTGTATGCAGTGGATTGAATCACAGGGGTGTCACGTCTCAACAAATCAGGTGCGCAGAAATTCCATCTTTCCAGTAGGCGATCCTCTACCCACACCGTGCCGTCAGCCAAGCCATCGAGGGGCTGCTTGACGAGGGATTCATATACACGACTGGTGATGATGACGATTGCTTGAGAATTGTATAGATGCCGAGCAAGGACTCGGTTGGACCTTCCAGCAATTTCAACGAATGTATGGATTTTCATTTTACTGATCATGATGGCTACTTGAAGTCATTTTTTTTGGTTGGGGAGGGCCAGATTAGGCATACCTTGATGATATGCTGACGTCCTAGATTGTATATGTAACAAAGAACATGTAACGGCTGCCATGATCTCAATCTGTAACTAGGTATGAACCAAAGGCATTCAAGCCTTCTGTCGCCGTCCGACATAATCCCTGTCATGCCGCTGCATCCTCCGACTTGGAAGGAACTTCCGCGTCGTTGGAGGTCCGCCCGTGCAAAAGCTCGAGCAGGTCCTTGGCAATTATCTCGTGCATCGCGGACGTAGGGTGAAGCTGATCAAACCAGATATCCCCACCTTTCTTTCTTTCTGAGTCTGATGCGAAACCATAGGCTGTAGGATCATCTAAAACACGGTTGAAGGTAGCCCAAGAAGAGTAAATCATGACCGTTGCATCAGGATGCGATGCTGCAAATGCTTTGGCCTGGGTAAGCAGCTGGGTATTCCAAGCTTTAAAAACCTGCGAGGCTGAGGGCATTCGGCGGTCTCCCACTGAGAGAAGAGCGATGAGTCGGAATAAAATAATGATGCCCTCCACGGGCTTCCACGAGTCGGACTTGCCTGCTGGTGACCGGTGAATGGGAGGAACATTGACAAAGACATAGTTCCGAGCCCCCGCCTCATAGAGCCCTTCTTGTGTGAGAAAGAGCTCGTCAATCGACCCTTTAATCTTTGCCGGTTCGTGAATGTAGCTAATCCCGATACATTAGCACCGGATTGACGGAGAAGGCTTGTGTTCAATACGTACGCGCAATCGTTGATGCCGACCCAAGTGCCTAGGAGACCAAGATTAGAAAACCATTCATGAAGTTCATGAGAGCCCAGTACCGAACAGGCTATTGGATTCGTTCCACGCCGCCCAATCAGGCTTCTGACCGGCGTGCGGGAGGAATTCGGTTTCTACTTGGTAGCGGACGCCACCCACCATGGCACCGCCTTTCCCATAGTCATGGACGAGGAACTTATGGTTATGCTCCATTGTCAGCAGGTGTCCGACCCAGTTGGGCTTTTCAGGCTCATTGTATGTATAGCCAGGAAAATCAACCCCGAGAGGCCGGTCGAACGTCGGGTGGGCCTCCCTATGACTGTAACCCACGTCGCAGTACGAGGCACCGCTGGGTAACATGAACCCGAAGAATCAGTAATAGTAACCGGGGCGCAGTGACGTGTTACGCACAAGACGATGAAATTCTTTACTTGGTCAAACCCTTTCTAGTGAAGGCCTGGCTGGATGAGAGTAGACTCGAACTCTGCAGAGCCGAGCTTGTGGTCGTTCTCTTTCATGGTCTTCGACATGTCAACTTCGTGTCTGATAGATATGTCTGGTAACGTAGTGATAATGGCTGTTGCCCTTGGTCAGGAAGACAATTGTTACGTGCTAGATACTGCACTTAGGAAATGTGGTCGTGGCCGAACTGATCGATGGTTGAAGCGAGTGCTCAAGCGCCCAGGCCAGGGACGCGGGATGCAGCGACGGAGTCAAATGACAAGCATCTACTGAAAGCGCAAGCAGTTTTCAAGCACAAGCCCAACGTCTACACTAGCATATGTCCTGTGGTAGCCAACATCTGTAGCTCAGGATATAGGGACTATTGTACAGAAAGCGTAACATCAAATCTAAGTACCGGTCCCTCCAGAGACTACCTTCAAACCTTTGTAGATGACTGATCCAGAGCCTGGGTATACAAAAAATCAGAAACTTCTTTCGCAATGACGGCGTGCATCGCAGAAGTGGGATGGAGCTGATCAAACCAGATGTCGCCGCCCCTCTGACGGCTCGAATCCGGAGCGAATCCGTAGGCTGCGGGATCATCCAGGACACTGCTGAAGATCCTCCAAGCGGAAAACAGCAGGACTGTTGCATCCTGATGAGAAGCTGCAAAATCCCTAGCTTTCGTCATGAGCTGAGCATTCCATGCCTCGAAGATTGTCGGATTTCGCTTGACGACAGTGCGGCTGCTTACTACACGGAAATATGTGTCAGTGTGTAGATGAGTAAGAAAGGCCGACTAAAAGATTTACCTACAGGGGATCGCTCGATGGGAGGAACGTCTATAAACAGGAAACACCGTGCGCCCAGCGCATACAGCTCGTCTTGAACATCAAAAACTCGTTCGATGGGTTTCTGGACGTCTTTGGCTTTCTTGAGGAAACTGGATGATGTCAATGAGCAAGCCAAAAGACTGTGATGCGGAGTAATCTTACGCGCAGTCATTGATCCCTACCCATGTTACTGAGTTAAATGCAGGTCAGATAAGAAACGGAAAGACTGGAGGGGTTGGTTACTGAAAATGGTATCCAAGGCGCTCCAGGCTGCCCACTCAGGTTTCTGGCCGACGTGTGGGAGGAATCCGTGCAGTGCTTGTTGGACGATACCCGACGCTGTAGCTCCACCCTTCGCATAATCATAAACAAGGATATCGTTGCGACCTTGAATGAATGAAGTGATGAGATGTCCGACCCAGTTCGGCCTTTCAGCTTCGTTGTAAGTAATTCCAGGAAAGTCTACACCAAGAGGTCGCTCGGGTGATGGGTGCGATTCTTGCAAGTTGGGCGCGTAACCCACAGCACTGTATGAATCTCCACTGCAGAGAAGTTCCAGGCCTAGCTCAAAGTGATTATTTGTTATGCACTCACAAGATAACGAGATTCTTGATCGCAGTAAATCCGTTCCAGCCGGTATGGAGCTGGATAACATGACTGGACATCGGCGGCCAGGATATAGTACTAAGTAAAGTACACGAGTCGGGCCAGCATTCTGTTCGCCGTGCAGCGGCGTCTATGCGTTTATGCCAGACTGTTGCTGTGGCACGGATTGAAATACCGAATCTCTGATTGCCAACGTGACGGTCGCACGAACACGTGCGCTGACGTCGCGCTAGTAGCACGCCGCCGGGTCTGAGGTTCCCCTGCTCTGCTTAGTGCTACCATGCACAATGGTATCTTGGATCCCTTCGTGGCTGCAACTGCCGTCTATTGACTTCTCCTTACCATCTTCAATACAACGTCGTTTTATCTCCTTTGTCCTGAGGCGTAGCTTAGGACATTTCTTGAAGCCAGGACAGCTCGACGTGCAACAGATAGATTCGCAAATCGGCTCGGGATACGTTCAAGTGCGGGATTTGGAACTCGACCACGATGTAAATCAACTATACCACACTGAAATTCCATGACTGATGTGCTTTCTTCTTAGGTCATTAATGCTCTACTTGTAGGGCTGCCTATCAAACTCTATGATGGCTCTATATCCTCTGTTACGGCACGTATTCCATGGCCCAATCCATTAACAGCCAACATTGGATTGTCAATTCAAGCTCTTCATCTTGTCTTTCATCTTGATGAAGAAGTGAAGGAGGTCGTTGTTCAAGACTCAGCCAATATCGCCGAGTCGGTCGTGAGCGTTGCCGAGTCATTCATGCATCATGAACTCAGTCCAGGAGAAGAAGCTTCCCTGCGTGAATCCTTTCATCCTGACCTGGCTTCATCGTCTGTGTCTTTCCACGATGTCGTGCCCGGCGGTCTTGATCCCTTCGTGAGTACTGACGAAGAAACTCACCCGGATATGGATCCCGCCGGCGTGTCGATATTTGCGACAATGATAGAACGTCTTTTGTCGCGCTTCGAATTTGATGCCACAGATACGAGTATAACCTTGGTCCACCCGTCCCACTCTGGATATACCTTCAAAGTCTCCGACATACGTTATGGTCGAGATCCAGAATCGGCAGCATCCTCCAAGACCGTCGATGTCTCCGCAAGCGCGCAGGCGAGCGAGACGCGAACTGTATCTTTGTCAGGCATCGCGCTGTCTTGCTTCGATCTCCATCCTCAGGATATCGCACCCGAGAATGTCATCATTGCCAACACTCTGCCTGGTATGGTACCTCACCATGATCTGCCCAACACCGAAAGCGAAAAGGAAGCCCCTCAGGTGGATACCTTAGTCTCCCATTCTCCCTCCTCTCCCTCTCCCTCTCCCTCGCCATCACCGCCATCGCCCCAGCCGCAATCTGATTCGGATATGGACGAAGATACCCAGCTCCTCATGTCTCAATCCATCGCATTACTACCTGCTCAGTCTCTCTCAGCTTGGCGTGATGTGCGGCCGCCATCATCAGCAAGTACCACAGCAAGTAGCATGTTCGAGAGTGCCGTAACTACCATACAAGAGGGATCCGAAGAAGCTTTCGATGGCAGTCTAGAAGCGAAGCAGGATGTTGAGGCTTCATCGAGTGCGAATTCGCCTCTCCGAGATCCATCGCCACCTGACAGGCAATCGCCCTCAAAGCCGTCGTTCATCTTGCCCGAGGACCAACACCGCATCATTTCCATCTCGACGCCTATACTCATACGCATTATAACTTCTCTTACCGGCTCTGGTGAAACTCCGGCTCCGACATCATCTCCTGGTACTAGCGCAGCTTCCACCTCTCATCCTAGACCGTCGACCCAGCCACCCAGACACAAGGATTTTGGTCAAGTCAAGGTTGAAGTAACGACGGGTGTCATTGCATGCGCGTTGCAGGATTGGCAGATCCGTGATATCATGGAAACTCTGGACGTTGTTCAGAAATCCATTTCGCGGAGTCATCCTTCGGAACCATCCCCAGGATCGGAAGGGAAGAAGGCATCAGAGGGTTCTTCGTCACCGTTATCCATGCTCGATCAGGTCGAAGGCCGTCTTCATTGCGCAGGTGTTGTAGTTCTACTGCTTCCCTCACGAGGCAGCTCAGCAGAAGCTACGGATAAGATGAAAGTGCCGGAGTCTGCATTCTTTGCCCACCCTCTTTTACCCCACAAATTTCCTTGCGGCTATGCCCGCGTCCTCATAGAGAGAATCGATGCAGCGGCATCCGTCCACACTACCACTTCATCTACCAAGGAAGCCTCGAAGCCTCGAGATGCTGGCAGGCCACAGCGCATCTCATCTTCGTTACTGTCTACGACCAAGGTCATTGCTAATCTGACAATCGCGGACCTTTCCGTATGCATCTTCAAGTCTGCTATTGCCCAGGATGAAGGATCCATTGTCCCATTCCTAATTACTGATCCCCATCTGCCTTCGCAATATTCCTTCGAAGAACCTCACCCATCCGGCCCAGCATCTCCGCATCGCCCCGATGCTACTTTCAGCGTACCGCCCTCTGATATGCCACTTTTCCCCACCTTCGATGCCTCGGACTGGACTGATTCAGCAAACCGGACGACACAAGCCAAATTGTCCACATGGAGGACAAGGGCTCCTCAAAAAAGCCGTCACGTTTCTTCCTCTGGAGTTCGACCATCTTTTGGGAAATCGCCCCCTCCTGACGTCCCCCTTCAAAAAGACGACTCTTCGAAGCATGGTGCCGCATTATCTGTACGGCTGCAATTATTTTCGTCCACAAGGAATGGTCAGAAGCTAGATGACACTGCAAAGGAGAACACCGTGGATGTGGACATCTCTCCTTTACACCTCTTTACGGATCTAGCGCTACTCGACCAGGATGCCCACGGCACGAGCCAATTTGTGCAATTCATGAAGACTATCCTGGATAGTTCTGCCAAATCCGGTCATCATGAAGGGTCGGTGGAGCCCAGAAATTCGCATCAGCTCGACGAAGAAAGCAGCGATGAAAGCAGCGATGGAGATACGCCGCCTGCAACTCCTAAAGGAAGTCATGCCCAACGATTACGGCAACAGCAGAAGGAAAGAGAAAGGGAGAGACGTCGCCTCGAGAAGCTTGTGTTGGAGGACCTGGATTTGTCGATCGATTACCGGCAAACGAGTTCAACCCCCTTGCCACGATCGTCTCGCACCCATGCAAGGCATAAGGTAAGTTTTGCCTGTCGTTAAATGGCAATTGTTGAGAAAAGGGGATAACAGAAGAAACGCCCATCCAAAAAGGATGATGCCTTGAAGGTTACACTTCGCATACCCATGGTTAGGGTACAAGTGCGATGCCCACCTCCGGCCGGGAAGTCCGCTCGGTCTGGCGCCTTGATCCTGGATGTTCATTCGTTGACGCTGCTCTCGCACCCATCCTCGGAATCTCCACAACGTGCCACGCGTTTTGCAGACGTGGGCGATACACCCCATGACAATTTTGTTCGGTATTCTCCTGAGCAGGACTACCTGCTGGCTGTGGAATGGCAACGAGTCATCCTCGCCTGCTCATTGACTGGCCAAGACAGAGTATCTTCGTTTGTATGTCTCGGCTCGCCGTCTGTATCATCTGCGATACACGCGCCCGCTTCTGTATCCTTGGCGCGGACAAATCCTCCACGGATTTCGTCTCTAACATCCACGAGCGCACCTAGTCTGGTGACTACAGTGGACATTCCATTCGTCCAAGTCAGACTTACCAAGTCCACTTTCGACGGTCTCCAATTCTGGGCAGACGATGTTTCCCAGCTAGTCGAGCGCTTACTGACGCCCGTTAATGGCGAGAAGGAAGGTAGCTCTAGTCAGAGTCCCAGTTTGATAGGCAGCAAATACTTTGCAAAGGGATCTCGGATGAGCAGTAAGGACAGCAGCATGTCAGGCACCATCGGTGGAACGAAGCGGACCGCGGCAGCAGAAACTATCGTCAAGGTGATCATAGCAGAAGGTGAGTCAGGAGTTTAGACCATCATGTCGCGCCAAGCTGATACCACGAATACCAGTTTCCTTGAGGCTTGTATTACCTCGGGAAGAAGATGGGAAATCGTTATCTACGAAGCCCTTCGACGTACTTGCTTCAGATGTTGACATTTTGCTAGAACTCAAGCCTGAGGGCAAGGTATGTATTCTGGTTTCTTTGCGGACTTCATCATTGACTGTATGAAAGGATGAGACGGTGCTGACGCTCTCCATTTCGGATGTGAATGTCATAGACGCTGGCAGCCCTTTGCCGCAGCCTCTGTTCTCTTCGATAACTTCGCAGACCATGGTGAGTCGACAAAATCAGGGCATATTGGGTTGCTCACAAGTCTTTCAGTTGGCCAACTCCCGGCCCATTGTTAAGCTCCGCTTCACCTCCCTCGTGGTTCCCGAATCAGCCTCCAAGGAGTCGAGGATCAATCTTACGTTGTTCGGATTCCTTTACAACTTCAATCCAGATCTGCGATGGGTCAACGATCTCGCTCAATATGTGAAGCCACCTCCAGGTGTACGTCGACATTGCGCTGTTCACATGAAGTATGCTAAAGTATACTGTACAGGTATTCGAATCCGTCGTCCCGAGTGAACGGACGAAAGTCGCTATCAAGGTCATGGAAAGTTCTGTGCGCCTCTTCTCGCTCAAACACAAGGGCGCGCTCGTACTTCACTTGGGGGATTTGCAGTTCAGCACGGACATAGTTGGAAATTCTTCGAAGATGGTTTTTGACCTGTCGGTGCATTCTTTTGCAGCACTGTTGAATGACGACCACACAACCATCGAGGAGGCTGTCGCTCCTGCGGTGAACCCATCCTCACAGGGTTGTTTGCTCTTCTGGAAGGTCGGTTTCCAATTTGTCACCTGCGGTAACTTACTGACTATTGTTCTAGAGAATGGGACACGCACTCATCGCCGAAGTTTCTGGACTAAACCTCCAGATCAAACAAATCAGTGACACTCTGCCGAACTTGGAGGTGAGTTAGCTTCTTTAGTAAGACCTCCTCTTCTAACGCAGCTCTGATTAAGGTCATCGCTGACGGCTTGGCACTGAACATCCATCTTTGTGCCGACACTGGAGCTGCTTTAGGTGCATTCCTAAGCGATTTTGGTGCAGCATTCAACAAACAAGATGACGAGTCGTATGTAGATCCTTCCTTTCGTCGAAGCAAACCTCAATTGTGTTTTGTGTTTTAGGGAGAAACCTTCGACAACGAATGAGCCCACAAGGATTTCCAATGAACAAGATTCTTCAAAAGAGCTGTTAGGTAAAGTTTTGTCTCTAATACAAGAGCCACGTCTAAGCCTTTTTAGCTTCCATGGATGATCAAGCTTTTCGTCGTGTGCCCGAGGTTGGAGCTGCCCCAGATCTGATCAACGATGATTTACCTTCAAATCCTGAGTACCTTGATACTTCGTTTGGCGCGGCTGCGGGTCTCCGCGTGCTAGAGGACGAGGACCTGGACGACTTCGACGAAGACGATGTGGCGTCCGACAACGCAACACTTGTCGCAGGTGAAGCTGGGATCACATCGAAGATCGGAGGTGAGACTATCAAGTTGCTGCGACCTGAAGGTATCCATGCAGTGGAGAATTACTTCGAGTCGCTCCCTGCTATCTCAGAAGAAAGTCCACAGTGAGTTCCTTACCACAGACATCGACCAATGTGATGCCATTGACCTACGTAGGCTGGGCGAAACACGGGAGTCCATTCGTATCGTGGGCAGCCAAGTTACACTATTCCTTTACGAGGGCTACGACTGGCTTTCCACTCGCAAGACCATTGAGAACGAAATCAAGGAAATGAAGCGGCGGCTAGCAAGAATTCGGCAGCTTGTCGCCAGCGGACAATCCTATGATCCCAATGTAGATGAGACAAGTACTCTACTGTTCAATTCAGTTTACGTGGGATTGGAACAAGACCTGACGGAGCTAGAGCCAAATGCTGCTCTTGCGGCCATTGATGAAGAGCTGAGGGAAGACCTCGACACAGCTAGCCAAAGCTCGTGGCAATCGCTCAGACACCAATCACAACCGTCCGGGAAAACTCCATCTCAGCCTGCCCATAGCACCCGGGGCCAAAAGCTTACTAGGTCGAAGGGCCCCAGTATCGAGTTCAGACTTATGGGACTGAATGCGGATGTCGACCGTTATGTGCCTGGGGAAGAGCTTGTTTCCCGCATTTTCGCCAGAGTCAAGGACGTGGAGATATTGGATCACGTCAAGACTTCGACATGGCGGAAGTTCTTATCAGCGCTTTGGGTAGACTCTCGAGGAAATGTCCGCGAAACAGATTCGAATATGGTGCGCGTCGAGCTCCGCTCAGTGTGCCCAGTACCCGGGAATCCTGCGGAGGAGGCCAGACTTCGTGTAAGTAACAACACTATCTTTAACACAGTGACAACTGTTGAAAGTGCGCTCTAGGTCAAGATCCTTCCGTTGCGCCTCCATGTTGATCAGGACGCCTTGGACTTCCTCAAGAAGTTCTTCAGTTTCCAGGACCCTAGTTCTGCTTCTTCTAGCCCTTCATCCAGCAACGAGATCTATTTCCGTAAGCATTATATGATTTATTCGTGTAGTCTACTCATATTGACTCATTCACCTCCGCAGAGCAAGCAGAAGTGTTCCCCGTTGGATTAAAGCTCGATTACAAGCCGAGACGTGTCGACTACAGGGCTCTACGAGATGGGAAAACCATTGAACTCATGAACTTCTTCCATTTCGACGGCGCAGAAATGACATTGCGGCATATAACAGTGTTTGGTGTATGTTCGATAGTTGTTCCATCTAGCACGGTAAATTGATCCTATCTCAGGTGACGGGTTGGGGCCGATTCTTCGACCTCCTGAACGACCTCTGGACACCTGATGTGAAAGCGACGCAGCTCGCCGAAATCATCTCTGGCGTCGCCCCAATTCGCTCCATCGTCAATGTGGGCTCCGGGGTGGCCGACCTCGTTCTGTTGCCGATCGCGCAATACAGGAAAGACGGCCGCGTTGTCCGAGGAGTGCAGAAGGGCACCAAAGCATTCGTCAAGTCAACAGCAATGGAAGCCGTGAAACTCGGCGCCCGACTAGCTACAGGGACCCAGGTCATCCTTGAACAAGCTGAGAACGTACTTGGTAGTCAATTTAATGAGTCAATAACCGCGGAAATGGTACCTGTCTCTCCTGAAGGCGAAGGGGACATAGAGTCTAGCCAGGAATGGGGCGTTGACAGAGAAACCGGTGATCTCATCAGCAAATATGCCGAGCAGCCCACGGACGTCAAGGAAGGCATACAGACTGCCTACACCAGCTTGAGGCGAAACCTGAATTCCGCGGCTCAAACCATCCTTGCTGTGCCGATGGAAGTCTACGAGCGGTCAGGCAACGAGGTCAGTAACATGTACCTTCCACAGCAGAATTGTTGATGGACATCCTCATTTAGGGTCCCGTCCGTGCCGTAATTCGAGCAGTCCCCATTGCCGTCTTGAAGCCCATGATAGGGGCTAGCGAGGCTGTGAGCAAGGCTCTTATGGGCATTCACAACTCCATGGATCCCGATGTTCGCCGCGAGAACGAAACGAAGTACAAGCAGCGGTGATCCTCGGGTTCCTATCACCGGGACGTGTGTATTAGTACATCTTTCATTACCTGCTTTTGAACCCATTGCATTTGTATCATTGCACTTCACGCTCTAGTTTTCATAGCACCCACGTGTACAACATATCGCATTACATTTTCCGGGAACTTTACAACCTGGATACTTTTAAGATTTGCTGAATCGCGTGGTAAAAGTGTGGTCGTTAGTCGATATCCATACCCATGGAGCGCCCTTCGCCAGCGATGAGGGCGCTCCTTGACTTTGATGGCACCTTGATCTTCTCTTTGACTTTCTCTGTGGAAGTCGACGCTATAGGCTCCAGCAGTTTGACAGAAGGTTTCATATCCGCCTTCTTCTTGCGATGCGTGCGAAGCTTTTCTCTGCTTGCCACCATCCTGGGGGTTAAAAGTCGTAAGGTTAGGAATAAAACACTCCAAGACAAGTCTGACCTGTTCTTCCAGAAAGCGTGTTCCCTCTTCTTCTTGATCTCAGAAATCCGCTTCATGGCCTTGATCGTGGTCTGCACGAGTTCACGATCATAGCGAACGGGAACGTTTCTCCGCTTCTCGAAGTCGATAGTTGAATCCTGGAAACACGTTGAACACGACAATCGATGGAGGAGACATGAGGGCCACGTACAATGGTCATCTCCTTCCCGGCAGCCTTTCTAAACGCCTTGGTCCATCTCACCTTCCGGGGATTCCGCTTCATCCTGAGCACGGAATTGAGTATACATGGAATGTGACTACAAAAAGAAAAGACAAAGTCTCACTTAAAGTTTTTATGACATCTGTATATCATGAGCATACAAAGGTCTATCTCTGTCGTGAAATACTGACTTTGAAGTGCAGAAGCGAAAGACCTTCGCGTCGTTCCGTACGAACGCCGATCCTAATTCACAGGATTAGTATAACAGCAGCAAAGATATGGTTAATACATACCATGGCCTGGGTAAACACTCTTGGAGCAGAAGTAACACTTGTCTATGCGCATGATGAAGACTTGAGTACGAGAGCTGGGTACTACATAGGCAGAAGCGGAGGCAGGAAAAGCAGGCGTGCTGCTGACCAAGCAATTGGCGGGTGAATGAACTCCGCTCGGCGCCGTGCCTTTCGACTCTCAGTTCGCGACTCCTGCTCTCTCCTTCATACCCTCACTTTCTCCACTCGTCAATGTCGTCGCCATTACACGACCTCGGAGAACACGCTCCAGAAGCACCAATTGAGGATGATCCCATGCAGGGCGACGAGCAGGAAGAGGAGGAGGAGGAGGATGCTGGTCGGAATGGCCATCCACCCTCCGACGATAGTTCAGAAGAACCTGACGAAGACGAGGAGGAGGCACGCAAGATAAGAGAAGGCTTCATCGTGGACGAGGACGATGATGAAGAGGAGCCTGACGAAGAAGAGGTTAGACGGAAGCGGAAAAAGCGCAAGCGTCGCCACCAACGAAGTAAGTTACATACGAGTTTTCTGATATTTTATTCTGACATAGCCATCCTTTTGACAAAGTCATAGAGGAAGAGGGCCTGGAGGAGGATGATCTCGAGTTGCTTGAGGAGAATACCGGAGGGTCTTTCCGCAACAAGAGCAAGCTTACTCGACTTCGCAGAGGGCGCGATTCCGAGTCCCCGCCCGTCGCTTCTTCGTCCAGGCGCAAGGCGGTCGTAGAATCATCAGATGAAGGTCTCGACGATGTGGATGATCTCGAATTACCTCGCGTTCAAGACATTCACAGCATCTGGGACGACGAACGCGGTGCGCCCGGACGGGATGACGATGAAGATTTGG
The DNA here is from genome assembly GCA_003675405.1 of Hericium coralloides. NCBI lineage: Eukaryota > Fungi > Basidiomycota > Agaricomycetes > Russulales > Hericiaceae > Hericium > Hericium coralloides. The sequence continues at coordinate 688,721 of QUOP01000216.1, read as the reverse complement.
ACGACATGGATAACTTTATTGACTACGATGATGAAGAGGAGGGAGTTGGTGGGATGGATGAAGAAGAACGGGAAGAGCGTAGGAGGGAGCGGAGAAAGCTGGAAAAGGAGCGGCGAAGGGCTCTAGGTTCACGCCCCGAATTGACGGGGATCGACGCGAAGTACGCAATTTACACTCTATCAACATTTTCTGACTAACAATGTATCAAGTGCTTGGGATGAGATCCATGAAGTTTTTGGCGATGGTCATGACTACGACTGGGCCTTGGTCGACGACGAGGACGAATTCCGGGAAGAGCAATTGAAACCCGAGATGAATTACCAGGATGTGAGTCAGCTCCCAATTAACGTACGGTTTGTCCTGACGACTGTCCAGGTCTTCGAACCCTCCGAAATCCGAGCTCGTCTTCTCACGGAGGACGACGACTTGATTCGTGCCCAAGACATTCCTGAGAGGATGCAGCTCGCGACGTCAACGCTCTCACAATCGTCTACGTTGTCCGATCACAAGCCCCTGACCGAGGATGATCTTGATGAGGCGGCGACCTGGGTTCTTCAGCGACTGCCTCCGCGCAAACAACGCGAATATTTCCATTCAGACGGCCAATATTACCATCTTCTAGGCGATCTGGTGGCCGCTATCAGATTTTCTCTCCAATATCTGTTCATCCAAGAATTCGAGGTGCCCTACATCTGGGCTCACAAGCGTGACTACGTTTCTTACTTCAACGCCAACGATGTCCGGACTCGGGTCGAACTACTGAATCTGGAGGAATTGTGGCGTGTATATGCGCTTGGCCAGAAGTATCGGTCGTTCATGGAACGACGGAAAGCTTTAGAGGCGGTCTATACTCGCTTGGGTGTCTCTGACGCCTATTTCGAAGCAGAGATTCGCCGGAAGCTCGAGGGCGTGGAGAGTATCGGGGACTGCACAGAATGGCTCAGTCTGAAGTACAGGGATAAGAGGAAGGAGAAGGATATCTTTGACCTGCACTTCCATGATGATGAGCCGCAGGAGGATGTGAAGAAGCGCAAGATGCCCAGCCGCTTGTCAGCATACGAGCTTGCAAAGAAGAGTGTTGTCTCGAAGCTAGCAGAGGTAAGTATCCTTCTACATTAAGTGTTACATGCTGACAAGTACCGTAATAGGGATTCGGCATCAAGCCGCACGAAATTGTTCTAAATTTCACTTCGCCGGCCATGGCGCATTTTGTCGAGGACCAAGATCTCAATCCCGAGGCATATGCGGACCAATTTGTCGATCCAGACCCTCTCAAGGCGCAAACGCCCACGGAGCTCCTGAGACGGGCGCGGATGATCATCGCGACAGAACTTGGCAAAGATCCCCTTCTTCGGCAGGAGATGAGAAAGCAGTTTAAGGCAGATGCACGTATATCAGTCATGCCCACCGAGCGCGGTGTTAATAAGATTGACGAACACCATCCCTACTTCGTACGTCGTATTCGTTATCTTACATTCTATCCATCCGTTTACACATCCTTCTCAGGCATTCAAATATCTCTATCACAAGGCCATTGCTGAGCTTACGGAATCTCCTCAATTCCTCCATATACTCGCTGCAGAGGCCGAGCACCTTGTCACCTTGTCCATCACTCTTCCCGACGAGTCCAAGGCATCCTTTGAACGCAAACTCCAGGAGTCCTTCTCATCCGAAAGCTATAGTGAAAATGCGAAGGCGTGGAACGCTGAGCGCATGCGTATCGTGACAGAAGCGTTGGAACAGCACCTTATCCCGGTTGGTGCGAAGTGGACGCGCGAGTGGCTCCGCGAAGAAGTCGAGGATGTAGTGGCTTGGAGGTGTGCCGAAACCCTTCGCGAAGTGAGTACGTTGTTCTATGCTTCCTGATCTAGTCACTTACGAGGATGTCTCAGCGTATCGACGTCGCACCCTTGAAAGTTCCAGATCTTCAGCCTGGAGAAACACCAGCTGTTCTTGCGATGTCGTGGGGTAAAGGCGACCCGCACAAGGACGCCATCAGCATGGTTTTCGTCGACGAAGCTGGTCGTTTACGGGAGCACACGAAACTCGACAACCTCAGCGATCCAGATGCCAGGACAGAGCTCGACGACATCCTCCGTCGACGCAGACCTGATGTCATTGCCATCGGCGGATTCAGCATGGCGACCACGAAGCTCTCGCAACGGATCAAGGAAATCATTCACCCCCCACCGGCGCAGGATGGTTTTGTTGAACAAGAGCAGTTAGGCCAGACGGATCACTCGCGTATTCAGGTCACCTACGTTCTCGACGAGGTGGCCAGGATATACCAACACAGTAAACGCGCAGCTGAAGAATATTCCGCGTTGTCGCCTATAGCCAAATATTGTGTTGGGCTCGCGAGGTACGTTCAGAGCCCATTGAATGAGTATGCGGCACTTGGACCAGATATCACGACAATTACTCTGGAGGAGGACCACCAACAGCTTGTGCCGAGGGACAAGCTGCTGATGGCGCTGGAACGCGTCTTTGTCGATGTCATCAATAAAGTTGGCGTCGACATCAATCGCGCTGTCACAGATCCATACTATCAGCATCTCCTAACGTTCGTCGGCGGGTTGGGACCTCGAAAAGCTCAGGTTCTCGTCAAAAAGATTGCATCTCTCGTACGTACCTTCATGACCTTTTATCGGAGTGAAGCTTAATACACTCGCAGGGAGGAAATCTCCTCAATCGTGACCAATTCATCAAGGCCGGTTTGTTGACTACGAAGATCTTCCTCAATGCTGCGAGCTTCCTGCGTATTCCTCAAGACAGTATCGGCAAGTCCTCCAAGAACCGGCTTGAGGACTCCGATTTGCAGGATCCTTTGGACAGCACTCGTATCCATCCCGAGGACTACGATCTTGCCCGGAAAATGGCCACCGACGCTTTGGAACTCGATGAGGAAGACGTCCACGGTGAACATCCTTCGCACGTTGTCACGCAGATTATGAACGATCCGGATAACGTCAAGAAGCTGGACGAGCTGAACCTGGACGAATTCGCCATCAGCTTGATGGAGTCCGGAGGCGAGCGAAAGCGCCATGTTCTCAACGTCATTCGCTCAGAATTGCTGAGGCCTTTCGTCGAGGTGCGGCGCCCGCTACCGCCGCCCACTGAATGGGAGGTCCTCACCATGCTCTCCGGAGAGACTGAGCGCACACTTCGCGTTGGACTCATTGTCTCGGTACTGGTTGTCCGAGTGCAAAGAGGCAACGCCGTCGTTGTGCGCCTGGATTCTGGCATTGAAGGGCTCATCAACTTGGAGTATCTCGCTGATCAGGTGCCATCGAACGTCGACTCTGTCGTCAAGAAAGGCCAGACTCTTCCTGGTGTCATAATCGATGTCAAGTTGAATTTGCCGAAAGAAGAGTTCTTCGTCGAGCTGTCTTCCCGGCCTTCCGATATCGCTACTGGAGACAGTCAGTTCAGGCGAGTGAAGCACGATGAGGCGTGGAATCACTCGCAATGGGAGCGCGATAAGGAGATGCAGGCCCGCAAGAAGCGTGCTGAAGTAGAGAAGTCCCGGCGCGTTATCAAGCACCCCAATTTCCACAATTTCAACGCGGCGCAGGCCGAAGCTTATCTGGACAAGCAGCAACGCGGAGACGCTGTCATTCGGCCGTCGTCAAAGGGTCTCAATCATCTGGCTATTACTTGGAAAGTTGACGATAGACTATTCCAACACATCGGTAAGCCTATCTTTAGCTGGCATCTATAATGAGACCACTCATAGCGTGCTTCGTACCAGACGTTGTCGAACCCAATGCGGATCCTACGGGCCAGAGCATCGGCGGGACGCTTATCGTGGAGGGGAAATATGAGTTCTCCGATCTGGATGAGTTGATCGTGAACCATGTCCAGGCCATGGCCCGGAGAGTGGAAGAACTCATGGCATTTGATAAGTTTAAGGCCGGTCCCGAAGATGAACTTCGTAAGTCCAGTCGTCTCTTGGCTTGGCTGTTCTATGACTGACCACCTTATCTCGCTGTAGATCTGTTCCTGAAGAACTTTGTGGCGATGAACCCGTCAAAGAGTGCCTACGGCTTTACCTTGAATCGCAAGCGCCCAGGCCATTTCAACTTGTGCTTCCTCGCCAACAAGAACTCGACAGTTCAGACTTGGGTTCGTGTCTTACCACCTTTTGCGCGTCTTGTCTTTACTTATCAATACATTAGCCTGTCCGCGTCGCTCCGGAGGCATACTACTTATTCGACACGGCGGCGACAGGTGTGCCTGAACTCTGCGATGCGTTCAAGGTTCGGCATCTACACGAGTCCCAAAACCTTGGTGGTGGTGGGGCTGGTGCGGGAGGCAAGACACCGTACGGTGGGAGAACTCCTGGCCGCACACCGGCTGCAGGACTGGGGTCAGCGACGCCAGGTCGCATGTCGACTCGCCAAGTCGGACGCACGCCCAACCCGTATGGCGCACCTCCCAATCCCGCTCTCGGTGCGGTGACACCTGCGTACCCACCACCGCCATCGAACTGGGGCGCCATGCCTCCGCCGCAAACGCCATACGGTTACCAGACACCCGCGTCATTCGGGCCGCCACCACAGCAGCCACCAGCCCCTGCCAGTATGAACCCGCAACGAGCAGCTCTCTTACAAAATTTAGGAGGGTGGGGCCAGCAACCCCAAGCCTGGTAATTTACTTACTGCTTGTTGTATAGCTTTGTTATGTGTACATATCTTACTCGTAGTTACTGTTTGTTTGTTCCGGCTGTATGTATGTTGGCCAGTTTTAATATTAATACATGCAGTACTTGTATAGTATCAAGCATGTTTTGACGGCTGTTTGTCTGGGTTGTCTGCAGGGGCGAAGGGACGACTTGTTAGTTGTGGGTTTGAACGCCAGACAGTACGGTAGACGTTTCTTGCCTTACGTGACCTACCCATGATGTCACACACCAATAGCCGCCTCGCTTTGTCGCGCAGCTCCTCCACCTACTTTCAGAACTCACTCCGGGCCGTGAATCGTTGACGTTGCACAGAGGACGTCTGAATACCACAGCAATGTCCAATGCAATCGAATTGGACGATCTCTCGACGGTGAAGAACGGTGACTACGACGCGGACTCGGACGCGAGTTCACATGCGCCGACGGCTCAGGATGGCAGGGTCGACAATGCCGTGGCCGTTTGGAGTTGGATTGCAGCATCCATGTCTGTGGGATTCGACATCCCCATCGATGCTAGTAACGTTTTCGCATCGCTCACAGATTTTCTCTTCAGATTGGGCGTGTGGTCGGCTGTCCTCACGTTCTTCCCTCGCCTCCTCCTTTTCGCCGCAGACGAGTCTCAGATCCTGACTCCCCTCGAATCTTTTCTTGCCCTCCACTTTGCCATCCTGCTTGCCGGGACTACTTTGGCGCTCATCCTCCACGTATGCGCTTGTATGTTTACGCTCAGTTCTCCCCTGAAACCTTCGCGGTGTATGACAGATTCCATCTACACATCCCGTCCCTGTTCGAGCCAGGGAAGAGCTGCCGAGCCACCCTCTTCTCGTGACCCTCACTTCGGTGACGCTTCTCAGTGCGTTTCTGTCTTACAATACATCCGGAGCAGGTGGACTACCGGTGCTGTATGCTCTGTGCATGGGTACGATCGGAGTCTGGGGACTTTGGACGGTAAGCTCCCACCATTCAGTGAAGACCCGGTTCCCGCGTCCTGTGACGCCGGAACTCATGCATTTGTGCTTCGGAACTCTGATCCACGCTTTTCTTGGTCGTGTGCCACAGATCACATTTGCAGGCACTTCGCTCATTTCGAAGAAGACGGGCGCCGACAAGCACACAAGTTCGTTCATCTTCGGAAACAAATCGGCCGCATCCGTCCAGAAGAAGCGGTGGAAAAAGGAGCAGAAGGTCAAGGGGCGGTAGGACAGCTGTCTCCCAAGTCAGCAGGTCTACATACGCCGGTGTTCTCGTGTTCGTACCCATAGGGAGTGTACACGCCCCGCTTGCCACATCGAAGCTTCTGGAATCTGACTCACTGCAAAGGCTTCTACTCATACCTCTTGCGTTTGTATTACATATGAGACCAGCCATATTACAGGTATCTCCAAACTCGAGAGACTAGAAGGATACAGTGCGTCTACCTGATCGCCGTTCAACCTACTCATCGCGCTCCGCTGCCGCCGCCCATGCCACCCATCATCTTGAACATGTCCGCCATATTGGGCATTCCTCCCCCCAATCCGCCCATGCCTGGAAGGCCTCCCATGCCTCCACCCATCTGTCCCATCATGCGTTGCATCTCCTCCATATCCATTTGGTCTCCACCTTGGCTCTGCATCATGGTCTTCATCATCTCTTGCAAGCCACCGCCGCTCCGCATTTGACGCTGCATCTGCTGCAACATGCCAGGCGGCATAGCGCGCTATAGGTGATATATCATTATGCCGTCAGCAAGAGCTTGCGTGTACCAGCAAATTTACGATCGGAGGGTCAACCGAACTCACCTGCATGGCTTGTATTTGAGCTGGTGTCGGCATCCCCCCTGCGCCACGTCCCCGTCCTCCAGCTGCAGACTGCATCTTTTGCATGGCCTGCATCCAGCCATTCTTGCCACCTGCCTGCTTGGCCATGTTCGCCATCATACGGTACTGGCACAGGAGCTCCTCCACCTCGCGGACACTGGTTCCGCTTCCGCGGGCGACGCGAGTCACACGCCATGTGAGTGCGGTCGGCTTACCGTCCTTCGCGAACTCCATGAAGCAAGAACCATCAGAATCCAGCTCTGCCGATGTCATACTGTCCGTGATGTAGATCATCCGCTTCATCCGGACGGCACCCTCTTCGTCAGAGCCGGCGAGCATCTCCTGGGGCAGGCCTGGAATCATCGATGCAATCTTAGATATTGGGCCGCTGGGAGGGACGGTGTCAGTAGGTGCTTAGACGCACATCGCGAATGACGGACAGGTTCATCACGTTCTGGATCTGTTCTCTCCAATCCCGGATGCTGAGTTTGCCCTCCTCAAGCTTCTTGGTGATTTCCTTTTGTCGGTCTGGATTTTGCGTCGCCAAATCCTGCATGTGCTCCATGAGACCCTGCACGTCACCAAAGCCAAGCAGTTTCGAGATGAAGGGCTGCGGCGCAAAGCGGTCCAGGTCTGTCAAATGTTCTCCCGTTCCGAGGAAGATGATCGGCGTCTGAGTCGCCGCAACTCTGTGCAATTCGTTATGAAGTTGCCTGAAGCATAATGCGAGATGCCTGACTTACGCTGAGATGGCGCCTCCGCCCCTGGCGTGGCCGTCCATTTTTGTCACGATAATAGCGCCGAAATCCGCACTATCCTTGAAGGCGCGGCTCTGTGCCTCAGCCGCCTGACCTGCCACGAGTTAATGTTATTCGACGTTGAAAACCTAAAGTTTCGTAAGGACCTACCGATACTGGCATCCAAAACTAGCACGGTCATGTCGGGTTGTACTGCCTGCCCGATCTGTACCATTTCTTCGAAAAGCTCGCTCTCCTGTTTGTGTCGACCTGATGTGTCCACGATGATAACCTCAAATTTCTCCTTCTTGAATTTGGAAACACCCTGTGCAGCGATGGCGACGGGATCCGTCTCGGTATATGAGCCAAAATACGCGACCTTGGCTTTCGTCGCGGACTGTCTTGTTTGATCGAATGCACCCGCACGGAAGGTATCAGCACAGACTATACATGATTTGAAACCGCGTTTCTGGTAATGGACGGCAAGCTTGGTGCAGGTCGTGGTTTTGCCGTTACCCTGCGCGATGTTAGGAACTGTTACCACTAGCGCGTGTATTGAGGCGCACCTGCAGACCGACAGCCATGATCACATTAGGGTGACCTTTCTTGGGTTTGTACGGCTCTACTCCTGGATCCACTAAATGCACGAGCTCGTCGAAGATAGCCTGAAATCGGCTGGTAAGCAATGGTGCCGGTAAGGTGCTCTAATAGCATACCTTCTGGACTACATTCTTGCGGTTCGCTTCCTTTAGCTTATCACCAGAGGTCTCGAACGTCGCCTTTACGTTCGTTTTGACCTTTTGGCGGAGTTGCGAAACCAGCTTGACATTGACATCGGATTCAAGAAGAGCAGCACAGACTTCCTTCAGCAGCGCATCAAGAACCTATGTGACTCGAGATAAGGATGTGCGCGTGCGTTAGCTGGGTATAGCGCACCTTTTCATCAACGACAGGGGCCCTGTTGAGGGACGAAAGGGCGGCATTGAGCTTGCGGCCCAAGTCAGCGAGAACCATGGCAAGCAGTAGGCGTGGGAAACCTCCCCCGCCCTTGCTTCATACGCGACCTCTGCCTTATTCGGGTAATTCTCTTTCCTATTCCGTCACGCGACCCCGCCATGGCGAACACAGACAGCGACCCGGAAGACGACGGCGAGAATGTCGACGACGCAGACTTCGAAGCAGACGATGCTGAGGACGAAATTGATGAAGACATCCTCGACGCTATTGAAGCCGGCGCGGAAGAGGCCTCAGACGGAGACCAGGTGAAATCGAGAACCGCTAACAATCAACACCACGTCCCCGCTAACGTTCTACAGGACTCTGAAGAGGACGAGTCTGATGATGGCTCTGACGATGACGACGAGGATGAGGAGGCGCCTGCGACAGGCCAGGTCTCTGTTCCAGCTGGCCAAGCAACCAACACACCCGCTGAACCTCAGCACGCGTCCAAAGGTAATACCCAACTTTTTCGGGGTTCCTTAGGCTGTAGAGAACAAAATAAAATTCATTGCGTCTGATTTTTAGCCCCTACTCTCCCAAGTAGAGCTCCATCGCTCTCTCCTGCTCTCGCACGACGTGCACTCATCCGACCCACCATCCCGTTTCCGAAGTCTTACACGGTCGAGGCCATATGCGCCCTCCCGCATCCTGTGCCAACGCATTCTCTTGCCGCCACCCCCTGCATGTCCCATCTGCTTACGGGATCTGATGACGGCTACGTTCGAGACTATGACATCTTCTCCGCCGTGAATGGCAAGGTTTTTCTCACCGCCCCTCAGCGCCATCATGCGGGCGTCGTCGAGGGGATCCTGAAGGCAGGTCAAATCAGATCCTGGTGGGAGAACCCCGGAGTGCGAAGTAATGTCGGGGATCTAGAACTGGCTCCCGTGCACAGCCTAGCCATTCATGGGGACGCGCTGTGGGGACTAGCAGGCTCGAATGTTGGTGCTCTACAACTTGGTATTCCAGAAATTTCACTCACGTCTGTGTGCTACAGGCAGGAAATATCAATTTGTACACGATTCGTCACGAGCCGGGAAGAATTTTTCACACCATGGATGCTCACCGTGGTCCGGTTTCTGCCTTGTGTCTTCAGCACGACGAGAAGGGCTTCTTCTCTGCGGGCTGGGACGGCAATGCTCTAGTACGTCCTTCTCCCGGGTCATGTATGAAGACGTCTCAGATGTTCCGTAATTCCCACCTAGCAATGGGATCTGAATACGGGACAAATTGTTCGTCGCTTCCGAACACATGGAGCGCAGCTGGCTGCACTTCAAGTACGTCCGCTGACCTCCACTTACCCAACCGACCCTTCGCCATATCACCTCAACATGTCGAGCAGCATTCAGCCGACTAGCCAAGAAACTGCGCCCCTGAACGAAGTGTCTCAGCCAGACACAAGCTATTTGGCAACCCAAGAAACCGCTTTTACGGCTACATCCACAAACATCACTAATTCCTCTGATGCATCAGCGCAGTCCACTCAAAACCCGAACGAGCCGACGACTGCTCCCGCAACGCAAGCCACTGATGCAGACGCGAAATCCGACACGTCGTATGATCCACTGTTTGATGACGAACCTGATGCAGAAGGTGAACCAGACACTTCGCCGCCTTCTCCGTCAGGACAGCAATCTGCCCAAGCTTCGACGGCTGGCCCCACTACTGCTTCCGGTCCGGTGCTTCATCTGCCGACGCCTGCATCCTTTGGGTCGACACCTGCACCTAAGACTGTATCAGCAGCCGCTCCCGCACCTAAAAACGCGCCCCCGGTTCTCGATCACACCTCCTTTGCTGCGTTCTCACCGGATATTATGATGACTGCATATATGGACGGGCAGGTAATCCTGTGGGATTGTCGAGTTGCAGATCCAACCCCTGGTCGGGGGGTAGGAAGATTATGGATGAGCGAGAAGACACCCCCATGGTGTTTGTCCGTAAGTATATTCTCTAGTTTGATTGCCGCATCGTTCTGGTGGAGCCTTCCGCGTTTTAATTTGATTTCGATGGCGCCGTCTATTCTTGTAGGCATGCTGGGCTATGAATGGCGCCCAGATCTACGCCGGGAGGCGAAACGGAACTATCGATATATGGGACGTGAGGCAGCTCGGCCGATCGGGTCCAAGTGAAACTCCGCGCCTGTGGAAGACGCTCAGGAATCCAATCAGCTCAGGTGTTGTGAGCTGTGTAGCCGCCTTTCCGGATGGTCGGCACATCGCCTGGTAAGTTGGCTTCTTTCCCTGAACTTTGTCATTCCCGAGCAGGAGGCACGGTGGTCGTAATGCGCCCCGCGTCCTTTTAGCCTTGCTTGGCGACCCGCAGTGTGCACACGACTGTTCTGATATTTTGGTAGTGCATCAAATGACAATATCCGCTTGTGGAACGCTGCCGAAGCAGGTGAAGGGGACGTCAAAGGAAGAGTCCAATTCAAGATCATTCCGGGTCACCATGGAGGAATCATTTCGCAAATGCGTAAGTTGAACTATTTGTGTTTACTTTTCGGAAAGTGCGAGGATCCGTCCGCTAATGAGCGCCTTCATCCCCGCACCGGTGGTGCCAATGACAGTGATTGATCCGGCTGCTCGTTTCCTCGTGAGCGCGAGTGGCAATAGGGGTTGGCACGGGGATGCCACACGGACAGTGTTTGTACACGACATCAAGCCGATCGAGTGAAGGTTCTGTGTGGAGTGTATTGTTTGTACAGTAGACTGTAGCGACTGATTCGGAATTGTTGATCGAGAAGATGGCAGTCGCGTGGATCTGCTTGGGAGAGAGCATATGATGCGGGGTTGGTGCGACAGGGCAGGCACATCTACCGCAACGCAGGAGCAAGGTTTCCGGACAAGGTTCCCACATTTCAAATCGTGAACTCAAGCACCCGATGGATCTTGTGGACGCATATGTGTGTACTGAATACACTCCCAAGCTATATAGCCCACCGTCCCACCCCGAACATCTCCCATCCCTCCGCCGCCCGCGTGCCCCGTCTCCCCCCTAGCCCGCGCCGTCTCAGAACCGAGACTTGGCGATGTGCGCGCGGTGTCGCGACCCCGAGCTCACGTCTATAGGGCCCGACGAGAACGCGCGCTATTTCCGGGATGTATGCGGCAGGCGCTGCAATGTGCTCAACTGCTCGTACATCATGCCTGCTGATGATGATGAGGTCAAGGTGCGTCCGCGGGTTTCATCAGTGCCGAGTGCTTCGTGACGAGCGGCGCTTGGTCCGCGTTCTGCGCAGCGATTTGAGCTCTTCCACAGGATGATAAAGTTCGTCCTGGGTAACCAAAACTATGTCGGACCCGTCAAGGAGCTCTTATCGCCCGAGCGCGCGCGCACTCTGGGCAAGGATAAACTCCGGGTACTGGACCTGGGTACGGGCGGCGGCCTCTGGTGAGTGCATAGCCTCTGGTGCCTCTTGGCTCCGCCGATGGAATTGCCAATGGCATCATGACATCTTCCCTACAGGGCCATTGATATGGCGGACGAGTTTCCGCACGTCGAAGTCACTGGTGTTGACCTTGCCCCCTTACAACCACGGTACGGCGGCCGTCTCGTTCTTCGGCGCGTTTTCGGGTTGACGCATACTTTCTTTGACAGCCTCGTTCCCCCGAATTGCACGTACGCGCGGTGCCACGCTATAGAAGATTGCCGTTTTAATCGAAACTCTATAGGTTCGAACTCTGCGATCTCGATACCTATTGCCTTCCTTACCCATCGAATTCCTACGATGTCATCCATGCACGGAACATGCATACCGGTGTAGGCCTTCTCTTCCCGATTTCGTATAAGTATGCCGGCATAGACTGACATTTAGCATTTCAGATCCACAACTACCCTCATTTTTTACATGAATTGACGCGCCTCCTGCGTCCCGGTGGACTTCTTATCCTAATGGAGTGTGATTTGTATCCTATTGCGGATGGCAAACTCGCTTCCGTGTCTGCCAAGTCCGGGATACCGGGCTGGTGCAGGCTCACGGAAGAGTACCAGCGCTGTCTCACCATGAACGGCATCGATGTCACGGTGCCCCCGCGCATGGGGGACATGCTCTACGAAACGGGATGGTACAAGCACGTCTTACAGCAGCATGCTGATATTCCCATCGGCTTCTGGCCAAAAGGTGATGCACCACATGCTTCTGTCGACGGGAGCCTTGTGCTTGCTCATACGCTTATGGACGTTCATTCAGATCCGACACTTCTCACCGTCGGTCAACTCGCATGGCAGAACCACGATTTGCTTATGCACGCCGTTCGCCCCATGCTTCTTTCATCAGGACTTCCAGAGCCGCAGGTTAAAAGTCTCGTCGCAGAGGCCCAGCGTGACCTCTACTATCCCCTTGTGCACATTGCTAGCCGCCTTCACGTTGTTCACGCCATCAAGGATATGTAATAATTAAGCCAGGATCGCATGTATCATTTCGGACCACGTTCATTTGGATCTGGGGAACCATTCTGTACTTATGTGTCACGCGGATTGCTCTGGAAATCTTGTTATCACATACATACCCTCTGTATACCATCATTTCCAATTCCATTCGTACAAACACACACACATATCGTAAAGCAGTTGTATCATCTCTATTCCTCCAAAGTACACAAAGGAACGACCACCACTAAACCCGTTGAAGCAAAGCGCTGAACAGGTGCGAGACGAGCGAAGCTAAAAGGACAGGATGAAGGGGGGCTATGGCAGTCACAAGGATGAACAACATGGAGAAGACAAAGACAGCGAGAACGAGCGGGAGTCCGAAAGCTTATGAGTAAGACAAGGAAAAATACACTTCACTTCCTAGTACAAGTACTTCACAACGCTTTCTTAAGCGTTCGCGGCGGCCTCGTCCTTCTGCGCGAACTCGTGCAGGACGGCAAGCGCCTCATTGACCTTGCCGTTCATGGCGTCTGGCGTTTCAAGCAGGTGGATCAATTCCTGGTTGTCCATCTCCAGGAGCATTCCCGTGATCTTGCCGGCCAACTCAGGCTGGGCGCTGTGAGACGAAGTAAGATCAATCACGGAACTCAAAGGTACGAGCATTCGGAATAACTTACGGTGCAATCTTCATGTAGATAACTTCACCGAGCATTTGCTTCTGCTCCATCGGGGAAGCGCTGTTGAGCACGGCTGCATCCAAGCCCGCGACGGTACCAGTCGCAGTAGCAGCGCCTGGCACTTGGCCTGCAGGAGGGCCGCGAGCCGGAGGGCCAGCTGGCCTGGAAGGCTGTGGGCGGCCAGCAGGAGGGGCTGCGCCAGCCGGTGCACCGCGAGGCGGAGGAACACCGCCTTGAGGACCAGGGCGAGGAGCGCCACCATTGACGGGAGGCGCTCCATTAGCGCGGGGAACGGGCTGGCCAGCAGGCGCGCCCTCCCGAGGGACCGGAGGCCTGGGCCCGCCGCGGGGGTAACCGGGCATGCCTCCGTAGCCTTGAGGAGGAACCTGACCGTACGGGGCCGGGATGGGCATACCTGGAACTTCTTGGTTGGGATTGTAGCGGGGACGAGGAGGAATCATGCCAGGCTGACCGTAACCCATCATTCCACGTCCGCCCTGGGGAGGGTAAGCTCCTGGACCAGGAGGATAGTACATGGGGGCGTTGACGTATCCACCCGGGAGACCTGCAGCAGCGGCCTGCTGCATCCTGATCTGGTTGCGCTGCGCGATCTGGCTCTCAAGCTGTTGCCTGCGAACGTCGCGCCTCTGAGCGAGAGAAACGTAGAGAGGCTTGGTGCCGATCATCTTGTTGTTCATCTCCGCCACGGCCTTGGTGGCCTCGTCTGGAGAGGAGAAACAGACGAAACCGAAACCTTTGGAGGTGCCTTTCTCGTCGCGCATGACCTTGCAGCTGGTGATGGTGCCAAAAGGCTCGAACTCAGCACGGAGCTTCTCGTCATCGACGTCATCCTCAAGGTTTTTGATGTAGAGGTTGACGCCCTGATACTTGCTCATCTTCTCCATCTTCGCCTGCTCGTAGGTCTTGCGAAGCTCCTCCTCGCGCTCAGCCTTCTTCTGAGCACGAGAGACGAAGAGCTTCCTGCCCTTGAAGTCGGTGTCGTGGAGGGTGTCAACTGCCTTCTGAGCCTGCTCGTGGCTATCGAAGTTGACGAAACCGAAGCCCTTGCTCTTGCCCTCCTCGTCAACGCTGACGACAGCGGAGGTCACGTCACCGAATTGGCTGAAGAGCTCAACGAAGTCGTCCTGCGTGACCTCGGGGTCGAGGTTCTTCACATAGAGGTTCGTGAACTGGGAGCGCATCTCCTCAAGTTTAGATTGGCGCTCCTATATCGGTCTGAGCATCTAGTAGTGCGAGCAATAGAGCAGTTTTACTCACCTTGCGGGAGATGTGGTAGCCCACGTAGACCTTCTTGTCGTTGAGCAACATGCCATTGACGGCCTTGATGGCAGTCTCCGCGGCCTCAGCGGTCTCATAGTGGACGTAGCCATAGCCACGAGAGCGACCCTGATCGTCCACGGCGACCTTGCAAGACAAGACGTTGCCGAAGGCGGCGAACGTGTCGTGGAGAGCCTAGACAATCTTGAGCCATGTAGGATGTCGGTAGGGCGTTCGAAACCTACCTTGTTGTCAATAGCCTCGTCAAGGTTTTTAATAAAGATATTGCCCTGTCCAGTTTTGCGAAGAGCGGGGTCTCGCTGAGACCACATGATCCGGCTGTAGACATTCGCGAGTCAGCGAGATGGCCGGGTAAAACCAGCGATGCGCCTCACCATGCGCGGCCTTTAATCAGTGAATAGTTGAGCTGCTCCAGGGCACGCTCTCCTGCATGAATACGTCAGACGTCTATCTACACGCTGCAGACATGATGCTTACCATCAGCGGCGTTAAGGTAGTTGACGTAGGCATAGCCCAGAGAGCGACGGGTGACTGCATCACGGCAGACACGAATACTATACAAATTGAGCTATTTAGCTTACCTGCCGCACAAACCAGCCCAGAGCGCTGGTGGCGCTGGTTGTAACACGTACCTAGCAACCGGACCAATCATGTTGAAAATCTCGAACAGCATGGCCTCGGTGACGGTGGGGTCAAGTTCACCGACGTAGAGGGACGCCGAAGGAGTGGAAGCCACAGAGGTCTGTGGGTGAGGAGGGTTGTAGGTAGGAGCGGGCGCCGGCGCGGGAGCGGCGTTGACCTCGGGGGAGACACCCTCTTGAGCGGGAGCGACAGCCGGAGCAGACATTTTGGATTTTTTTTGGGTGTTGGTGTGGGGTCGTTACTGCTTTATGGACTTTTTCTGCGACTATATGCGCGCGATGAATGAGCAGAGCCAGGTGAGATGATCAGAAGCAGAACGTACACAGGAAAGAGACGAAACAACCGCTTCGAGACTGGGTTTTTTGAAGATTTTTTGAATGGGCTTTTTGCTGTTCACCAAGCGCGCTCAACGGTGAGCACGACGACAGGCGAAGGCCAGGAGGGGGATGGACGCACCTTAGATGATGATGGTTGTTGAAAGCAAGACGCTGTCAGTTTTCAGCGATAACGCATCCTCGTTTCAAACTCCGACCAATATCAGACGGCCAAAGCAGTAGCCACCAAAACCTTACTAACAATTGAAGCAAAGCACGACGGCACAAAACACAAGGCAAGTGGCAACACATCATATGTCATCGTCCATATCCACACCGACACGACGTATGCGATTCGATTACATGTTCCGTACACACAATTAAAGGAAAACATAATCGCACAACACCTCAGCCACGTGTAAAGTATGCCTTTGCCCCGTGCGATGCAAGCTCTGTCTTCGCCTAGGTCCATGCACCAGACACGTTGAGTCCCCAGATCGTAACGAAAGGTCAGTACGTACCTGGTTCACGGTATGGCCCGCCGCCGTGTTGTGCATCCATATCTGGTAAAGGTCCATGAATGGCGAGGTTTGACACGAGTGGACCATGCGGCACGCACCTGTCGATAATAGAACGCCAAACCAAAGCCTTGCAGCGTCCATCCTACTGTTGCAACTGTGCCAAGAATGGCTGCAACCAAGGCAGGTCGTCCATACATGCCGATAGTACGAATAAGTCCGGCAGACCCCGTGCTGAACACATGTATGTAATTATTGGATATCCCGACAGCTGGACGAACGAGCAACTTGCCTTGGTATGCCTATAATCCTGTAGGGCGATGTAAGTCAGTTTTGCGGCTACACACTGAATTTTTTTTCGTGCTTACATATAGACAGAGAACACCAGATGCCATCCGCAGAAGAAAAAGTAGATGTCTGAAGGTTGCGTCAGTCGACAAGATAATGCGCCACAGAGATATGTTATACAGTAATATAAAGCTTGTTCCTATCCAAAAGCTTTAGCAGGTCTAGTTTCAAAAAAAAAAGTCAAGCGATCTCACCTTCATGTAGCCGTTATATATTGGTCTGCAGCGGAAACATGAGGTCAGTACCTCGAGTAGTCGGTCTTTCGACTTACCTGTACCATAGAAGGAACGAAAGAGGGCCAATGATGAAGATGTAGCTATTCGACACCGTCAGAGGGGCCAGTATACTTTACAGATGAGTCTACGTACCCAATGCTTGCACCAAGATCTTTACCGCCGTCGGACGCTCCAGAGGTGAGGATAAAGATGCATGCGACCATATTAATGATGAGGGTACCAAATAGGACCAGCCATAGTTGGTACAACCGCGTGATGAGCTGCTTGGATGCATCTGGAATTTCGTCTGCAATGGAATGAAAGATCAGGGGATAGACTACAAAGATATTAGTCGTAGTAGGTGTCTCGCAACGAGAAGACGTACATGGCGGCCAGTTGTTGCGGCCATGTTTCCTGATGAACTCAGCCTTATTGTTGAGCTCCTGCTCTCTTCTTTCAAGGTCGCGCTCTCGTTCACTGAGCTCCGCTTGACGGGCCTGTGCTTCATGGGAGTACTGCGACGTTCGGTCGGCGAAAGGGTCATCAAAGGGATTTGTGTCAAGGGAACTCGTGGACGCGAACGGGTTCTTCGTGATATCGCCTACGATAAATGGCGAAGGTAATGATCAAGCAGACTCGCTAATGAAGCAGAGTGGTACGCACTTGAGCTCATGGTGGTATTCTGTCGTAAAGTAGGCCGCTACGCAATGTCCTGCAGGAGGCCAGTGGCTGCGGGCACTGCAGGTCGTGATGGACCAAACGCTGGACCGGTACGATGGTCTTCCTGGACCGGAGACTCGGAGGACCGGAGATCATGGTACGCTGGACAATGGCAACAGCTTTCATTGCGCTCAAATTTATTCCAAACAATGGCCGGAAGGCGTGGCAGCGATTGTAAGGCACACGTAAGAACACTCATTGACTGACCCTTGTCAGGGGACGCGGGGACGCATGGCAAGGAGGACAGCCAGCGGCGGTACCGGTCTTCGTCGCCCGCACAAACCGGCCAGACAAGACCACAAAATCACGACCTTATTCATTGCTTCACTGCTTCACGGATATAGGCATGCCTTGAGTCTGGACCGCACGATTATCTTGGCATGGCTTGTCGAAGAGGAGCAGTCACAGAAAAGTTATATGAGGCAGATTATGTGGCCGGAGTGCCGTGAGAGAAGAAGTCGCTAAGGTGGAGCGCGTCTATAAAACCATCACGGCGCCTCCGTATTTATTTATCCCCGTCTCTCTCCCCTCACCTCTATCCCCAACCCCTCCCCTTCTCGCGTCTTTTCGGCCAGGTCAGTCTTCAACCCGACGCCTCAACTCATCCGTGCTCATCCTTGTTTTCTAGTCACTCTTTACCCCGGCCCCTCCCTTGACTTTTGTGTCATCTACGCTCACTCAGCACCAGTACATTCAGTCTCTACTCCGTAACAATGTTCAGCTCTATCGTTTTGGCCCTCTACGCCGCCGCCGCGGTCTCCACCGTCTCCGGTCTCGTTGTCCCCCGCAAGTCTGCTCCCCCGGGCTGGGCGACCGACTACCTTGAGGCATGTCTTTTTGTCTCTATTTTGATGACCGTCCTGCATTAACCAATATGCCTTCTTGTAGCCTTACCAGACGTACCACGTCCGTTACCTCGCTCTCGACTGCCAGGACAAGCACAACGACCCGTTCTTTGACCAGTGCTGCCACCCTCTTCTGGTACGTGGCCATCTGACACGCGGCATTATTCATATCAGACTGACATGTGGCATAGGCGACTGAGACCCTTGAGAAGAACCGCCCTGCTCAGTGCGTGCCCTCCCCACAGGCGTCCTCTTCGGCTGCCGCTGCGGAGCCCACGTCCACTGTCTCCACGCCCGCCGAGGACGAGGACGAGGACTGTGACGAGGATGCGCCGGCCCCGTCTTCTGCCCCTGCTCCCCCTGCTCCTTCTGCTCCCGCGCCTGCCAAGCCCGAGACGAGCTCTGCTGCTCCCAAGCCCAAGCCCAGCACCTCCGCGCCGCCACCCCCTCCGCCTTCGTCCAAGGCTCCTGAGCCTTCGTCGACCAAGGCTGCCCCACCGGCGGCTTCTTCCCCGGCTTCCAAGGCCAGCGGTGGTGACAACGGCCTCAACCTTGGTGGATTGTGAGTGTGGACTTCGTGAAGCCATTTACACACTCTCACATTAGCCGTCTAGTGCGACCTTCTTCCTCCAGAATGGTGTTGCTGGTGCCTGCGGCAAGGTTCACTCCGATGATGATTTGATCGTCGCCATTGGTTCGTGGTGAAATAAGGCCGCGTTATATCGTAGACTGACTCCTTTTCTAGACCAGGACCGCTACGGTAACTCTGGCAACTCTTCTCCCCTGTGCGGCAAGAAGGTGAAGATCACCAACACGCAGAACAAGAAGACTGTCACTGCCACCATCGCTGATGACTGCCCGACGTGCAAGAACTCGAACTCCATCGATCTGTCCAAGGGTACTTTCAGCAAGATCGCTGACTTCGCCACTGGCATGGTCCCCATCGAGTGGGACTTCGTCTAAGCCATACCCTCGTCTCTATTTCTTTTGTCGTGGCCTCGTATCTCCCGTTTTTTTATACTCTCACCGCATTGATCTGCTTTTTCTGTTTTGCAATCATCCTGCGGGGCGTGCCCCGTAGTTTCTTTCTAGGCTATCCTGGTGGCATTGGCGCCGAGTGACGAGATGTACTGATACGAGACTAACGACCCTGGTGGCGATAGCCCCTCCTATACGACTCTTTGCACTCGCTGTTCATGCCCTACGTTACCCTTGCGTTTGATACCTTCTTGCTCGTACACTTTCATATTGTTATTGGTCTTTACTCGAGCACGCAAATACATAGTCCCATTCAGTTCATAGCTAGCTCTATCTCAATGGACACTTAGGGTCGTGCAGGCAATTCGCTGTGCGGAATTGAATCTTCTCTACTATAATGCTTAGGCCATTATGAATTTCAATATGCAATCTTGACGGTGTGGGGGGTTCTGAAAGATTGAATCTCGCTTGGCGTTGCTTCTGAAGCAACGTCCGTTGCTTCCGCTCCCATTTGCTCCAAGCACGCGTCGCGTCGCGCCTACCTTGCCTTGTTGACATTTCCTGAGAAATCTCATCCCAGACCCCAGCTGCTCTCTGATCTTCTCGGAAGATGGAGCCAATTCTCCAGAAAGTAGTTGTTGTAGGGGGAAATGGATTCATTGGTATGTAGTCAAATGAAACGGAACGGAAGCTTGCCTAACAGTGTCGTCCAGGCTCAGCAGTATGCAGAGCCGCTCTGCGTCGCGGTTTCGAAGTGACAAGCATCAGGTGAGTACAGCCCGCCGTTACATGTAGTGCGCACATCAATGATATTTCTCAAGCTCATCAGGTCGGCCGTTCACCACTCCCAAGGGCCACTTGCCCACTTGGACATCCAAAGTGTCGCCATGCCCATCTCGTCACACCGACTGCACCTGACCCCGCTTTCTACAGGTAGACTGGCAGAAGGCTGATGCACTACGTCCTGAGACCTATGCGCACCTACTGCCGGGCGCGTCAGCCGTCGTGCACACCCTCGGTACACTGCTCGAGGACACAAGGTACAAAGATGCGCTCCGTGCCGGGAATTTGGGCGCGGCTGTGAGCGGGGTGATTAGCAACTTGATGGGAGGAGGTAATCCTCTCGAGAGAAGAACCAAGGGTAGCTACGAGGTGCTGAATCGTGATTCTGGTATACCAGACCCTTTTGGCTCCTGCTTCCACGCGAGCTAATCTTACTTTCAGCATTGCAAGTCGCGCAAGCTTTTCTCAATAGCAAGTCGGCTATCGAGTTGGCCGGCCCACGGCCATTTATTTATATCTCAGCGGAGGATATATTCCGACCTGTGATACCTGCTCGTTACATAGAAACCAAACGAGAGGCAGAGAGTGCGATCGAGCAGATGGTGACAGAGAAGCCAGACTATCGTGGAGTATACGTGAGACCAAGTGAGACCAGCTTTCCATCAGGCGTGTCATGGTACTTATAACCCGTCGCAGGCCTGGTCTACCATCCACATTTTCGGCCTTTCACCTCTCCGGTGGCAGCTCTACTCGACCTGTCCTCGGTCGTGCACTCGAAAATCCCGTCGGGTCTGCCCACGCCGCCGAGTATCCTTCGTGCTTTGTCTCCGAACTTCCCGTCTGGCACATCGCCGTCGTCACCGGTTTCCACGTCGCCGCTGGACGCCATGGCAAATGCGATGACACTACCGCCCATCCATGTTGATCACGTCGCAGAGGCAATTTGCGTCGCTGCCGACAATGCGCGGTCGGATGTCAAGGGCGTGTATGGTGTGGGAGCTATGAGAGAACTCATTGGGTGGTCAGAGAAGGGCCAGGCCGCATCGTTAGACTCTTTGTAGCACTTTCTTGTTGACGTCTGCGACCAGTCGCGACATTGCTTGGAGATGACCTAGAATAATCTTATCTGTTCGTTCCTGTCCTGCCTTCATCGGGATCAACCCCAACGGAAGGGCAAACCCACCCGCGTCGCCTGACTGCAGGTGCACCCGCGGTCCGCTCGCCTCTGAAACAGACTCGCACGACCCGCCTATTTCTTCCCGCCCTGCTCGCCTCGTGCGCCCATCGCACCTCATTGCACTCAGGCTCAGCGAGGACGAACGGCGGCGGGCGCGCTCCCTCCGACGACTTACGAGAGCTCCCCTGACGACTTGCTGACGCCTCGCACGGAGTTTCCAATACACACGTATCGCGCGATTTCTCAGCCCGGACTTGCGCCATATTACTAGTCAGTCGTAAGTGCATCAGCAGCAGCACCCCCCGTCGCCCGCCCTCTGACTTTCACCACCACATCCAGTCTACAGGCGTCATGTCCCTCCGCGCTCTCCACAAGGCGGCGCCGCCCGCGCTCCGCAGCAACGGCAGCCGGCGCGCGCTCAGCGGCTCCGCGTCCCCGCACAAGGCGCTCCCGTTCTTCCTGCACAACGTCCGCGGGGGCACGCAGGCGAAGGACGAGGATGGCGAGGGAAAGATGCTGCGTATGCTCATGTTCGGCAAGCCGGGCGCGGGCAAGGGCACGCTCACCGCGCGGCTCGTGAAGAAGTACGACATCATGGCGCTGTCGACGGGCGATCTCCTGCGGCAGCACATCGCGGAAAAGTGAGTGCTGGTCTGGTCTTGGTGAGCGTACGGTTGACGGTATCTATTGCAGGACGAAGGTTGGGCAGGTCGCGGAGGAGATCGTCGCGAAAGGGGCATTGCTGCCCGATGAACTCATGCTGGAAGTGGTAACGACCAAGCTAGACCACCTGCACCACAAGGTCGGCAAATACAAGCTGGGTTGACGCGGATTCGTGCTCATTTCGCGCTTTGCAGCATTGGATACTAGATGGCTTCCCTCGAACTTTAGGTCAAGGAAAACTCCTAGATTCTCACCTCAGGTATGCATTATCCGGAACCCCGTCATTACGCGCTAACGCCAACACACGATACAGACAACAAAATATGCCTCTGTCCCTCATCGTCAATCTTGATGTCCCAGATGAGGTCATCCTCAGCAGGATATCGGACCGCTGGGTGCATCTCCCGTCGGGACGAGTGTACAACTTATCATACAACCAACCGAAGGTCGATGGCTTCGATGACGAGACCGGAGAGCCGCTCACCAAGCGGCCCGACGACAACCCTGTAGGACCGTCCTTCGTCGTAGAATTTGCATTCGACTGACTGCTTTGGCTGCAGGAAATCTTTTCGCATCGCCTATCTCAGTTTTACGCGTCGACTTCCCCCCTCCTGTCGTACTATGCCTCTCAGGCACACACGAGCTCCCAACTCGTTTCCCTTGCCGGTAAAACATCCGACGAAATATGGCCTCAATTGGAGAAGACCGTAAAGGCTGTCGCCACGGGACTGCGAGAGCGCGCCGAGAGCCGGGAGGCGCGAAGACGTAGCAGCGTCGGTGAGGCAGTTTTGTCGAGGCCAGCATCGGCCACGAATCAAGCTGACAAGGCGAGCATCTAAATAGCTTGGGGGAGTTTTGTGTCTTTCGAGTTTCGACCCGATTTATGATCTCTATTAATTGTGGCAGTGCAGAATGTCTGTGGATACTTCATTCTTTATCTTCTTCCTTTTCCGTCCCATTTTCTTCGCATTTCCATTTTTCTATTCCCTTCGTCTTCTTTGCATCAACTGCACACATTCATGATTCATTTTTGTTATCATTGTATCTGTACATGTTGCTCGTTACTCGACGTTCTCGCAGCACGAATGCCTTGACAATGTACTTAGTATGCATTTCTCAGCATCATGATACAGATTACAGGGGACTTCGGATCATATATTCGGAGGAAAGCAGTGAAGTAACAAGGTATCGCTGCGGTTTCGGCTACATATCTACTTCAGAGCGTACCTGGCGACAGCGGATTAAATTCATAATATGTCGTCCGCAACAGGTATGAACTCACATCTTGACCGTGAACAACCCTTCCGGAAGGCCTTTCTGGACTTGTTGGTGGAAAAGCTCCAGACCAGCCACCTTGAATATCTCCTTCCATGCCAGGTCCGATCTCCAGAATACTTTGTCAGTAAGTAGAAGTCAAACAAAACCGAACACCATACCTTGTGACACTGGAATCCTCCTCATCCCACACAACAGCTGCCTTCCCATCCTCTAACTCGGTTGCAACGTTCTCCTTCACGACAATAACACTAGGCTTGCGCCCCTCCTCTGGCGTCCGAAGCGCCTTTTTCGCCCGCCTGAGAAATGCAACCAGATCCTCATCGGACATGTACATTAAACACCATTGGCACCAGACTACGTCGAAGCCCGAGTCCGCATCCGTGTTGGGCGGATCGGGCGCGTAGCCAACGCGGCCGAGGTGCTTCGCGGAGGTGCTTAGGCTGGCGGGGTCGACCTCCTGCAATGTAGCCTGGAAGAAGGACACGCTCTTGGATTTGTCGGCGATGCCTTTCCACGGACGGGGTAATGGTTCCTTCCCGTCATCATCGGCGTCGTTGTCTTGGGCTGGTGTATTCTCCTCTTCGGTCGGTGGATTCATGCTGGCCGTCCCGCGTGCATAAGCCTCTTGCACGAGCGCATCGACGGGCTCGACCAGCGCGACGTCGTCGACGAGATGCAAGAGCGTGTCGGCCGTGACACGGCCGATGCCTGCGCCGACATCGAGGGCGCGTATCCGGCGCGTGGGCGGTTTTGTGTTGAGCGGGCGGATTGCGGACGGAACGATGCACAGTTCAGGCATCAGATGCATGAGGAACTGGCGCGATCCTAGAGACTCGACGCGCGGAAGCGACTACGGCAATTGTTTTTATTTAGTCCGAACAGAGATTCTGTGATCTGATCATGATAGTTACCCCAGTCCCGTATCCACCTGCGTTAAAGGCGTGAATACGATGGAGTTATATCGTGCAATGCTTACCCACCGAGAACGCCATCATAGCTCGCAGGCTGAGAGCTCCAGTACTTGATCCCATCTTGCACGACAGGATCGGGTTGTCGCTTCCGCTTCGGGGACATGTCTGCAAAATGGGTCAATGAAGCAGACTCCAAATTATTGGAGACTACAAAGAGGTGAGTGATGGAAAAGGAAACCAAGGCAAACAAGCATACACAACGCGTCCACTGGTCCGCGTTTGTTTCCCGACGCGTCACTAAACGCGTGCCATGGCCTCCATGTCCCTCGACGATATCTGGGATCTCCCCGCAGAGAACGCGTCTAATATTCCCGCGAGGCCCATCGAAATCGACGACAGCGACGAAGAAGCACCCATCGGACCTCGCAAGCCTAAGCGTCCCCTCTTTCTCCCATCCGACTCTGACGAAGACCAGCCTTCCGCTTCCAAACCAGCTTCACGGACCAACCAGCCTAGCAAATCCTCGCGTCCTGAGATCGATGCCCTCTTTGAGGATCTCGACAATCCCGAGGCCGACCTTGCGCCCGCGCTCGATCTCGAGGCCCTCCGGCGTGAGGCCGATGCCCGTAATGCCGTAGCTGCAGAGAAGGAGTTCGCGTTGCCCGATTCATCTAATAAACTGGGTGCAGACAAAGGCAAGGGAAAAGGCAAGGGAGGCAAAGATGTACTGCTAGACGACGACGATGAGAAAGGGGATGACAAGCCGAAGAAGAGGAAGCCGTTGCCAAAGATGGACGAGACAAGGCTTTTGGGAAAGGATGGCTTCCCACAACTAGTGAAGGATACGAAGTACTTCAAGCCGAAGGGGAAGGGGCACGAAGTATGTGGTTAAGCTTCGGCCTTGCTCTTCATATCGTTTCATTGATGTGTGGATCAGGCAGCAGACTTGGACAGGGTGCTGCAGATCTACCAGTTCTGGACACACAAGATGTACCCTAAAACGAAGTTTCGAGATACAGTTGAAAGGGTCGAGAAACTCTGCCATTCAAGACGTGTGCAGGTCGGTCCCCATTTCATCTAAAAAAAAACGCCAGCTTGGTTCTGACACATTTCGCAGGTAGCCCTCAGTGTTTGGCGCGACGAGTCGAAAGGTCTCATCAACGGAAGGAAGCTTCCTAATGGCGAGGATGAAGTCATTGACCTTACAGACGGTGAGGCATCGGATGACGAGGATGGCCAGCCGTCAAAGAAAGCGAAACCCGCGCGAGACACCTCCACCGCACCTATCGACTTAGACAGTGACGCCGAGGGTTTGCTCCCTCGGCACATTTCCGTGCCTCCGTCCTCCTCTTCGCCCACCTCCGCACCAGAGGACGAATTCGATCTTGACGCGCTTCTCGTACAGGAAGAAGCGCGGCTCAACGCCGACCCACCAGTGACGCGAACGAATACCTCCGCAGGTGCCAGCTATCGCGCGCCCGACATGACAGACGAGGATGAGGCTATGTGGGATGCGTTTGACACAAATCCCGACAACGCGCCCCCGCCTGCACCTGCATCTCGCCCATCCGTTCCTAAACCAATGGAGGACGAAGACGAGGATATGTGGGACGTGGTCAGGGAGATGGAACAGGAGCAGCAGACTTCGGCCCTCACCAATGCTGCTGCGTCTCATCCGCCCCAGAGTGATCAAGTTCCTGTTTCACAGACTGCGGCTGTAGCTAAGGGGACACCCCCGAAAGCAACAAATGACGAGGGCTGGGATGATATGTATCTATGAATACCACGATTAAATTGGAGTTTAACGCGTTGCTTCCCCGGTCTTCATACGCATCCGAGACTCAACCGGAGCTGTCGGGAAATTACAACGATCATTTCTAGTAGTTGGTGTAGAATCATAGTATATTTGCACAACAAGCACCAAAAAATGAGAACAAAATGGGAACGTGAAAACCCGAACTTCAGCACAGTAGGTTGGATAACCGGTCGAACGCGACTCGGCGCAAGCAGGACCTGTCATCCGAAGCTTCTAGATTGGGCCATCAATGGATTGATTGCTATCCATGAATTGGAAATCGAAGCGCATCGGATGGTTGGCTCGATATCCTCGACCCTCCAAGCTATCCGGGGCTATGTAGACTCAAAAAAATCGCAAAAAAATCACCACTTGATTTTGTTAGTTCGTACAGAAACAACGGCCCTGTAGTGTAGCGGTTATCACTCAAGATTCTGAATTGCGGAATTTCTTGAAACCCAGGTTCGATTCCTGGCAGGACCTACGAGGATGAGCGGCTCTCGTCGCTTAACAATTTTGCCGGTCCAAACCTCATTCAGACATCGTTTTTGTGACACATTCCATTGGACAAGCTATCCGCGAGTGATTACCTACGAAAAGGGTAGCATCGGGCCAACCAATCATGCTGCAGAATTTTGTCCAATATCATCTTCCCCTAGCAGCGTTGTGCTATCGTGTTACAGTCCCATTTAGGATGCGTGAACCTACTAGGTCGTATATGATCGCTGCGAGAAGCACCGACTTCCCAATCGAGCGTAGGCATCCAACTGTCAGCGCTGTCAGCCCCCGTGGGGCACCTCCATCCTCTGGATCACTACATAATGCGAGTGGTGGCTTGGTGATGAGTGATGAGTTGAGTTCACAGGACAGCAAGCATGAATTTTGTTTCAGAATGTCCATCGAATATCACTACATTCAAGAGGGCACCGCGACCACTACGTCCATGGTGGAAAAAGCAGACCAAAATTCTGAAAAGAAGCAATTACTTCTTTTCTCTATTATGAATTGAACCGGACACCTCTCGCACACAAGACAATGCCAAGCGAGCGTGATAAACCAACTACGCCATGTACCCATAAATTTAAAAATAATATCGTATCAGAAGAATATCAAATGAATGAATTAACTTAGTATTGATAGACAAGAAACAAAAATTTATATCCGGTCATACATCGTGTTCTAGACAATAAGATATCACATTTAAGTTTACTCCCTCTCTTCATCATCTGTGTCGGACGGAGCCCAGAGGTAGCATCTGCCAGATGCAGTGCCGGAAGCTGCCCGTTCTACCACACTAGGATGCGAACAGGTCACAGCTGGAGTGGCCGAGACACTAGTAAGACAGAGTGAGCAAGAAGGACGACAAGATATGAGACTCGAGATTCACCGTTCTCGGTCCGCAAGCCTTGCAAGGAGGTCACCCTGCAAATCTGAAGTTCAGGATACAGATTTATAACATTTATATCTTTCAAATCTCACCTTGTACGAAAAGATGTCCAACGAGTGATTGAGATTTCCAATCTGGCACGGGCATTAGAAGGTCATAGATGGATGGCTTCATGCACGTGAAACGCACTGTGAAATGAGGCAAGACGTCAGGGTTTTGCGACCACTGCGCCTTAAGGACTGTGACCCATTGACCCTGAATTGATACACAATATGAGTTCTGAATACAGCAGATAATACCTTCAGCGCCTACAGTCTGACAACTATGATGGAAACGGCTAAATGGCTTGAAAGCGGAGAAAGGCGCATTTTTGGCGAAGCTCGCTGGCTTGATGTCCCAGACTGAAACGCGGATCATATTGTGAGTGGAAAGAAGCTTGAATCGAATAATGGGACAGACGTCGAACTGTATCGTCGTAGCTCGTGCTTACGATACTCCTTCCGCGGGGATCCCAGTATGCGGAGCTGACAGATTTGTTGTGTGGCCACTCGCCGCGGAGACAGCTTTTGCCGTCCGCAGATGTTATGAGGCTGTCGATGGTGTCGTATTCGAAATCGAGAGATCCTTTGTTCGCCTGTCCGATGCCGTCAATGCGTTGTACAAAAAGGAAATGAGTGCATACGCACGGGTAGCTTTTCTAGCTTACGGACATCCCACACTCTGGATAAAAATGTCAATAGGACATCATCACGCAACGCGAGGAGGCTCACTTCAACAAACGAGTATTGGATGCAGTCAGCAGGAAATGCGGCTCTCTCGGGTTGACGCTGACGGAGCCGATTTTCTGCTCAGAGAGCTGGTACCAACGTGCCTTTGACCGGTCCTGTCGCAGGTCAAGGTGTGTGACCCCGCCGCCGTTATCCGAAATCCACATTTCGTTCCCTCCGGGCGGCAAATCCACGCAGGAAATGAGGACATCGTCCGTAGAAAATATCTCGCGAGACACGCCAGAACTGAAAGATAAGCTGCGAACGGTGCAATCGTACGATGAAGTGTAGACCTGCAGAATAAGAAGGCGCGCATTTAGTTGCACGAACAAGTGTGCCCAGACTGGAAATATTGGACTTACGGTGTGCGCATCGAGAGGATCGAAGCGTATGGATGATATGGATGATTTGGCGGTCGCTGGCCAGTGTGTCTGCAGGCGCCAGAACTGCCCGCCCTCGGGATTAGACACCTCTTTGACATCCTCGTCATCGCCCGTCCCTTCTTCAGGATGCGCACGAGGATCCCAGATGGCCAGCTCCCCATGTTTATCTTACAGAATGAGGGATTATATTAAAATCAAGCCTCGCCACAAATAGCCGCGACTTACCCCCAAAAAATATCAGATCCTTCGACGTCTCCGGATGATAAGCCGCACTATACACCCGATCCCCACTGACCTTTGCTCGCGCGACAACCTTCATCTTCTGCAGCCGCTCGCGCAGCGCATCGACCTCCGCCTCCTCCTTATCCTCGTCAAACACGAACGCATCCGCGTCGCCGACGCGCCGCGTGCGCGGCTCCTTCGCAACCAGCTCCAGCACGCGCCTGAGCGCCGACAGGTCGTCGACGTCCTCCGAGAGCGTCGTGAGGTCGAGGTCCTGGTGCCGCGGCTTCTTCGCCTCGCGCCTGCGCTCCTCCTCCGCCAGCCGTTCCTCCTCCAGCTTCGCCCGGAGTGCCTCCTCTTCTTGCTGTCAACCACCGCCACCATCAGCACGCGCATTTTCGTCCGCACCGCAGAGCAACGCGTCCACTCACCTCGCGCTTGCGCTTGCGCTTGCGCGCGGGCGTCTCGTTCGGGTCGGGCACCGTCCGCCGCAGCCGCGCAGACTGCCGCCGCGGCATATTGTCGACCTCCTTCTTCACGCGCTTGACGGCTGGAACGGGCTTCGCGGTAGGCTTCGCCTTCGCCTTGGAGGGCATCCCGAGCGCCGCGACGGCCTCCCGGAGCTCCAGCTGCTCGAGCAGCGCGCGATTGCGCGCGATGTTCGCCTCGCGCTCGAGTTCGCTGTCATGGGTGAGTTTCAGATGGAACGTGCTAGCGTACTGAGTGCGTACTATGCTGATTTGACCATTGTGTGGTTGGTGGGTGATGGTAGATAATTGGTGTCTCAGACTCGCGTCGACGCAGCGGCGTCAGTTGGCGCGTCGGGTCACGTCACGTCACAGCGCGTCTACTACACGAAGTCACGCCGGTGAAGTTGCGAACGGGGCAAAATCATCAGAACGTCTTTGGATACATGGAGTAGATCGACTACAGGAAAGCGTTTACAAAACACAGCGATAGCTTCGCGACACGGTAGGTGAGAAAGAGCTTCAGCATGAACAGATATAAGACAATGAAGCACATGAATAGGTATTCCACAAACAAAGATGCTGATATGATACCACAACTGAAGGAATACCTAAACGGCCATAAGCAAAAAGAACAGAAACAAGGAGAAATCCACAGTGATATCCGTACAAGATCTGGCTGCGCGCGAGAGCGAACGAACAGGCGGAATCGGATCATGTCACCTCAAGCACGGATGTCTCCAGCACGCGGAACATCGTCGTGTCCTTCGAGTTCTCCGACCAGCCGACGACCTCGCGCCAATTGTGCGAGTTGGCCTCCTTCTCGCCGGCGCCGGCGAAGATGCCCATGTCCTCCTCGTTGACGCCGCGGTAGATGAGGAAGAGCCGCGTGAAGACGCAGGGGTCGGCGGTGACGGACATGTCGATGGCAGCGGCAATGCGGCCGGGGGAGAGAAAACGGTATGCGATGTTTTTATGTGTCGCGAAGGAGTGCAGGTGGGTGCTGTGCATACGGTCAGTGCCGGTAAGTCCGCCTGAATTAATTAGAGCTCACTTGATAAAGTCTGTGCGGGCGTGTATGGACATGCCCAGTTGGTCTAATACATTCATGAGATGGGGAACAAAGTCCCTGAAGGACATGGCAAAGCTGTTTCTTGGTGCTACAAATTCATTCGGATCAAGCATCGCAGGCTCCGGGCTACGACGACAGCATCGTCAGAACACGGAAATTGGTTGAGAGATGTGAAAGAGCTTACGTTGCTTCGTAATAAATGGATGTAGAAACCATCTCGCTCTCGAAATGTTCGAATCCGCCGCCAGGGTGGACCCGCAAGAAATATTTGACTTTGCCTTCCTCGAGGGTTTCCGCTGGTGGCCACGTGATGCCCATCTTCCACATGGGGGAGCACGACAGGACGACGTCACAGTACTGCATGGAAGGCGCAAGCAAACTTAGACGGCACTTGGCCGTGGCTGGCTTCGCGGCTTCTGCAAGCTTCGTAATGACGCGCGAGTCGACCATCATGTCGGGCGCCATGTCGTCAGCGACGATGCGCGTGCCACTAAATTCCATCCGGTGGTTATCGCCATCATGCACGATGTCAAGTTTGCCCCAGAAGACGCCGTCTACGGTGGTTCCGTCTTCCATTCGTGCCATGTCAAGTTCCTCGGATGACACCGTTGTATCGAGAGCGACGATTTGTCCAGGCGTCAACTCCAGGTTGAAGGTGGCGTCCATCTCGAGGATCGGTGGCGGGCTGTAATGCTGTTTAGTATCTTCCACATAATGAAATCGCGAGAATGAACATACGGAGGCGGCCTATCATATGCAAATCATAGAGAGCGCGTCAGTTGGGCGTCTACGGGCAGAAACAGTCACTTACGGAGGTTCGTCGGGTGGCGGCGGGGCATCGCTGACAATTTCGACTCGCAGACCAGGGACACCCATGGTCGCTATTTGATACGAATCTTCACCGGTTAACTGGGTGTGGCGTTGGGCAAATGCGATGTAACATTTTGAGAAACACCTACATAAACATAATCACCGGCCACAAGTCGCTGGAGTATAACGTGAGTGGAGCTGTGTATTCAGGTGCAGCTTGCATACTCACAGCAGTTTGAATATGTACATAGTCGATAGGCACACGGAGACTGAAGACGGCGTCTGGAGGGGGCTTTGTCCAGTCTCTTGCGACGGCGTCAAGTTCCTGGGAAGATAGATAAGAGATTATAGCAAGCCGGAGATGATGCTGAACATACGGCATATGTGCTGGGGAGCTGGGGCCACACCAATTGTCAGAGAATGAGACATGGTCAGACAGGAATGCGCCACACCATACGGACGGTCTCCATGTCGCCGTAGACGAGAGTCAGCAGGCGCTGTCTGCTGAGAGCCATGTTTGACTGCTGGGAGCGGAAGTCGGCTTCCTTGTCCTTATGGCTCTTTCCTCCTCCGCCTCCGCCGCCTGATCCACCCTTGAGCTTGGACCAGAAGGACTGGGAGGGGAGACTGGCGTTGGATGTCCTGAATTGGGGGAGCAGATTGATGAATGGAGGAATGGAGGGGGTGGGGGTGCACTTACGCTGGGGAGAGCAGCATGGAGGATATTTAAGGGAGGGAAAGAGGGAGAGGGAGACGGGACGAATGATTAGATTGAGGGAGGCGAAAGAGTCATGAAGAGAGATGGGTGGAATGAAAAGATGCACGGGGAGTGATTATGACGCCCCAAACACGAGGCAGCTTTCCTCGGTGTCCAGCCCTCTGCCCTTCTTTCTCGGTCACTCTTGTGATTATCGATGTCCTCGTCACGGTAATATTAGTCGCATCAGCCCAGCTTTCGACTGAGTTGTCCGGAACGGTACGGTGCACCGACCCCACGTGCCGCCGTTCCGAGTCCGTGAAGCGACCCGATGCGTCTCTTGAGCTCAACGTCCACCGCCATGCTCCGGTCCTCCCTCCAGCTCCGCGCCTTTCGCCTTCTCTCCACCGCCTCTGTCGTCCGCAACAACAGAAACCTCGTGTCTTCCGTTCTACTCACGCGCACGTGGGAAAATAAGACCGTGGCGGATCTCAAGGAAGAGGCCAAAAAACGCGGCATTCCTCAGTGAGTCGCCGTCTCCGTTCAATTCATGCTATAAGCCTGAACGCCTGTCAGAAGGGGGAACAAGGCCACGCTGATCACTCGCATTCAAGAGCACGATCAGCGCCTCGCCGCAGAGTCCGTCGCGTCTCCTGAGCCTCCTGCTCAGACTCGCAATGCCTCTACCGCGACAGCTCCCTCCACGCCCTCCCCACTGCCACCTCCCCCATCTGCCTACCCAAAGAACTTCCTGGAAGTGAAGCTCCCCGACCTGACCATCTCCGCTCCAGAACCCCCCGTCGCAATTGTACGTGATGCATTCATTCATCTCCGCGTGTCAGACAACACTCGCGCACAACTGTCCTCGTCGCATTCCTAACCACACACATTGTCCGCAGCCCCTCGTGCCCGACCTCTGGGAGTCATCTCGCATAAAGGCCGAGACCGAGCCCCAGCCCGTCGAGGAACCAGTCACGCCTAAAATCGTAGTCGTCGCGGGTTCCTCAACACATGGCGCCGGTGGCCCCACGCACAACTTGGAGCCCGCCCTCGACGTCACGTCTGAGCTTCCATCCACGTCCACTACCATCACTCGCGAACCGCCACTCGACGAGCAGGGCGTCTGGGCCGACATCGCGGAGGACTTGTGCCTGCCCACGAAGCTGCCGGAGCTGAAGGCCGGAGAGAAGTCGGACCACAGGGATTACTCGCGGAAGCTGAGCCCAGACGAGTCCCGCGGGCTGTCGTTTCTGCTCGGCGCGATCGCTAGTTTCTGGGTTGGTGGCTATATGATGGACCGGATGATCCACGGAAAGCCTGCTGTGAATCTGACCGAGTCCGACGCGAAGGCGGCCGCCGGGTCGAAAGCATGAAAATGTCGGCTCGTAGACATTACTATGCAAGGATAGACAGCTCCATAATTTCGATATGTTGTAAAGCCCCTCTTACAGTCTAGCATAGTCCGAGTTGCGAATGCATGCTATATCTGCAGCCATATATTTTGACATTCGCAAAAATCGCCCTAATGTGAGTTCAGGGGATCCGCGATCTAATAGACGCGCCCCCGCGAATAGCCACCCGCGCGTCTCATGCTTGCACCACTACGCCCACCACCGCAGGCATGGCGCGCCCTCCGCCTCTTGCACACCACCCCCCGAGCATGCAACCGCGTCGGGCCGCCCGACCCCGTCTCTAACCTCCGCCCCATCCTCCACGACGACCCGCTCCCGCCGTGCGCCGAAGAGCTGCGGCACCCATACTCGCTCAGCGAGTTCCGCGGCGGCGACACTATCGAGTACCAGTGGAAGCTGCAGCGCCAGCAGCTCGACGCGTGGAACCACGGCTTCTGGACTGACGTGCGTCCCTCACCTTCATGCAGAATTTCGCCAAAGCTGATCGCTATTGTGTGCCGTACAGAGCAATACGCGCTTCGAGGTGGCAAAGGAGTCAGTTTTGAGCAGCGTGCCGGACACCGCGACGCCGGACGCGCGCGAGCGCGCCCTCGCCGACTTCTACAAACACTGGGTCATCCAGGAGAGCAGCCGCCAGGAGGCTTACAACCGCGAGTGGCGCCGGCGCAGCTTCGAGGAGATCAAGCTCGCCGCGCGGGTGCACTACGAGAAATTCACCGCACGCCTCTTTGGCTAGTTTCAGTACACCATCGCACTGTCACACTGGCAGGATTTTTCCGCACCCCGGCTCCCCTATCATAGAACATACATATATGCACGGCGCCGAAATCTGTACTTTTACGACCCCTGCCCCCACATGAACTGCTCCAGCACAAGCTCCTTCGCGCGCTCAAACGCGTCGTTCAGATCGTACCGCTCCAGCCGCTCGCTCTCCGCCCTATAATCCGCCGCGAGTGCCTCGCGCTCCTCCGCCGACATGCGCGGCCACCGTGACGCCATCTCCTCGTGCGTCGGCACGGGCAGCGCCTGCGCGGGCGAGAGGATGTAGCCCGCGGGCTGGTGGCGCTTCGGCAGCGTCGCGGAGAGCGCGGTGAAGAGGGCCGTGCTGCGGAAGCGCTCGTTCAGCTCGGCGTCCGTCACGCCCACGGTGTGGCGGATGCGGTCCCAACTAGTGCGAGGTTAGGATCTGGGTAAGAGGGAAAGCGACTTCGGACACACTCGTCGTGGATGTAGATGCGGCGCCAGATGCTCCTGAATTCGGCTAGTCTTCGCGCCTCCGGAAGATTCTACGGAGCACATGAGCAATTGTTTAACTTGTCGATGAATGAAAGGCTGCACTTACGTCGGCGCGGGCCAGAAGATGTAATGCTGTCGCATAGTCCTCCACCGTCTTCGTGTTGTCTTTCAACGATAGAACGTCCGAGACCTCTTCAACCGACAGCGCCTTGCCCTGCACTAGTAGTCGCACTAGCGATCTGAATATCTGGAATATACTGAATGAGTATCGCTAACAAGCCAGCAATAAACAATCATACCAGAATTAGGCTTGGCCAATCGGCAAGCCTGGAAGCTTTGGCTTTTACGATGGTATCGACCTGCGCATCAAGGGATTGCTTGACCCGAATGGAGGCAAGCGCGGACTTGAGCTCATCCGCCAATGTCTCATGGACACTGACGAAGTCGAGCCCGTCGTGGAATGCTATAATCGGGTGTTAATCGCAGTCCATATAGACCTGATATCCACTGTACCATCCAACAAAGATTCGTCATCGGCACCTTCATTTTCTTGCAGATGCGCGAGATGCGACAACTTGCCAATGCTGAGCATGAGCTACAAAGAGTGTAAGCTCTTCCTGTTGATGACATATAAGACGAGGAGATGTACCTGTTTCGCCGCAAGCTCCCCGACATCTTGGGAATCGGACAGCAGCGACTCGGCAGCCGCCTCGTATCTAGTTTGGTGCAGGTCATGGATCCACGATATAGACGTATACGGGCGCTTTGCGAAGAATCGGTCCATGTAGTCGCTGTACTGGTCCTCCGTAGC
The DNA here is from genome assembly GCA_003675405.1 of Hericium coralloides. Lineage (NCBI taxonomy): Eukaryota > Fungi > Basidiomycota > Agaricomycetes > Russulales > Hericiaceae > Hericium > Hericium coralloides. Next base: position 653,705 of record QUOP01000216.1, on the reverse strand, counting down.
AAACATACTTCGGAGTTCTCCTACAGAACCAGAATTGCATCAATTTTGGTGGTCCGCATGGTCGGGAGATGTGACAAGCGCACCATGCTCGATGTACCACTGGTACAGCTCTTCTGTAAACTCGTCGCGGAAGCGCTCGATGTAAGCCTGAATACTGAGAGCATTCGGGTTCTGTTCAGGAGGGTATGTGGTATCTTTATTGCAGAGTGATGCCAGACTACGGAAGTCCCGATACCTTTCAGCCAGCTTGAACGCATGGTCGGCGAAGCCATTGGTACCTACACGAACATAAGGATAGGGCGATCGTAGGAAGGTAGAAAACCGTACATAGCCGCTCCATTACTTCGGGTCGTAGGTGCTGGAAGCGCTCCTCGAGCATTGTGAGTTCTCGATCAGAAGCTAGCTCCTCGACAGCAGCCCTATTGAGACTTCAGTCGTCAAGCCTCTCAAGCGCGGCAGGAAACATACACTTTCATCCATGAGAGACGCTCCGTCATACATGCGAAGAGAACCGAAGCAAGCTGGGGCAATTGTGCCTTCGCATCACTAGACGAGCCAGCTGTCGGTGTTATGTTGGCAGTGACGTCGAACAGCTCGATGAGCGCCAGGATGATATCCATTCGACTCGTCCATGGTTTAATAAGCGGAGGCTCAAGACCATATACGCCACTGTTTTGTTGGCGGAACTCAAATGCTGATGTCAAGACATTCTGTACAGCAGGGATGTTAAGGTCGGGCAGCTGAGAGCATGCACTTGAGCGTACCAAGAAAATGCCATTGACTTCGGCTAGAACGTTCTGCAAGGCTCCAGGCGCTTCATTCTGGTGTCGTCGCAGAATATCCATGACATGGGACAGAAGCTTCCCCAGGTCGCTGATCCGCAGCCTGAAGAAAGCTCTCATGAAGTCCTCATGATGGCCCTCGCCCACCGCATTCATGTAATTGTACACAGCTTCATTCAGCACACTGTACTGGTGGCCACGGCTAACGCAACATAAGCATTGGCATTCAGACACATGTATAAAATCGCGACTTACGATAGAAACTCGTTGAGAGACAACCAAAGCTGCTGCGCCGCATACAGTCTCTCTGCGTCGAACGCTAAGCGCTGTCGAGATGCCTGGGAGATCTATGAAACTAAATGAGCCCTCAGATAAACGACAAGTGCGGATGATTTACCTTTCCTAGGACACCATTCTCGTTAATAAATTTGATCAAGAAACTGAGACGCTCTCTTCTCGCTGTCATCTGTGACGTCAAGTCGTTGTTTGGACGAACTACTTCATGATCTAGAAAGCAAAGTGTCGGTGGTGAGAAGAATACTTTCCAGTTTTATTGTTACCTGACTCCAGAACTGCACGGCTGAGCTGTTCCGCGCCAGACATGAGAGATTCTTCGTCGACTTCCGGTGGGAAGCTGAAGTGAAGGGGATTCTAATTACGGGCCCTTTAGACAATACAAGTAACACCAAACTATTTCTGAGCCGTACCTCTGGATGAGACCCATACAAGATAGCCTGGGTCATAATCGATTTAATAAGTTTGCTCCTCCCGGTCCTGTCATCATTCAGTAAAAGGACTTCACAATTTGTCGGAGATAAACGCACTCAGGATCAAATTGGGAAACTTGATCAAAGTCGATAGACGCTTTGATCATTGCCGAGGCAGTCAAAACGAGCAGTTCTGGTTGGTCTTCAACAACTCCTACGCCTAGCGTACGATCTGATGAAGACTTGAGCTCGATACGATCCTTGTACGCATTATCTACGGCCGAGGGTATTCACGTTAGTCTGATATAAATTCTCTTTGACAATATCGACGTACCTCGAGCACAGATAGTGACCGCATCGCCAAACTGAACGACAAGGAGTGCACCTCCTGCGACCAATTGCATCTTAGGATGCATGGGGGCCTCGGTGGCACCGAACGTCTGTCCGAAAAGTCAATCTTGGTCTCTGTACGGTACGACGCTCCAAACGTACACTTTGGTAAGGCACCGTGATAATTTTCTCCACACTCAAGAACCCGGGAGAACCAGATACTCTGACAAGCGCATATATCCGGCGAGGTGTCATGTCCACCCCCATACCCCCGTCTTCTATCGTACCGCTGTATGACGTGAGGAAGACTAGTTGACCCGAGCTGAAAAGCATCCTTGAGGATCAGCTCGGATCGGTATTTCATGAAAGACTCACGCCTCGACTGCGACATCAAGAAGCTCGAGATCTAGGTAGGTATTTTGATCGACATTGGGAAGAGTCTCCTTGATAACGGGAAGGATGACAGAAGCCACGTCTTCTTCCTGCACAATTTCCTCCCAGCCTTCCCTAGCGAGATTCCACTTTTGTATACGCGAATCAACGAGTGCCCAGAGATCTCTCCCGACGCTGTTGTGTTCACCAAGTGCGATAGCGGTAACGTTTCCACCTTTCGGTTGCAGCATCTGCGAAGACCATAGTGACGGCAGGAAGCGCGAGAAAGACATGGAGGATGTGGGCCGCGAGAACGTGCGCGCAGTGAGATGATATTTGCCTCCAGATGAAGTCAGAGTGAGGCGGAACAGATGTCCTTTCGAAGTAGAGACAATGTATGTTTGTGGCTGGGAAGTTACTCAGATTCGGATAACGACCGTGAAAGGAAAAGGCAACTTACATCTGACCTGGTGAGGGATGTAACATTCTCCCTCGTCTCCAATTCGACTTGCGTCTTCTGAAAATGCTCTCCTCCCGCGAGACCGATGCTTATACTGTCCCAGAAACGTATGTCTCCGGAGGCTGAAATAAGGATGAGTCCTGGTTCTCGAGTGATGCCATAGGGAACAAATGCATGTAATGGTGCTGTTTGCGACTGGTCCATGGGACATGAAAATATATAACAAGTGGGTATGCCGGTGAGCGCCTGTGCGTTGTTTAGCACGCTTCCACGGTGACGGCAATGTAGAATGAAAGCCAACCTGGTTGTATTGCCAGACGAAACACGTTTGAAAGGTCGCCACAAGTGCGAAGCCGGTCATGGTGTCAATAGCACCTGTATAGGCATCACGGAAGAAGTCTGGATAGACGAGCTATTAGCACGAATTAGTGGGACCGAGGACATAATGCACCTGCAGCCTGCAGAATCTGCTTAACCTCGGCCGGTAATTGTGCATGAAACGAGACCAATAATTCATCGGATTTCGCCAACACAGTATCCGGCCTCAGCCCTCTTTCAAGAAACCCAGAACCTCCATCATCAACATCCATTCCAGAGGTAACCGAGGCATCGTCCCTGATGAGCGACAGTCGTTCGCGTTCAGCAGCTCTAGTCGGCGTGCCGAAGCGAGAGGCAGGCTTGCTGCTTCCGACGCGAACTACGCGTCGTGGAGGTGGCGAAAAGCGTGGTGTCGTGCGATTTGTCTTGCGCGGCGCTGGGGATCCTGGAAAGGCGGCCATATCCAGCGCAAAATGAACGGCCTCGGGTCGGTGGATGTCCAGTTGGAACGCGGTGCCGGTGAGGAGACGCGTCGCGGAAGTCCTACAAACACAAGCAAATACGAAACTCGTTACGGATCACAACGCTCATCCCACCATCATGCTCGTCGGCGACTATGGCAGCGACAGCGACAGCGAGCAGGAAATACCTGTTGCGCAACCTTCCACATCGACGAAGCGACCACTGAGCTCTCAGCTACCTGCCCCTGCGAAGAAGTCTACATTCTCGCTCCCGCCACCGACCAAGGCGGCTCCATTGAGCTCCAAATTGACCGGCGGTCTTGCTCTTCCACCACCGAAGCCGAAGAAGACCAAGAAGATCACCATTGACCTTCCCGCTTTACCGCAGGATGACGAAGAGAAACAGGACGAATCACAACCTCCCGCAAAGAAGCCTCGTCTAGAGCCTGCTGGCTCTTCTTCGCTGTTTGGCATGCTACCTGCCCCTAAGCAGAAGGCTCCAATCGTTCCCACTCAGGAACGTGTTCTGGGCGGAGGAAAGGGGCCTGGACTTGTTTTCAATACATCACGCAGTCGACCAGCAGCTCCGCCGGTGGTGGAGCCAGGCGCAGGGGATGCAGCTGAGGACGAAGCGGTGGACGAAGAAGCTGCCGAAAGCACACCAGTTCCTAAAGCTGCATCATCCTTGCCCTTTCTCCCTCCATCATTGGGGAAAGGACGGTCGAATATCTCGTTGGAGGAGACTAGCCGGGCACCGTCGATATTTACAAAGCCCACTGTGCCGATACACTCTTCTGCCCAAGCGGTCGATTTCTTCTCTTTAGGTATGTTCTCAGTCCTCTATCTTTTGCATCTTATAACATTATAAGCAGAGGAAAATGTGAAGAAATCCGAATCTGCGCTTGCATCGTCTTTAAATGGTTCCAGTCGTATCACGGTCTCATCAGCTCCGCAAGTGAAGGAGTTCGTTCCGCCCGAGCCTACACAAAGCGACCCTTACCCCGGCTATTACATGCTTCCATCCGGATCGTGGGCAGCCTACGATCCCGAATACTATAAGAAATTCTACGACAAATGGAAAGCCGAATACGATCGTCAAGTTCGTGCGATGGAGAAGGGCATCATGAAAGGATTCGAAGGTGCGGAGGATGAAGGGACACAGGAAATCAACACTAGGCATGTGATGGAGAAGGCCAAGGTCGAAATTCAGGACAGGGAGGAGAAGAAGGCGTTAACGCAAGGCGAGGGCAGTGGGCCAGCTGCACCTAAGATGAATATCAAGGTACGGCATCTGCCTCTCACTTAGATGTGGATATTGATGTTGTTTGTAGGGTGCCAAGCTAGGACGCGGTGCACGGACGAGGCATCAACTAACAACATTATTGACGGAGGCGTACGAGAACCGTGAGGCACTGGAGGAGAGGATTGCGCAGGGTAGGAGGAATAGGAAAGAGGCTGGAAACAAATACGGTATGCTTCTGCTTATCCATCATACATGTGTATCGCTCATTTCGTCGGTATCTACTAGGTTTCTGATTCGCTTCACTGCTGATACGTCCCAAAAAGCCCCCGTCGACGGGTTGGGAACCATGATAAACCACTACGTCCTACTATGTACTTTGGATGCTTCAGGTTTACGCAATATGCACCTTTCCCTGCATGCCCACTACACCATCCTCATCCTGAGTCCAAAGGTGCGCGACCGTATCCGTCTCCCACGCTCCATGTATTGTCGACATGCGATTGACCACCACCGGGTTGAGAGCACGATATTCGAATGCGGTTAGTTTCGCATTCGGTTCGTAGAAGAGGAGTGTTTCCAACAGCATCAGCGCCTTCAACGGACCATGCACTAGGCGCTCTGCACAAGCATCATAGGACATACACTACATTTTTGACAAGTGAACGTACCGGGATAACCTTCATACTTCTGAGCATACTCACGATCGAGGTGGATGTGATGCCCGTTGAAAGTCAGTGCAGAGAAGCGGAAGAGGGTCGTCGCGCTAGGCGTATATGTAAACGAGAAGTGTGGTGAAGGCAGGGCATCCACTGAACGACATTGATAAGACTCTCCCTGCCGTCGAGTACGCAACACGCACCTACGCGAGCCGCCCTCTGAGCCTTGTTGACCGCGAGCCCGAGATAGACGTGCGTGCGTTCTTCCAGCACAGCCGGTTCAGTGTCGCCCTCATTCCGCATGTCGATCCCTTGCTTGACGAACACCATCGGTGAACCCCTCTCGAACCCCTTCTTCTCGACGGAGCGCACGGTCGCTGACGAGGTTGCTTTGCCTCCAATCAACAGGGGCGTTCTCCACTCGATTCGTCCGCCTGCCCACATGCGCCGCACGAAGGGCTCTGGAGGACAGAAGTCGGCGTCCGTCCCATCGGGCCTGAGGTCCTCCTCTGGAGTGCGGGGGTGGAAGAACGCGAGATGATGGCCATATGGTAGTGGTGCGCCCTCGACAGGAGGCTTATAAGGCTGTCGTGTGCCGTCTCTGGTGGGCAGAGTGATGTACAGATCAGAGAGGTGGTCGGCGTGCAGCGTGGCCGCGAGGTTGAGCTCCTTCTTTCCGGCGATCCATCGGTCAAGCTCAGCATAGGTGGGTGCTGTGGAATAGCTTCTCTGACTTCTGGTCAGGGACCTTGCTGGAAGGCGCAAGCAATGCATAATGTGGTGAGGTATCAACGGTTGTCGATCTGTAACCCGTCTCCGAGAGCACTCTCAGGCCAGCGCTGTTTGAACGCGTACGGTAAGCAAGAGTGAAGTTCACATGTGAACGATAGGTGAGCGATGTATAATATATGTCAGAGAAGAACAACATCCAATCACTCTCAGACTCCCATCAACTGAAAACCTCGTCAACAGATGGAGCAAAGGCAACTCTAACAGTACAATGGATATTCTACAGAAACCGGGTAACTTACAGCATAAGTTACAGGAAGACAGTGTATACTTCTTGCACATTTCCTGCACGTAGTACCGCGGTGATACATCACGATGTTATGAAATAAAGTCACCAAAACTCCTCGTCACTTTCTCTTCAAGACGACCGCATATGTCTTGTAAGGATATTCAAAAATTTCCTGACTTTCGTCGATCCATTTCTTGCCATCCCCGCGGTCCACGATTTCTTTGATATCTTCCGTCAACTTGGCCTTGACATCGTCTGGCTGGATGGCGACGTAACTCTTGCTAAAGGCCCGGTCCCTTACTATGTCGAAGGTCCCGGTGAGGTGGTACGACCAAACTTCCTCGACTGGCGGCTGGAAGTACTTCTGGTAGGACTCGGTCTCGAAGAGCTTCCTCCAGAGCATCAGTCGGAACTGGGGGGTGCCTTGCTCGTACGACTCAATCCGGTCGCGAAGCTGGGCAACCCAGCCTGCACCCTCGCTGCAGACATACATCCTGTCAAGCATCGACAAAAAAGGCGGTCCAACTGCTGCACTCACCGATCCTCGAGGTTCCAGATGAGAACAACAACACCGTCCGGCTTCAAGATGCGTGCAAACTCTGCTGCAGCTGCGTCGAAGTTCGGACACCAGTGGAATGCCTGATAATAGATGAGGCAGCATGGTCTTGCATTGAGACCAGCACGCACCTGTGCGATGATCACCAGATCCGCTTTACCATCCTCGACACCCGTATGGTCGAAGAAACCCTCTTGGGCTGTGACGCGCTCATCGGTTACAGACTTCTCGAAGACGCTGCGCATCCCTGCGCTGGGCTCGACAGCCTTCAGCGTCTTTATTGACGTCGACCATTCCGGATGGGCTAGGAGTGCCCGGGTGAATATCCCGGTTCCGGCCCCAATCCTATAAGATCGTTATTCATATGCTGTTTGAACGCATGGCCGAGAGCACTTACTCGACAATGTCTATAGGAGCAGGTGCATTGACGGCTTGACGAATCCATGACAATGCACCAGGCTGATAAGATGGTCGAGCCCTGCGTGAACGATGAGATCCAGGTAATCCATAACCATCAGCCTGAACATACCTGTCATAGAGCTCGTTGGTGCCCTCTCCGAAGCCCTTTCTCGCAAGATCGTGTACTACACCGGCCATAGCTGCGCGCGCGACAAATCCTTTAGAAGGAGGTGAAGCAAATAGGCTGAGACCCAGTCGTCGGTGTAGATTAGCAGAGGCGAAAGAAGCTGGATACCTCATGCGATGGTGATAAGAACGCAATATCATCCCATGTTTGCGAAGCAACAGATAATATAATAATAGCACGGAGTCCCGCTCGCGGCCGTGGATTTGTCGTCGGAATACCGTCCGAGGGTGTCCGAGCAGACAGTTGTAGGGCGTCTCTCGAGACGGCGAAGATCATCATGTGAGGATGTCGAGGTCACGTCGGACGTGCCGCATCGCGTACGCGTAAATCGTCCTCGCGTAAATGACTGTGACAGGGGCTCTGTCGATGATGATCGCACGAACCGACTTCGCGGGCGGTGATGCGCCGTAGCTCCCGCAGTCGCCTTCGCCTTCGACGACGACGACCGCCTTCCCCGTAGCGGGACCCACTGCGTTACCTTCATCTTCCATTTCCTGGCCAACTTGTCGCTCTCTTTTGTCCCTGACACTCTCCATCGGACGGTCACAGAACTTCGGCGGTGACGCTATTGCAGACTCGTCACAAACTCAATGTCTGAGCAGAAACTCAACGTCGTCTCCAACGGCACTCCGGCTGCCTTCGCCTTCAATGACACCTCCTTCACCGTGAAGCGAGACGGAAGTGGTCCGTCTGTCCTCAGGTCTCCCGTATCTTGTACCAAACCGCTTCCCATAGACAAGACGAAGCTTGACGTGCCGTTGTACCGAGTTCTGTGGGCCGAGCATTCGGAAAACTTTGTAGCCGTTCATGTTCTGGCAAGGAAGGGCGATAGGCTTGTCCGTGTGAAGGCTGAGGGGACTGTCAACCAAAGCGACAAGGGCAAGCTACAGCAGTGGACCGAAGCATTGCTGGACGCTGCATATGCAGGTGTGCTAATCCTGAATCAAGTATATCTAATACTGAACTCCGTGACCCCTTTGAAGGCGTACCTCGCCAGAGGAGCTTGCTGGTCATCATAAACCCACATGGCGGCACAGTGCGTATAGATTGCAGTCTCATGTGTGAATCCTTGCTCAGACGTCCGTCCTCCTCCAGGGCAGGGCCAAGTTCATCTACAAGACCAAAGTAGAGCCAATCTTGAGGATTGCAAGGTGTACTTTCGACACTGTCTGTACGTCAATTCATTTCGTGCGTAGTTTCGTTCCGGTTTGATGTCCTGGTTAACAGATACCACCCATCACGGCCATGCCATGGAGATTGCTTCGAAGATAGACCTCGAGAAATACAATGCTATCCTCTCTGTCTCCGGAGACGGCATTATACATGAATTATTCAACGGTTTCGCGAAACATGAGGAGCCCTTGAAGGCGTTCAAAATACCCGTTGCATCCATTCCTGCAGGTTCAGGTAACGGTCTAAGTCTTAATCTTATAGGCATTGAGGTCAGTCGCATTCATCATTGCGTGGGCAGCCTGTGTTGAAGGTTCCAATAGGAAGGTCAGGATGTCGCAGCCGCTGCTTTGAATGCTGTCAAAGGTCAGTGGGCACCATTGTAGCCGAAATCTTGAGGCTCACCCATCGCAGGCCGTCCGATGGCGATAGACATTTGTTCCATCCTACAGAATGGAAAGAGAAGCTTTTCGTTCATGTCTCAGTGCATGGGTCTCATGGCCGATTTGGATTTGGGGACCGAACACCTCCGGTGGATGGGCAGCAACCGATTTGTGTATGGTTATCTTCGAGCAGGTACGACCATCAGCCTTTCATCCTCGTTCGGTCTATCTGATCAACACACACAGTGGTCACCCGCAAGGTGCACCCTTTCTCAATATCGATCAAGGCAGTAGAAACGGACAAGGTCAAAATGACCAAGATGTTGGAGTCATTCCATGACAGCGTTGCCAACGGTGCTTCCAGCCCTCCGGACCAGTCTAAGCAGACAAACACCACATTACCACCGATGAAGTATTCCTTGGAGGACACCGAAGGATGGATCACGTTCGACAAACCGATTCTGTACTTCTATGCAGGGAAGGGGCCCTACGTTAGCCGGTGAGTAGTAGGCCCATGAGTCCGATCATGATATCTAGACTGACGCCTATGTTCACTAGCGACCTCATGCAATTCCCTGTATCAATGCCGAACGAGGGAGCCATCGACGTGGTTGTTCAGGAAAGCGTAAGTGGTATGACCAAGCATCTGACCGGCGCGAATAACACTATTTTCCAGACTTCTCGCAAGGAGATGCTAACAACAATGGACGGCGCTGAACACGGCAAAGGGTATTGGCTCGATTCGGTGGGTCGCTATGGATCGTCAAACAATCCACGCTGACATGAGTTGGATAGTGCCATTATTTCAAAGCCGAAGCTTTCCGAGTCAAGCCCCTCAAAAAGGCCGGATATTTCTCAGTCGATGGCGAGAAATTTCCCTATGAAGAATTTCTTGTGGAAGTGCATCAAGGCCTAGGAACTGTGCTCAGCCCGCATGGCCGCTATGCACACAAGTTTACTGTACCTCCGAAGTTATGAGGTGTACGTGCATTTGCTTTAGTGGGCTTCTACTATTTGGATATGGACAACGCTATAATTCAGTGTTACGTGGAACTGGCGATTCTCCTTTGTCATGTTTTGGACCATATCTACTCATGCAATCTATCGTACTTTTGCTTTGCTCTTCGTTGCCCGTAGAACTCTTAATCTGCTTACGCGTGGACATGACGCGAAAACACGCGAAAACGTGACGCGCGCGTCTTTTGTTGACAGCTACTCACGTGCCACGCGTTTCGCGCGTTTATTCAAATTCCGCCCTTTTGCGGCCTTAAAGCTCGGCGCCACCGACGCGTTTCGTTTGCCCTTCTTTTCCTTCAACCACCATCTCCTCTCGCCTTTCTGTTCCTCTCACCTCTGACACTCGAATTTAAAGCGATGGCACCTAAAGTGAGTCAAATTTCTCCTTCGTGTACTTCTCAATCTGAGACTGACGTGGTTCGTGACAGCCTGCTTCCACTGCTGGCAAGGCCCCTGCGTCTACTGCCTCCAAGGCTCCCAAGAGCGAGACTGCCTCCAAGGCGGCTAAGAAGTCGAGCGCAGGGAGCAGTGATGAGAAGAAGAAGAGGCGCAAGGCGCGCAAGGAGACCTACAGCTCGTACATCTACAAGGGTGCGTGCGGACTCGTGGCATGTGGCATCGGCATACTAACGGTACCATCCTCTTCATAGTGCTCAGGCAGGTGCACCCTGATACCGGTATCTCCAACAAGGCGATGGCCATCCTGAACTCCTTCGTCAACGATATCTTCGAACGCATCGCGACGGAAGCTTCTAGTGAGACCGTCCCTTTTGTTTCTGCCTTCTCATCTCATCACCCTCCGTCCATCGAAGAACTTGCCGCTTACTCGAAGAAGTCGACCATCTCGTCACGAGAGATCCAGACTGCAGTGCGTCTGATCCTTCCGGGAGAGTTGGCCAAGCATGCGATCTCGGAAGGTACCAAGTCCGTCACCAGTAAGTTCGGTCTATTCCCCTTGCCCCACTATCCTCTGACGAGCTCGATATGTAGAGTTCTCGGCTGGTTCGGGTTGAGTTCTAGGACGGCTGCGTTATGCATGTCTTGGACATCTACATCGATATACATAGTATCTACGCAATTTATGTATCATAGTCATGGAATTTCCAGCCAGTTGTTGTCCCTTGCTCTCTTTCTCTGTAACACGATTGTGCAACGTGGAGACAATGTGTTATATCGCGTAGAGTCAGAACGGAAGGCTTGAAACTCGTCACGTGATGATGATATAGATGATGTGCCACAAATTTGGAGACCAGCACGGTATGCTGTATACGTACCGAATCATTCCTGCACAGTTCACCACCGGACCAACTAACTCTCTTAGAGTCCTTCATCACAATGTCTTCAATCAGTTTCAAAATCCTGAGATTGGGTTTGGTAATGCAAGCAGCCCTACACATGCAGTCCATATAAATGACGTGCCGGGCAAGTATGTGTATCTATCGACGAGTTATAGGTAGGGAGCGTGACGATTAGCGAGTGTCCGAGTACAGTGTCCGAGAATACGAAACCCATCGTTTCAAAACCCACAGTAAGAAAATTCCCGTAACGACAGTCCGTTTGTATATGCTAACAATAGTCTATAGTGGTGCAGTGCAGATGCGTATATGTGCAAATTAAGAGTCGTGATCATGGACGAGCTGATGAGATGCGCGTCAGTATCCACATAGATGAAGAAATAACACTGAGACTCACATAGCTGCTCCTTTCGGTAGAACCAGAAGTAGCCGAAAACGATAACAATCTGGCAGATTAGAGCTATCCAGAATGGCGCGGATGCCATCGGACTGCCTTTGAGGCCATCGGAGAAATCCCAGGTGCCGGCATCGGGGAAAACGCTTCCAGGACCCACTCGGTTAGGTGCCGTTGCACGAGCGACCATGACACAGATGGAACCAATGATCTGTGAGAACGCAAGTGTGGCACAGACGTGCAGACGCGATAGTGTCTAGGGAAATGATCAGTTAAGAGGCCTGTATCTCAGAACGACGGAATACGAACCTGGAGCAAGATCATACCGAGGCCCACTCCCTGGATGGCATCGAGCACACCTAGCCAGAGCCAGAGACTGACACCGAGATACGGGCCTGCCTTGCCGGCCCACGGAATGTACAGAGCCAATGACGATGTTCCCCAGAGCATTTGACACCATCGCGGGGCACCAAGGCCGACGGCGAACACAGGCAGAAGCCAGGTGTGCGTTTTCGCGAAGTAAGTGAGGACGGCAAGAAGAGCAGCCCATACGCCAACGAAGAACACGACGATGAGCAGGGCGATGGTCCACTTCGGAATGGGCACATCCCACAAGAAGCCCCAGTTACGGCCGTATGGCTATGAGCGACGTCAGTATTGGGAAAGAAGTTAACACAAGATACGCACTCCTGACAGCCAGTAATCGCGCAAAATTTCGGACGCGAGGAACCAAAGTACGAGCTTCCTACGGAGAAGGGTTCTGAAGAAGTTTGGCACCTTGGGAGGGGTCTGGCGGTAATACTCTGTAAGGACATTAGCTTATGACATTCGGCGGAGCACAATAAATGAAAACGTACCCGGCAAGCCGTAAAGCATGAGATAGGCGAAGAGGAAGCTCATCGCTGACAGTGGCCAGACAACGAGCACTATCCACCAAGGCGTGATGTTGCCTGATTGAGCAGTCTCCAAAGTATGACCCCAATACCAAAGAGCAGCCACCCAGATCTGTTGTGAGCCTTGAACGATACACGCTCGCAACATCCACGACTCAGTCGAAGCACCCTACGAAGCGAATTCAGTACAAGCCTGTAGATTGAACGAGAACGACGTACCGCTTCTTCACCGAAGTTGAGACCGAAGAAGCCGAATGCTGCCGCGGACGCGATGGCATATGACCACGTAGCGACGCTTGACAGCACCTTGTGCGCAGGGTGTAAAGCTTGCGTGACCGACGGCAGTCCAATCAAGAAGAAGGCCAGTCCGAAGAAGAGCCATGGCAGAGACAGGATATAGATCGAGGGCCTCAGGCGGAACAAGGGGTACCAAACGGCCGAAGCAGCAAGGAAAACACCTCCGAGGACGTATGTCTGCAGAGCGTCTTGCCAGTTCTGTCCCGAGAGGAGAGTGATTTGGAAACTCGTAGCACTCAGCATCTGATGCCTGTTAGCTAAGGACTTAATGTACGAATGGATCTGCCCACCTGTCCTAAACCGATGACGATGGCGTACAATGGCCACCCGCCGATTTCCCTCGACATCGCGATCTGTAAGCCACTCATGACGACGACTTCACCTTGGTCATGGCGGAGAGGCCCGTCATACTCCGTGAAACCAGCCGATGAAGGGTGAGCGAAGGAACCGGAACCCCCATTGGGTGCTACCACGATATCACAATCAGAATCGTGCAAACCAGATTACAATGCACACTCACATGGTGGCCTTGAATTATCGAACGACGACGGTGATCCCCACATCGAGTCGCGCCCTGAGCGGATACTGGCAGCACTTGACAACTTATCCTTGCGGACTTTGTCGAAGAAGGCCTCTTCGCTCTTTTGGAGGAACTTCTCGATGGACAGTTCGGTCTTCGAGTTTTCAGGAGTTAGGTGCTGCAACCTCTGCACGAAGTCGGACGCTACGCCACCATCGGAATCGGTGAACTTTCAAAGGCAATTAGCTAACACATGTGAGCAAGCACCATGAGACTTACCGATGCAATGGCCTTGTTCAATGGCGAATTGGCTTTCTCGTCGACGATGGACGCGATGGACTCGACCGATGACACTCTGTTATGCGCACCGAATGGACGCGTTGGTGCATCCAAGAACGGATCCGGTGCGTGCCTCTGGTCCCGGGCAATCGTCTTGTTGGCCTTGTCCAAGAAGTTTCCAAACTCTGGTTGCTGCGGCGTCTGCTGATCATGCGAGAAGTAGTCGTTTTCCGCGTCAGACACATCCGTGCTGAAAGATCCTCGTCGGTCGGGCGGGAGCAAGCGAGGCGGCGCCGTCAGGAATGGGTCACCACCAGGCGTCAAAGAGTCTTGACTCCACTGGCCAGGCGAGTTGGGCGACGGGAGGGCCATGCTGTTGATACGGCTGTCGGAGACGCTCCGGCTGTCCCAGTCCGGCTGAGATGGATCCGCCTGCTGAACGGGATGCCAGTCGTCGTGATCAGGAATTGGGGCAATTCCGCCGGATGCACCATCGGACTGTCTCCATGCTTCGTGTCCCGCAATGCCGCGACTTGTCAGGATACTGCGACTATGGAAGTCCTCCATGCGCTGACGCCATTCGACCACAGGGAAACGCTGTACAGCCGAACGTGCGCGGAGTAGCGCGCGCTCCTCTTCGCTTGACTTGAGGGCTAACTTGATCGTTTTCGAGAGCTGAGAAAGCATGTGTCCCGTAGAGCTCGATTCGACGGGGAACCACTGTTCAAATGGTCAGCAGGTGAGACAATGTTCGGAACAAGTGGATTTACTCACCCAACCAGGCATGAGACCAAGACCACCGAGACGACTACCAACACCGAGAGCACCCTTCCTTCCGAATTCGACAGCGACGAGACCAAAAGGCTCGTCACGCGAGGGAATCAAGGCGAAGTCGGCACCACTGAACAGGTACGGGGGAAGAGCAGTGAACTCGGGTTTGGAGAAGACACGATCGGGGTACAGTTCCATGAGGCGATTGAGCTTCTCGGCAGCGAACCGACCGTACAAGTCGATAACGGGTCCAACGGTAATGAGCTGGATACTCGGGCGTTTCTCCAACCTACAACAACTTTAGTAAATAACTCAGAGAGAAGCCAAGAAGCAGGGACTCACAAAGAGGGCATAACATCGGCAATGAGATCAACACCCTTCTGCTTCGACCACCGACCGACGAACACAAACAAGTCGGCATTGGGGTCCTGCGCGATACCAGCCCACTCCTGCGCCTGCCTCTTGTGCTCTGGACGCTCCGCCTCGGCCTTCTGATCAACCTGGATTTCGTGCACATCGACGGCATGCGTGTCCAAAGCCTCGATATCGCTAGGGTCCGGATTAGGCAACGAGTCGACGTGCTTGAGCGTCCACAGGGCTGGATAACGAGCCCACGAGCGTTTACCATACTTGTCCGAGACACCGGCGACACCGATACTCTTCTGGTGCACACTGATGAACGAGGCGGCAGCATGCAACAAGTTGAAAGTGTTTCCGAACTGGACGTATTTCGTGCAGTGTTCCTTGGTGATGTTGAACGCGGAACAGACTTCCTTCATTTCTTCCTTCGTGCGGAGCGGCCACAGACCCTGGAACTCGGCATTGTGCAGTGACAGGCAGACAGGCAGAACCTTCGGGAGCAGATAGATGGGTGCGAGTGCGCCGTGGTAGTCGTTGACGTGGTAAATGTCGATGTCGGGATACTTGCGGACGGTGGCAGCGATGGCCTGGTTCCACGTCGAGTAGAAAATGGCAGATGACAGATCATCCATGCGCGCCGGATAAGGGTCCGCCTTGGTCTGCGCGCGGAAGACAGGACTGTCGAGGATGACATAGGTGATGTTGTCTAAAGTGTGCGTCTCCACCTCAATCAAGTACGGCTCGCCGAAGATGATGACTTCGATAGGTTCAGCGGGCTCGCCAGCCGGGTACTCTATGTCCTTGACCTTCGGGACAACCCAGATGAGATCGACATCCGTCATGGCCTTGCCCATAAGACTGGACATGACACCGAGACCGCCGATCTTGACCTTAAGCTTCCAGTCGATGATCTCGTACTCCAGCGTTGCAATGAGAACCTTGCGACGCTTATGCTTGTCTTCCGGCCAGCCGATGATGTCTGTCTGTCTGTGATGACCAAACATCTTCTCCGAGATTGGTACGGCGCCCGCGCTGACGTCCGCCTTGGACTTGTTCCCGAGAGAACCGAGGATAGGGAAATAGTTGCTGTGCCCCTTGCTAGGCTCAACACCCCACTTGTTGTGTTTGATGCCGTAGAACGACCACATGAAGATGAGGACGGCAAGCGTTCCTGTAACGAGAGGGATGGCTAAGAGCAAGGCATACATGATCGCGCCGACGGCAGACTGTCCACGGGGCACAAGCGACCAGCTCATGTCCGAATCGTCCACAACCAAGGTCCATGCCAAATGAGGATGCGGCGGCGCAGACATGTTGATGTAGTTGGGCGCATTCGTGTTCGGCGGGAGACGATCCAGAGTACCATCGTTGTCAATGTCGCCGTAGTAGTAGTCGTCGAATCCGAAGACGTTCAGCTGGACATACGTAGGCCATTGCGCCATGATCTCGAGCTCCCATTTGCCTTTGTCGTTCTGCGTCATCTCGGCAGAGACACCCTTGTCAAAGCCCCAGCTATTGAAAGGACCACGAGCAAGAAGCTGAGGCACGCGACGTTGGTTGGAGTACGAATGATCGGCGTGGACAACAACAGTGGCGGCCTGGGCTGCTTCACTCCAATCTGCAAGAAAGCGGTAAGCGACATCTACGTAGAGAACAGGAACAACCTCTCACATTGGAACATGATGTGTTGACCAGACCAGAACTTGCCGGCGAAGACATCGTCATCGATGTAGGTCGTGTCTTCCCAGACTTTCCATGCCGACCAAGTCTGCCCGTAGTCAACGGTGTAGCGGAGCAAATCGGCGCCGAGTGCCTTGTGCGTGAAGCTATACTGCCCATTCGCATGATCAAAGGCACTGTTGTCGTAATCTGAGTTCGGAAAGACAATGACATTGTCCGAAGCGCCCTTCCTGAGCAGAAGGCGATCGACAGCCTTGAAAATAAGCGAGGTCAGCGCGATCGAATGCTGATATTATGAGATGGCGACGTACCTCCGTGGACGCGGTTCCATCGGCAGAGGTAGGGTTCGTCAACGTAAGCGCAAGGATACCGTCAGGCATGTTCTGCAGCGTAGCCGACCACGACCATGCCGAGGGGGTATCACCGGGTATCTGGACGGGCGGCGCATTGTTGATTACCTGGCACTTGACGGCATTCTTGTCGAACGTTGGATTGCTGCCCTTGCCGGAGGACGACATGTTGAAAGACAAAGCGTTCGTTACACTGTCGCAGTCCATTATGGTATTGAATTCGAAGCTGATAGCGATGGACGAGGAGTTGACCGATGAATCCAGACGTGCGTCGTGACCAGGCAAGAAGCGCGTTAAAGCAGGCCGAGGAGCGACCCAATCCGTTATTGGGACGAGGGCCTTAAACCCATATGGCTCCATGGATATCGAGCCAAGACAGCCTTGCCACGGAGCTTTACTGTCGTTGTTAAACGACGATTTTGAATCCTGGAGGGTATAGTTCTCGAAAGGTGCGAAGAGGTTCCGTACGATGGTTCCAGACTGGTACGGTGAGGATATCCAGAGGTCTTTCCCGCAGTCATAGGTATAAGTCCGGGTGATATTTTCGTTGGTATACAGGAGCCAGACCTGGTCCGTATGCTTGCCGGTGAGAGTCTGCACACCTGGAATGGCTGAACGAGACGCAGACCACAGACCCATCTCAGTCGCGGTCTCGTTGGAGCCGGGTCGCGTGATGTAGTACGTCCAGTTACCACGCTGGACCAAGTTGAATCCGTCCTGAAGTGCACCATACACCGAGCGCAGATACATGAATTGGCCGAACACCCTGCGGCTGTCCGTGGTGGGATCGAAATGGTCAAGTGAATTCCAATCATCCATGCAGCCAAGAAGCGCCTTGTCCAGAGGCATGTTGAAATATTGGTCAGAACCCAGTCGATAACAGCCATGACGCTGCCACGCTGTGTTGCTGATCATCGCTTGACGTCCGTACAGATAATTGTTCGCCGAGGTATCATACAGATAAAAGTTCTGCTCTTCTCCATAGAACAACTGAAAGAGAAAATTCCATCAAGTCACGATCACTGAAAGCTTGCCTGCATCACTTACCAAAGGGATACCGGGCATGAGCATACTGGTGATGAACGTTGCCAGTACACTCTTCTGTGTCCCATTCTCCAGACTCGGCCAGCGGTACACATCGAAGTTACTTGTTCCATACATATGCCTAGGATCGATCTTACCCGTGTTTGGGTTGAGGAAATCGTTGTTGACGAAGATCTGGTTCCAAGCTGTGACAAAGTTCGTGTCCACGTCGAAAGCGACCTGCAAGTTACCATCCATTCCAAGGAATCGCGTCAACGAGCGGTAGATCGAGTAATGGAAGGCCACCCCATCCAAGCCGTTGTGAGCTGCATCGCGAAGGAAGAACTGATTTTGGTCAGCGGTGAGGTTCGCAGCAGCCAAGAAGCCAGGCGGAAGCTGAGTGGGCGTCCGGCCGCGTCCACTTAAATAAGTCACAGTTAAAACGCCGCGGGGTTCTAGTGAATTGAAAACTTACTAGTAAAGAGCGCCGAAAGTGTCACCGCCAGTGACTTCTCCAGTGATGAGGAGGTTCTTCTTGCCGAGCTTACCGGCGCATTCTCTAGCGGCTTGCGTCCATGCGGCGAGAGCATCAACAGTAACCTGTGTGGATTTATCGATACGGATGGCATCGATGTCTAGGGCAGTGATGACCATGCAAGCAAAGGTCTGTAGCTTTGCCATCACGCTTGGCTTCCATTCACGGAGACGATCTTGCACGGATGCGAACTTGGAAAGCTGGCGCTCATAGTCGGGATGGACACCGAAGGCCTCGACATCACCGTATTGATCGAAATCGGAATCGAGACAGCCGTTGTATTGAACGTCAATGACTGTTCCATCGTCTTGCCAAAATGTAGGCATCACACATGACATATTGCGTGTGTTGACAATCTGCAAAGCAGAATGAGCCGAATTTAATCATTGGGCTACGGATCGAGACGCACCTCAAAATCCAGATATTCGGTAAAGTTCCACGGCATATAGTTCGGATGCTTCCAGACGGCGTCGTACTCGTTCAGGTCGAACGGAGTCGATTCGTTGAGATGCCTATATGAATTATGAATTTCCTGGACAGTATATCATGAAGCCAAACCTACCCGTTGAAGCCGACCATATCACCCATGGTTCCGACAGTGAAATCCATCATGAAGTACATGCCGCGGGCATGTATCTCGTTAATGGTATTCCGCCAGTCATCCAATCCGCCCCAATGGGGGTCCAGCAGGGTGAAGTCGATGGGAGAGTAACCTGAATAGTCTTAGCACGGCGGACAGACCTCGGAGAAAGCGAGAACTCACTGTCGGCCTGCCACAGCATGTTCAGAAAGGGAGTTCCGGATATGAAGACGCCCTTGATACCCATGCCCTGGAGGTAGTCGAGCTTGGATGTCAGGCCTTTTAGGTCCCCGCCGAAGCGAAGCTGCGTTTCTCGCCAGTCCCATTCGTAAGGCGAGCCGAAGAAATCGTTATTGGATGGATCGCCGTCCGCGAATTTGTCGAGGAGGATGGTATAGAATGGTATCTCGCGCCAGTTATCTGGAGAGGGCATGTAGTTGCCCGTAGGATGACTTGTGGTATAGTCTAGGGGGTCCTGAGCATTAGGGTTGGTATTGAGGTTCCATTGTACGAGGTCGTCTCTGTAGGGGGAAGCCCTTGCGGCGGTCGCGAGGGAGAACAATGACCAGGCGGCGGTCAGCAACCGCATGGTTGAGGAGGGCGGGACGATGTGCGCGTGTTGCAAAGGTCTTGATGGCCAGCGAGGCGACAAACAAAGAACGTAGTGGAAGGAAGAAGGAAAAGGAACGACACAGACCGTGAGTCGACGGGGAGTCGACGATGAAGAGGGAGGCCGATGGCGGCGAGCTTGAGGAGGATGTCAGCCTGTTTGAGCCGTTTATTTGCTGGTCTCCCGTGCGAATTCTGCCAGGCACGCTGCTTTCACGGTCTGGCCTCCCCGTCTCCCCTCCGGCGCTGCCATCCCGCCCCGCCCATCCCCGTCTCCTTTGTATCCATCACGTCGCGTTCGTCCTGTCCTCCCGCGCGCGATCCTGCACATGTTGGACTCTACGCACACACTCCACAATACTCCACCACTCTCTTCGGGACACAGCTCGCGGCGCGCCAACATTTCAATCGATCCAACCTGTCGGCGCCGGCTAGACCGGGGCAGGCCGTTAAATCTTGCTTAGCAAAGCGAATCGAAGATCTGCGCTCTACCACCACCCGATATTGGACGGAGGTTCTTTTCTTATCATGCCTTCGATTTCTTGTCGCTGGGCTCTTTGCCCGCCTTTTTCTGTGTTGCACCCTCATGCTTGTCTTTACGGAGCCAACACAATCCCGGTCGGGTTCTACTGTGCCGTGTTTCGAGACGATCTTTGACACATCTGCCAAGTCGACTACCAATGTACACTGACTTGGTCGCTTGTATTTCCTCTCTAAATTTCTTTCACATTATTCGACAAGGTCGCAACCTGTGATGGATTGACAAGTCCTACAGTCTTGATGTGCTGCTACCATCATTTCCTTCCGCAGTACAGGTCTATGCTTCCCTGCCCATATTTAGTCCGGCATCGACAGCGCTATTCACGCAGATATCAGAAGTACTCTGTATATCAATCAACCCACACCGCTCATGATGCACGATGCATGATGCATGATGCGGGAGGTGATCTCACCGCGCGACTGACCTGCCGTGAAAGAAGACAGCCTACACATCACTGCAATGGATGCCCATCGCGTCGATGACTGGCCGCTGCACAAGACCTCTGGCCGCCTCAGCTCCAAGGCACACGGACTTTGGCGCAGCCCATCCTCGCGTGCCTTACAACCCATTTATTCATCTCGACAGCGGTCAGTCGCGTGATGATCAACAATGCAGCCAGTCAGAGCCAGTCCTGGTGCTCTTAAAAGTACATCCGTTTACTTGATCTTTTGCATTGCCCATGTCAATGCCACCTTCAAACTGGGCATCGTAGGCGCGTCCTATCTCCTAACATTTATTCTGAAGTTTGAAATGTCAAAGCGCTAGCGTCTTAGGTGCGGCAGATCCTGCGGTCTGAGCGCGGTAAGTAGGCTTCGGAGTTGGGGGAGGGTCAGCCCTTCTTTTCTGCAGATCCGGTCTCCCTGGAAATCAAATAGAAAGACGTCTCCCGCAGGGTCGCCCCTTCAATCAAGTCGTAATCCAGATATCTGAGGTTGGATAAGAATTAGACGTTTGAAGGGAGCCTTGAGTTGCTCCGCATTCACAAAAGTGGGGTGTGGTGTACTGAATCTGGCATACATAGAGTTTGCAGTATCCTCTCGATGCGCTATGGTGATGCCTGCGAGAAATGATGGCGAACTAGGCACGACGTTATGCTATGCTGCATGCTGCATGCGTATGACCTTGAGTAAATAAAAATGTGGAGGGGAATGCGGGCACGCATGGTGCGGTTCAACGTCGCCGGCAATTGCTTTGATCAGCAGCGCTCCGCTGAAGCCGAGCTTTCACGCCTTTCTCATCCTTTCCCCCACGTTCTTCTTGCGCGCCCTTTCTTTCGGCCGTCCTTTGTCGACGTCGCGCTCGATTGTCTCGTGAGAAGCGCCGGAAGCCTCGTTTGGGCCATCTGACGAGCCTGTGTGACCAAAAAGGCACCGCGCCTTGTTGTGTTTCTCAGACTTTATGGACCCTGTACTGTAATTGTCCAGGCCTTTTGTTGAAGCAAACATAGCGTCCGGTGTCCTTGCCTGCTTTATTGTCAAGGTAACGTTGTCCAAATCCTCTTTCGTCATCTCGCCGATGTCCTTATTCTTATATTGTCTTCGGCCCATCCAGCTCGAACCGCGTGGACCGTGCATAAAGTACTGGCATTGCATTGTTCAGAGGCTCAACTAACTCGCCTTCCACTCCACAATGGCCGCCATCACCCTGAGCAACAACCTGGACAGCCTCTCCCAGCCGCCCTCGCAGGCCTCCTCACCATCCGCGGCCGCCACCTCGTTCCCAGGACAACAGAGTCTACCTTTGCGCATCGTCCAGAACGTGTACAATCAAGGCTCCGTCCCAGGCACGCCGACCTCTTCAAATTCGAATGGCGTCTCTGAATTGCCTTCTGGCATGAAGTACGCCGACTACATACGCACATGGAACGACAGTCACGTCTCCCAATGGCTCGCAGACATTAAATGCGGACATCACACGAACACTTTCAAGGCTAACGATATCAGAGGAGATGTTTTGCTTGAACTGGATCAACCAACGTTAAAGGAGATGGGTGTCACGAGCGTGGGTGACCGTTTGAGGATTCTGAACGGGGTGAAGGCGCTGCGGCAAAAGTGTGCGAAGAGGACAGACAGGTCGTCTATCTACGGTGCGTTGCAGCCTCGGGTGCTCGTCAACGGGCAGGAGAAGGAGTCGGGCCACAAGCGTGCAGGCTCAGGATCGTCGCCCACCTCGAGGCTCGCATCGCGCCGACTCGACGCAGGCCGCCCAGCACCCCTCCAACTCAACTCCGCTGCAGGACAGTCAAATCTCCCCCACCTTATCCGCGACAGCCAAAACATACCCGACTCTGCTCGCTCCATCCCGTCCATCCGCCCCCTCCCCCAGCCCACGCAATCGCAGCAATCTGCCGCCTCAGCCGCATCCGGTACGTTGAACGGCGCTCCGAGCAATTCGCAGTCGTCAGGGTCCCGCACGGGCGTCTTGCCTCTCCCGCCAGTCCCACGCGGACAGCCCCCACCCCCACCTGCACCGTCCGCGCGCCACGCCAACCGCACCCACCTCGGACCGTCAGGCTCCGGTCGTGGTACGCCCACACTTGAGGCTCCCGATTACACCTCGCAGCCCCTCCCGCCTGCCCCAGGCGGCCATCTTACGCCCTTATCCGGACAAAGCTGGGCGGGCTACGGTCTCCCGCCGGATCCGCGCGCAGGGGGACCCACAAAGCGCTCCCAGTCGCCGTTACCAGCAATCCCGCCGCGCACCGCGAGTCGCTCGCCCAATCCGACGTTCGCGCACGGCCGCTCGCTGTCGGGCGCGCAGAGCAGTTCTAGCCCCGTGACAAAAGTTGTTCCGCGGCCGTCCACGACAGGCCACCCGTATTCGCAGGCCGGCTTGCAGGTGAACCAGACGCAGGCCAATATCCTCTCGCCCATCGCGGAGTCGTTCCAGGCGCATACACCCGTCCAGTCGTCGCCCTCTCCGCCGACTGCCTACTCCGTGGGCCGTGGGCCGTTCAATCGCCCGAATACCCCATCTTACAATGTCGCGCCGTCCCTAGTCGATCTGCGGCGCAAGCTCGTCAAATTTCAGTTGGCGGATGAGGGCCACTCGTGTACTATCAATGTAGAAGACTGCGCGGGGGGTATTGAGGTGCTCGAGAAGGCACTGAAGAAGTTCGGAAAGTCAGGCAGCAGGAGCTCGGACGCGGATAGCGTCATGAACCACGTTGGGACGGATGAGGGAGGTCTTAGTGTGGATGGGTGGGGCGTGTACTTGGACTGGGGTCATGGCAGTACACCAGGTGCGTTCTTTCTATTCTGGCGTGTACCAACTCCTAATTTCTGCTTCAGCAGCTCCTATGTCTGAGGCTGAGCTGCTCGCTGTATGCCATGCACCGCCAGACGACCCAGCGCGCGAGCACGGTCTCACTCTGCGTCGGACAGGCAAAGCCAAGCGCTCGAAGGCGTTGGCAGCGATCTTTGGCGAGGCGCCCCCGCCGCCAGGCCAGCAGAGCCCGACCAGTCCGCTCTTCGTCGGCCCTAATCTGCCCACTGGCCACGAAGATGCCGACGGCAATCTGCTGACACCCGGCCATACCAGGACGTTCTCGGAAGCGCAGGCAGCGAAGAACATGAAGCGCGCGAGCTCCATCAGCATCCTCAGCGGCCTAGGCGTGCGGGATCCCGAGAAAGCCCTCGAGTCGCCATCGTCCCCAACGCAGCCGTCTGCGCCGCAGAAGAGCCCGTCCAGCGGCGGCTTCATCAAAGCTCCGTCGAAGCTGCGCAACTTCTTCGGGCAGCGCCCGCCGAGCGAGCTCATCACGACCCATCTCAGCGAGTACTTCCCCTTCACCGAGAAGAAGGTCCTCGAGCGCACGGCGCGGCACAGCATGCTGCGCGCAAGCGGGCTCAGCGGGCTCAGCAAGCGTGACAGCACGACGAGCACCATCTCGTTCGCGCCGCCGCCGCCGTCGCGCTTCAGCGTCAGCACAATGAGCTCAGGACGGTCGAAGCGCTATTCCACGCGCTCGTTCACGTCGTCCATCCACCCGCCTCCGAATGTTGAGGACAAGGACAAGGACACCTCCGAGGCCCCGCAGATCGCGATTGTGGAGGAGACGCCGCGCGTGTCGCTGTCGACCGATGACGGGCGGTCGGTGGATCTCGACAGCGAGACGGAGGGCGAGAACGAGGAGGAGGCAGATGAGAAGGAGACGAAGGCGCATCTGCTGCCGCCTGTCAATATTTCGTTCGAGTCCTTCTCCGCGTCGATGAACGATCTCACGGGTGGTCAGCTTTCGAGGCGGTCGACATCGACATCGCAGACGGGGAGCAAGCGCATGAGCTACATTACTGAGCTGCGGAGCAAGCGCGACGTTTCAGATACTGCGAGTCTGATGACTGTGGACGAGATCACGGCGGAGGTGGAGAGCCGCCAGGAGACGATGGTCGGCGAGGAAGGATCGGCGACCGATGGCTGGACGAAAGTAGACATGGACGACGACGAGATACCCGCGGCTCCTGTAGACGTCAAGGCAGAATCGGAGGAAGAAGAGGAAGAAGAGGAGGACGAAGAAGAGGAAGAGGAGGACGAAGCTGAGGAAGAGGGCTCTGGCAAAGCCATCGCCTCTGGTGGTGGGTATCTTGCCAGTCACGCATGTCCATTTACTCACTCGGTCACAGGTATCAAATGGATCAAGGGAGCACTTATCGGTGCTGGGTCCTTTGGCCAAGTGTATCTGGGTATGGATGCGGCGAGCGGTCTTCTTATGGCGGTCAAGCAAGTGGAGCTGCCGACGGGCGCTTCTTTCAACAACGACCGAAAGCAGACGATGCTTACGGCTTTGGAGCGCGAAATCGAGCTACTCAAGGATCTAGAACACGAGCATATTGTGCAATACCTATGTATGTGGTTGTGCATGCCTTTCGTCTCAGCATGGTCCGACTGACGTTTTCTGATAGATTCTTCTGCTGACGACACGCACTTCAACATCTTTCTTGAATACGTTCCTGGTGGATCTGTCACCGCCCTTTTACGCAACTATGGTGCATTTGAGGAACCACTTGTTCGTACCTTCGTCCGCCAAATTTTGGAGGGCCTGGATTACGTTCACGAGCGTGGCATCGTCCATCGAGATATCAAAGGCGCCAACGTCCTTGTAGATAACAAAGGGGGTATCAAAATTTCAGATTTCGGCATCTCTAAGAAATTAGAAGACAGTAAGTGATACATATACACTCGTTACTCTATGCTAATGCCATGCGCGCCAGACCTTATGCCTGGAAACCGTTTACACAGACCATCATTACAGGGCTCTGTGTTCTGGATGGCGCCCGAAGTCGTCAAACAGACGGCATATACCAAGAAGGCGGACATCTGGAGTGTGGGGTGCCTTGTCGTAGAGATGTTCACTGGCGAGCACCCATGGGCACAGCTCAACCAGATGCAGGCCATCTTCAAGGTGAGCGCTTAGTTGTTGAAGTCGCTGTAAGGGTGTATACTCATGAACCCCTCATTAGATCGGTTCCTCTGCGAAGCCTCCAATTCCGTCTGATATCTCCGCAGAGGCTCAAAATTTCCTTGAACTCTGCTTCGAGGCAAACCACGAGGCCCGACCATCCGCCGGGGATCTGCTTCAACATCCTTGGCTGAAGAAGCCAGCAGGCAAAGCAAGCAAAGCGGCCGCGTCGAAGGATTCATGAGCTGTTGTATACCGTCCTAACCTGTTGTTGTATGTCTCCCCTGTTCTTCCTATCTCTATTAATTTGTCTCCACACTCCTTGGTTGACTTGCATAAAGGACTGTCGTACCGTCTTCCGCAGTATATTTATTTGGATGCAGACCACCTCGCACTTATCAGTACTATACGATTAATCTTCATCATTAGACCGATTCCTCTTGGTCCCACTGTCTGCTCGTGTACCTGGTCCCCAGTGTGGTGTAGGGTTTTGTTGATAACGAACCACCTTGACTTTTGACGCTCTTGTGACAGTTTCAGGATGGTGCTTGAAACTTGCCTCGAATCTGGACACCGTGATGAGTAGTTTGTCGGATATGAAACAAAGATCGACGCACTTGGCCTCCTTATCGAGGAGCTTACGAGAAGGGGAATTTTCAGAGATCTTCTCCATTTTGACGGGATGTGACCTGATCCAAGAACGGAAGACGTCGTAGACTGCATCGCGAGGCGCAGTTGTCTTCAGCGAGCCAGGACAAGCATGTGATCTGGATATTTTGTGACCTGCATTCAACAGAGCCGACCTACGCAATAGCTATGAGCGTCAACGGAAGAAATGCTACGTGAGGATAGAAACTCACGCAACGTCATCCAGAGGAGGGCAGGTACAGTGGAAGAAGCTGGCCACCCTTGAAGGCGTAAAGTAGAAGGGCACATCCAATTCCTGCATTGTGTAAGGAAGACGAACAAAGCAAGGGATTCGAGGCGCGTACCTCATTGGCTACGGTGAGCATGCCTTTCATTCTAGTAGAAGTGCCGTACTTGGACTCATCAGCCTCGACGTGCTGGAGTAGCTTGGCCGTGAAGCCATGATCGTGAATCGGTCCGGCCCACATAGGCCCGGCCAGCTGTTGACATTTCAGCAAGAGTGCAAAGACATCCTGGGAGTGAACGCACATGCATCGCCGAGTCACATTCAGGGCACTTCTCCGACACCGGAGGCCCTGTTTGTGTCTTGAAAAGGACATTGATGTTTCCGCTACGTTCATTGACCTTTTCTATCTTTTTCCCGAAAGATTGTCCGTAGAATGATTGGCATGTAGAACAGACGTAGTACACCGACGTCTGGCTGAAGGGACATGTATGAGCTGTCGTAGCTTTCAGACTGAAGTAGTGTGGGCCGCACCTTGCCGCTTCCTTGACTTTGATGGGCGCGCTCTGTACTTTGACGAACAGGCGAACGTAGAAGTCGATGGACAGAGAGAGCATTGGCTGGATGAAGCGGCCGTACCGCGCTGCAGAGGTCGAAATCGTATGCAGGACTAATCGCAATGCCTGCATGTCCCCGATCAGAAAGGAAAGGTTCCGGATACAATGTACTTACCGCTTCATGACAGTATTCTGCTTTCACCGGGACACCGCCATAATTGGAATAGCTGGTCTGGTTTCAATACTAATCGAGTGATCTGGTGACTGTCGTACTCACCATTTCTCGGGATAGTTGTTTGTCGCTAGGACAGACAGATCAGTGCATGTCACGCACAGAAGACCTGCAGCATTTTGAGAGAGGGGATCTTCTGTAGACTCGAACACTTCTAACCTCCGTCATTGATACACTGTACAGCAGCATCGATAAACGGCGCCGCTGTCCCGTACGGGTCAAGATCGACCACGTCGACGCGGTTACGCTCCAGAGAGTGCGCGTACATGAGAGACCTAATATTTCATCATCTTGTGAAGCCATATCCAGCCCGCAGAACCATGCACGCACCTCGCATCGCCCTCATTTATCCTGACTTTCGCAGGTTTTGAATTGTGTGGATCTGGCTTCTCAGATGAAGCTGTATCACCATTCAAGGTGCCTAGACCATTAAGATCAACATTCCTCTTCATAGCAGCGGTCGCCATTGGGGAGAGGTCATTGGCAATGACATGTCTGCGGACCAATTTCGAGATTAGACAGGCCATGAATAGCAGGGTATTATCTCACTTCACGAGAGGGATCTCTTTTGCATAGCGAATCGACCGCAGGCCAGTTGCGGACAGTGCCTCGAGCAAAACAAATCTGTAGGGCCGGTACTACACCGGTGTAAGATCGATGCCTTTCGCGTACCAAAAACCTAAAGAACAGACCTCTGCACTCTTTGCCCGTGGCTTTTCAAACACGTCACTGGACTCCATTGGCACTTCTGAAGTTTCTGACGGCTCAGACGCAGCTTCACTCGAGATTGAGCCCGCTTCACTCTCTGCAGCGAGCGGTACTTTCCTAGAAGATCGCCATGTCCCCTAAGCCCACAGGAACCACAGTGTGCCGTAGTGCACTCACGATCCATCCTCCAGTTTCCGTCTCTTCTTACCTGACCGTCCTGCCGGTCCGCTCGCCTTCGCCTGCCGATCCAGAGCCCTCCTCCATTTTCCCTCCCTCTCCCTGTTCAATTCCTCGCTCCAGACCCTGATAGCAGCAACACTCAGATCTCGATTGAACTCCTGCACAGGGTTGATAAACGCCTCGTTCGTCGCAGGTAGGAGGATGTGCGAGGTGTTCTCCGTATGTAGAGTGAATCCATCCGGAACGGTTATTGCAGGCGGGTCTTCGGTCATTGCAGTCATTGCATAGATCGGGGGCCCCGCGTATTTACAAGGAGCAGAATGAGAACAGTGCCGTGCAGCGCTGAAGGTCGGAAGTCGTAAAAGGCGCGGGTTCCGCCAGAAAAATCGACCGTAAAGAGTGGAAGCCAGAATTAGAGTCAAGCTCATTCTCGCGACGCGTGCTGCCTTCTACAGAACTGTCAAGGACTCCGACCGTCCGAAAAATAGCCCACTGTCACTATGCACGCGAAAGAGCACAGATTGAAGTAGAGACGTATAGCCGAGGGTTTCACTACAGTACTGGATCGCTTACAGCAATGCGATCGTCGGCAAAGCAGCTGCTTTCGAAGGACGGGACTCCAAGTGCTCTTGCCGCCCACCCAATGTCTATTGTACGGTAGCTGATAGATACAGATAGGTTACTTATATTCCATCGAAAGGCAGCATCCCGCGATGAATTAGAACTAACTAAGGGTTCAGAATCCGTGACTGCGATGAGTAGTAATGCTAGAAAGTGTTGCTCGACAGCGTGAATGACTGGTGAAAAAATACAGTCTAAGGTCACAGCCTAAAGGTCCATGACAGGTAGTCTTGGTGATTAAGTACGCTAGGTTCGACATTGATATACCATCTGACGTCGTGCGTACCAGGTATCAATACGCGAAGTCCTCCGCTACAAAAGAGATGGAACCGCTCATATCGCCACGTCGTATTCGCGCGGGATCTATTTGAGCTGCCACGAGTTTCCGCATCACAGCATTCAGCGTAGTGGGCCCACAGCCTGGAGGCCGAAACTGTCAATTGAGATTGAGCATGATGAATGCGAGAGAAACTCACATGCAACGACCAATGACCCTGTTGACTTTGAAACCTCATCTTTGATGATCAGGTCCAGCTTTGGTCGTCCAGGCCGTGCAAACTCGGCCATCACGCTGATGTCGTGCATCTCCCTGTCGTCTACCTCTAGCTGTACATGGTCTCCGCCTGCCCCGACCCCAACTTGAGGCAGTAAATCGCGCATATCACTTGCTGCAGAGTAGACGGATCTAGCATCCGATTCTATCGCCAGCGAAAGGGAGGGTCGGTGATCAGGGTCAGGAAGAGGAGCAGAAATACTCGACCCCTTGGAATCGCGAGGGGATGGCTGAATAGTGGTGGACGGGGACAGCTCTTGGGCTTCCTTTATCGATGTCATTCCCAAGTCCATCTCGGAAGACTTGTGACCATGACCATGACGCGAAATGACCAGCTTCATAGAATCCGAGACGCGCGACTTCAAGCTCGAGGGACCTTCCGACCAGGATGGCACCTTCAATGCGCTGTCGCCCGCATAGGCCTCGAGATTCCTCCTCGATTTTGACTTCCGGCCCTTCCGCGTCAGCGCCCGCCGCATCTTCCCCTCCTTCCGCACGGTCCGATTGACTTGCGCCTCGCCGGGCATGCGCTCATCGTTGTCTCCATCGAAGTTGGTCAGATCTAAGACGTGCTCTTCATGACCGAGCTCTCCTTCCGGGACCTCGGCTTCCCCGCCCTGGAAGTCGCCTGTGTAGTAACTGAGATCGACATAGCTGTCTGCCTGCGAGTCGTCGCTGTCATGACCGTCATCGCTGTCGAGGCTTGCACGGTTCTGTTTGCGTCGGTTGTCCTTCATGAAGCCTGCCTTCGGCGGGGCCAGCTCGTCACGGTCAGTCGCGGATGGGGTGACGGGTGTAATGGGATCATAAGGGGTAAACGGGGACAACGGAGGACCTTTTGCAGGAAGCTGAAAGTTCGTCACGAAGATTTCAATTTGACAGAGGTCACGAGGGACTACCGACATACACCGGCGGAGCACAGTTGCGCACCATTGTATATGCGCTATTAACCAAAAATAAAATCAGCTGCGATGGACAAGTATCGTGCAAGCATACTCACAAAACTCCCGCACTAACCACACAAACCGTACTCTCTTAGTGAGGAAGTTCCTGCGAGTCCCCGTTCCACCCAGAAACCTCCCATCTCTGCCCGCCAAGCAGAGACAGACGTATTCGAGGATAGACAATCCAAAGCTAACGCCCGATCCACCCGAGACGATAAGAATGCTCGAATAGTCACCCCAGTTAGTTCGCACCGAAGAGCCAAACGGCCCGTCTACCCAGCTCCTAAGCAGTACCCCCGACGACGGAAGAGTAGTGCCGGCAGGGACTTCACCTCGCGGATGCTTGCGGCCACTAGCTATAAGATGGATAACGGTGTCCCAGAGGTCCCTTGTCCATCCGGATTTAGCTCGGATGAGAAGTACGATCATGCGGCCTTCGTCCCCAACAACCTGCTCATCACAGATTGACGCAGAAGTGAATGGATGGGATAGGAAGCGCGAGACAGACGGGATGCAAAGGAGGAAGTGCTGTCCGGGAGCCCAGGCAATGTACCCCGGCGTGGCCAAACGGATGCGGATGGTTCGTCCAGCGACGAGATCAGCATGGGCATAGCCTGTCGGTGGTATATATGACGAGTCAGAAATGTTCGGGGGTAGCAGAAAATGCTCCGAAGACACGGATGGAGTGGCTGCGTGGTATGGGCTTCTTGGGGACAGGTACAACGACGGCGAACTCTGGTCTTTATTCTGTGCGAGAGGTGAACGCGGCATTACATTGCCCTTGGCTGGTGAGTTCTCCACATCGTCTTGATTGAAAGCGTGCATCTCCCACGTCTGCTTCGATCGGTTAGAAGTTGCATTTGGCGATGAGGCAATGAAACCATTCATGTACAGCCATCGAGTTCCACGCCAGATCCTCTCGCCCATCCAAAGAGCCAGAGCAGCCCAACACCACCACCAGAAGGGCGGATGATGTAAACCCGCCATGACGATCGTTAACGGCACGAAGAGAACGTGCAGAAAATAGAAGGCTTCATAGTGTCTCTCGCGCAGGGGGCGAAGAGACAAGATGATAAGGAGAGTGAGGGCCCCATATGACTAACGAGACGATGAGCATCGAGAACCACTTTCGCGCGGACGGGCCACGCACCGTCCAGGCATAGATAAAGTTCGGATATTGCCAGGCATAGGTGTATGCGGTGTTCCCAGTACCAGCCCGTGTATCCCGAACCAACTGGACACTCCAGAAAGCGGTATGAAGTGTTGCAATAAGCCAGATCAGGCGTCCGCACCAACGATGAAGCCAGAGCATCTTGTCGAAGTGAAGATTCATAAAGAACGGAATTGCAAACAAGGCGAACGGTGGAGCCTTGAGGATGAAGAGGATACATAGTGGAAACAGTGCCATGGAAATGAGCCCCGCACGGCCGCCGGAGGTCCACCATGCCTTGCTGATAGTGTACTGGGGTTGTAATTGCGAATAATCCGTGTCCGTAGATTGGCGAGATGAAATGTCGTGTCGACCGAATTGCCAGAGCTTGTTACCAGGCGCCAGGTAGTCGGGGCCCGCGAAGGTGAGCGCGAACGCTATGATGACCAAGGCCGTCAAACATAGTATCTGTGCATTGGACGGCAAGGGAATAGGCTGTCTGTGGGGCTCGCCTCTTCGCCTGGCCATTGCCAAACTGTGTTTCTTCCGCCAGGTCCTCCGCCGTAGCGACCATTTGCTCCAGTATGCACCGAGCACTCCTCCCTTGAGGCGCGCCCAATGAAAAACCGTGAAGGTCAACGATATCACGCCAACTACGATCCACAGAAGGTATGCATACCGCCAACTTGTGGTGCTAAGTCGGTGTATCGTCAAGTACGCGGTGATCCACTCAAGGTCACCAGAGATGGCTGGCGTCGTAGGATTGGGGGTCAGGGAGGCCGTTGCAGAAGGTTGGGCAGACATGAGCAAAGGCGGCCAGCGTGAAGCGTCGAATGCGGTGTCGAAAGGAGCGGGAATATGTATGATGTCAGGCTGAACGCAGGGTGGACAACCAGCCACCGACGTAGGAGCAGAAGAATATCAGGAACACAGACGGGATATATGAAGAGCTGAGATGGGTGGAAGAACCATGCGGAAAGGCTGGGCTTGAGCTCGGCAGCTCTGGCTCATCTGTCCGAGAGCTGAGCAAAGTCCCGTCCGTCTCGTGCCGAGCTGCCCCAAACCGCAAGTTCCGTCGACCGCGTCTCCGTTCGGAGAAAGGGTATAAGTTTCCAGTCATGTGAATCTGCTCTCAGGTTGCTCATCCATGTCCGAAATAGAAGCCAACCTTCGCGAGGCACGTCGTACACGCACCCCGCCTCAACCTGAAAAGGAGATTACACACACACGAGCCACGAGCTCACACATTATTTAACCTCTATTTTACGCGGTCTGTACATGTAAAGGCCACTTCATTTGATTGCGCATACGAAATTCTATACACTGCATTTGCAAGCGGCCAAGTCGGTTCCTCTTCGGCAATTCTTCAAAATCCCGTACGGTTCCGTTGATCGTAGAAATGTAGAAATGCTTGGTCCACATCGTCCCGATTGCAGTTGTCAGGGACGGAATCAGCTTCTTTTGTTGTATCGGGTGGAAGGACGTCCAGGTGCGATGGACGGGAGCTCAAGCATTTAATATTTATAAATCATTGCCAGTACGACACCTCGGCGAATCGTACACCTTACTCCGTCCAGCAGTTTACGAGTTTACGACAATGTCTCCCCAGAGCGAACCTGTGGATTCAAGTCAGCGTATGATACTATCGATGTCCAATCGCAAAATGAACGCACCTCTTTGCCAGTCTTTTGGATCTTCGCCAGAACATCGTCATAGGGAATGGTTCCAGTCACAACGACCTCCTGAGTCTCGAGATTGACACTGTAGGAACTGACACCTTCACATATTCCTCGTCAGTAAGTATCTTGCGTAAGTAGTGAGAGGGTAGCGTACCATCTGCCTTCGCCTTCTCTAGGACGCGGGTGACTGCGCCGGAGCATCCAGAGCAGGTCATCTAAGGCCTTGCTGAGACCGAAACAGCCAAGCCGGATCTCACACGGGCATGCTCACCTTGACGTCGAACTTGTATTGGTGCTCAGACTGAGATCCATCCACGAAGTCAGACGAGAACAGCGGCGGTTCGTAGGGTACGCACCATGGTAGTAGATGAAGTCGTTGATCTGCAATGAATGAGATATGACTCGCCAAGCGAGAGTGCAGAGATCTCGTACCAGATATCAGCAACCGGGTTCAAAAGACAGATGCTTGCCTTCAGAGGTCTAGAGGAGATTTATATGGAGGCACTTTGGAGGTACCCGCGCAACTCAATGCATTGATCATCGATCGCGCCATCTTGTCTGACACAGGTCGCCGAGGAAACGGCTGACTATGCTGACACTTATGTCAGCAGGTGGCGATGCACCGACTCTTTGCCGACGCGAGGCCTGACGAGGTGCGATTTGGACCGGTACCTTGGGATTGGGTCGGGACCTTGAGAGCGTCAGGAATGTCGTCGACGTGTCTCTCTGCATCTGAACAGACATCCCACCATGACTGCTGTACTTCTTGTCAATTAGCAGGGCCGTACTGTACGTTATCAAGAATCCGACGTAAGTCCGATGCGATCTGAATAGTCACCATTCCATACGGGTATACCAGAAAGTTATGAAAGTATACCGTTAATGTCTCGTCATCTCAACTCCCTCATCGCCCTCTGTCGCAACAGCTTCCCATCCGAATCCTGGCGCGACGGTGGGCCGGCCACTCAACTTCGCTATCCACGAAGAGAGGAATGCTGCGCAACGAGTGTGAGCGAACGTGAATACGACAGGGCAAGGATAGCTTACATAGTTGACGAGGTAGCCGTATCGACTTGGTGCGCTGCGTCAGGTAATACATAGGTACGCCAGCCAGCACGAAACCTGAGTGAGACGTAAATAACGTCAGCTCGTCCTAGGATGCTGGCGTGAACACGCACCAAGTACAGCTAGAGCTTGTAAAGGTGCAGCAACGACAGGCATACAGAGAAGGAAGAGAGCCACCTGAAAAGTAAATTGGTTCAAAAGAATGGCACGGTACAAGAGCTGCAGAACGTACTGCGCAGAAGATAAGTGGCGTGGTTATCCACGTCTTGTATGGCCTGTCATTGCAAGTCAGCAAGGAACAGCGTCCGAGGATGCAAACATTACCTCTCCAGGGTAGGCTCCTTGAAACGCAGTATCACAACTCCAAGGACCTAAATCAGATTAGTTTACGACCAGTACGCGGAGAAGACTGGTTGCGCTTACGGTCAGAAAATAGAAAGCCCACGATGCGACCACGGCGAAGTTTATGAGCGACCTGAATTGTCCCCCGATCAAGATGAACGCGATCGTAATTGCGGCTTGTAGTAACATCGCGTTTAATGGGGTCTGTCGCGTCTTGTGCAATCGGCCAAATAATGCTGGCAAATATCCTTCGCGCCCAGCGACGTATATGAGTCGTCCAGAAGTGAAGAATGCACCTGCGTAGAGGCATTAACACCGACATGCCACGAGTACCGAGAGGACATTCTCACCGTTGAGAGCCCCAAAACATGAAAACGCGACCATGAATGCGAAGACAGCCCCTCCAATGGGTCCGAAGAGAGCTCTACCGAAATCTAGTGCAACAGTATTACTCCGTCCTACAGTGTCCTGTTTACTGGTTGGGTGAGGTCATGCATGAGACATGGCTATGGAGATATGTACCTTGTCCAAGACAACAAAATATGAAAGGTTCGCTAGCAAAAATAGTATCTACGAGGGACCAACACCATGAGAGCATGTATAAATCATTCATGTGATGGTACTCACGGTGACGACCAGCATGCTGATGTGGATTGCACGAGGGATGTTCTTCTCCGGACGCTTCATTTCGCCTCCAACATAGTTGGCCTGATCCCATCCATCGAATGCCCAAAGACCCGAGTAAAGTGCCAATGCGTATGATGACGGGCTCGTGCTAGCACCCTCCCATATGTCTCCTGAGAAAGAAGTCGACTGGCGTCCTCGGATAAGTTGGACAAGTCCAAGAATCGTGATTGAGATCTATCAAAGCTATTGAGCTCCCGCAAGGCCTGTGTGAGGTATGAACTCACTAGTGCAAATATCTGTGATCAGATATAATTTCAGCATGGATCAGTGGCTCACAGCAAAGGGCGTACCTTTACTGTCGTGAAAATGACTGCGGCTCGCGTGCCTAGGCTTTTCGCGGCGACGCATATAAGCGTGATGAGAAGGACGGCTACGATCGCTGTAACCTGGATCGCCCACTGTGGTGTGCTATCCGGTGAAACATCGCCGCGCGTCGTATGCCAGAACAGCCTGTTCAGATACTCTGCAAAGACGAGACTGATGACAGCATTAGAACCTGAAAGCGTAGAGGTAAATATACGCGGAAACGCAGCCCGACAAGAACTGCGTTGAATACCTGGCTTCAAAGCAGCTATTGCTGTCCATGCAAATAAATATGAAACCAGAGGCCCATAGGAGTAGGCAAGATACGCCTGGGCCCCGCCATTGAGAGGTATTGCGGAGCCCAGCTCTGCGAAACTGCTTGCGCCCGTCCATGCTAATAACCCAGACACCAGCCAAACGCTAAGACTTGCACCAACGCTCTGCGTATTTGCTACCACGACACCCGGAGAGGAGCTGATACGAATCGTTAAGACTTACGACGCGTAGACACGATGCGGATACTGACAAGATACCTGATCCAATCTAACCCTGCCAATTAGTTATAGATAGAAGAAACGGGGTGAGAACCATTACCTGCAGGCCGACAATAAGGGCGATGCCTACATCGTTCTCAGTTACGAAAAATAAAGCTACATATTATGAAGTGGAACACACCATTGACCAGTCCAATGCTCTTCTCAGTTGCTACTGGGCGAGTTTCGTCGGGCTCGCTCACACTTGCGCTCAACGGAAGCAGATCTCTCTCGAAGTCAAAACCACCAATAGAGTAAGACCGAGCTCTACCAGCTGCTGGGATAAACTCCGGTCCCTCTGCTAACTCGAGTGCGCGCAAAGAATCTTCGGAATCGTGGGACGAATGGGATAGTGGGGGAGAGGGATATTGCGGGGTATATGCATCCTTTGAGGTCATGAGTTTCGTTAGCTTGTGGACGGGTCCAAATTTGAATGAGATTGAAAAGTAACGACGTCTAGGAAGATACAGCAAAAGAGTAGGAATATGGACGACTCGTGAATGGTCGTGGAGAGGTAATCCGGAGAGCGCTAACTTCCGCCAAGACTTTTTCGCGACAGCAAACTCGCGAAGCACATTGCGCGTATCACGTGTGTCTGCCATCAATTGTAAACCCTTCGTTCATTGGCCGAATCACTGTCAGGTTCGTCCTCGAGCTCTTGTCAGACTCAGTAGGACTCGGTACGGGGACCAAAAGACGGAACACCAAAATCGTCAGCACTCATCCAAGCCTTGCCTTATGAAAAGCAAAATCGCGAGGGAACCTTGGGGTCACGAGCAGTCAATTACATCATAGCACACATAATCTACACGACTGCATGGACTTGAAGAGGGAGGAAAGGGCCTATTTTGCTACACCGGCCATATAGCCAACGCTCATGCACCTTCCCCTTGTTCCAGAAGTGCAGATGCGACGATCTGATGTATAATTTCCGTGCATTGCTCTTGACATTGCTCCATGCACTGTAACAAGCATCCTACCCTCAGCAAATAAGTACCCCAAGTTGACACTGAGACGTACAACGATTGCTTTGTCTGGAGGTATGTGCCCAGTCTGCCAAACATGAGTCACGGTACCCGATGCAGGCATACACGCGAAGGTCAGGCTCCCCGACGCCTTCGAGGATTCCTCTTCAGTAGGATCTAGCCAGGTTTCTGGACCAACAGTGGCCTAGCGGGGATGATGATGAGCATACAGACGACATGTGAAGTAGGCGGGCATTGCTTACGGCTACACACGAGGTGACTAGTCCAAGCATCTCGATCCCTGCATTTGCAAGGGCTGCAGAAGCCGCAATGGAGCCTGCTGCCACACATGCATCGATGCCATCACACTCTATGACCGTGAGGAACACATCTACGACAGACTTCGGCAGCAATTCCAGGCGGACCGCAGGTGCTAAGCTCTGCTGTATATGAACAGCAACCGACCGATCCTCTGCATCCTATAAGCCGTGAGTTCATGAAGTCAGAACCAGCTCCGAGGTACGCTGCTACTCACGCGAAGGGGGGCTCTTCTTGATGCACATGAAAACGGAGCAAACTTGACTTCGACATTCAGCCGACCTTTCTCACTGTACGCGGTGCTTTTAGACTGGCGCGGACCATACCTGATGATATGAAGGTTAAGAAATAGACTCGTGAGAAAGCTGGGAACGGACACCGCGCATGCAACTTTTGTGCGCTCAGTTTCGATGTACGCCGAGCCATTTGCTTGGCTAATGAGTCCAGCTTGCAAGACTGTCTGCCGCGTACGCAGGGAGCCATGATAAGTTGAGAAAGACCTGTTGAAATGATCGCACACGCACATATGGAACGGATATCACTGGGTTTTCGATCGCGTCGAGGGTCCCCTACTTTCCAAGAAGCATACGCCGCCATATCCTCTTCGGCATCATCGTAGACTGGAATGAAGCTTTCTTCTGGGCCATTGATGCGTCTCCGGTCGAATCCACTTTGTGCCATATCGAGGGCTAGAAGCGTGTTTTTGAGTCAGACTGCGACTGTGGTTCAAGGACCAGTGAACGTGATGGCTGTCACGGTGTGTCGCGTTT
Organism: Hericium coralloides; assembly: GCA_003675405.1. Lineage (NCBI taxonomy): Eukaryota > Fungi > Basidiomycota > Agaricomycetes > Russulales > Hericiaceae > Hericium > Hericium coralloides. The sequence continues at coordinate 615,643 of QUOP01000216.1, read as the reverse complement.
TGCTCGACGAAACAGGAAACATTGAAAGGAGGGCGCGTCGGGTTACGTAAGCCACACACCGTCATGAAGCTTTCGTTCTCCCTCCCCAACAGCAAATCCAAACCAGTCGGCTCAGCACCTTCTTTAAAGCGTCCTGCGGCCTTTGCTTCTCTCGATGACGAAGCGACCGAGGATGCTGCACCCACAGCTACATCTGAGAAGACCAAAATCACCACGAATAAGCAGCTGATTGCTCAGAATGTCGGAATGTCCAAGGGTGCGAGGAAGCGGATGGAGGCGGAGAAGCAGGTAGATGCGAGCGTGTTCGATTATGATGAAGTATGGGACAAAATGCAAGAGGCGAAGGCGCGGCAGAAGGAGTCCAAGGAACAGGAGTCCAAAGAGCGGAAGGTGAGTCCTCTATATCGTTCTTTGCTTGCGACAGTCGTCTGACCGTGATTGAACTATGGCAGCCGAAGTACATCAGCAATCTCCTGAGCACTGCTGCTACACGACGACTGGATCATTTGCGTGCAGAAGAAAAGATGATTCAGCGGGAGAGAGCCATGGAGGGCGAAGAGTTCGCGGACAAGGAGACATTTGTGACACAAGCTTACAAGGACCAAATGGCCGAGGTCCGGAAAGCAGAGGAGGAGGAACGACGACGAGACGGTATGTTCTGTCAGTTTTTATGTTTTACCGTGCTCATCTTATGTTCTGAACAGAGCTCCAGAAGAAGAAAGGAGGGCCATCTACGGGGCTGGCCCATCTCTACAAGAAGATGCTCGATGAATCAGAGCAAAAGCACGAAGAAACGGTCGCCGCCACGACTCAACAAGCCACGACAAAAGTTGTGAAGGGGCCTCAAGGCCCAATACCCAATCTCACGATCTCGAAGCCGCCAGATTATACGCCGAAATCTGACGTAGAGCTGGCGCGCATTGCCAAAGAACATGGCAAGGAGGTCGAACTGAACGAGGAAAACCAGATTGTAGACAAGCGCGAGTTGCTCAGTGCCGGGTTGAACCTCTCTGCGCCGAACACCCGACGACTGGGCCTCCGCACTGCCATCAAGAAAGTTGAGTCGGAGACGGTGCAGGTACATACGGCAGTGGGGAGTGCCGCCAGCCGACGGGAGATCAATGAACGCAGAATGCGCGAGATTTCTGTCCAAATGGAAGAGGAGCGAACGCGGCTAGCAAGAGAGAAAGAGGACCGGGAGAAGGAGGCGGCCGCTCGGATCATAGCGCGGCGCAACGACGAGCAGCAGATTCAGAGCGCCGTCGAGAGGTACCGACAAAGGAAACGGCAGAAGTTGGAGAGTGCGTCTGAGGCGCCCCCAGCGGATGTTGCATAGTTTCTTCCTTTCAGTGTTTAATCTTATTACATGGACCTGTACACCTATAGTTAAGCATGGCTATCATACACAGTACGCAGAGCGTTTTGGGGAATCCTGGTTGAGAGCAATAGATAGATCAGGGAAATGATGGGGTATATTTAATGTGTTGGACGCGTCTTGCAGTCCAGCAGGCGGAGGACACCCTCAAGCTTGCAGACCATAGTGTCGAACGAATTCAGGATGTCCATGGCGCTTGGCCTATCGTGTTGCTCCTCTCGAAGCATGGGTATCACGAACCGAATGAGGTCATCCCGCAAGAATCCTGTCAACTGAGAGCGTATTGTTAATGCTGGTATGAATCGAACGGCGCCAACGGAATGACAACGTACGTGGCTGGCTCTGAGAATAAGAATACCAAGGGCCCAAATATCTATTTTGAAAGGGTCACTGTATTCTCCGCGTTCCAGCTCCGGAGGAACTTCGGTGGTCCGGGCAATGTACAGACGTGGGGTGGAAGAGGTGTCGTAGCGTCGGCTCAATTCGTAGTCAATGCATGCGTAGCTGCCTTTATAATCCGTGACGAGGTTTCTGAGCGAGATATCTAGATGGGCGACTCCATGACGATGCATGAATGCGATGTGCTTTAGAATATGAGCATGGCTCGAAGCGAGGTTTATAAATAAAAAAACGTCACTAACTTCTATGGAGCAGCGCAGAGCGTGAAGGAAGAGTTTGAGACAGCAAGGAGATTCAGGAAATAATTGCGGAGACCATTCCTCCATTACTATGAAGGCCAGATTATCCTCTATAACCTCGATTAAGGCAAGTACGGCTGTACAAATATGTGAAATCGAGGGGTCGCATATGTTTTCTCAAAGAACAACTCACGTATACAGTGGTTCATTGGATCCGTCCGCAATGGAGGAGACGATAGGAGACGGGTAACATCGAGCTCCCGACTCCTCAGATGAACAGCTTTGACGAAGATTCTGGCACAATCTTTGATACGATGGCCTCTGAACAGATTATCATGCTACGGAGTTACATGAGCCACTCAGATACAATGAATTCGAATGAGACTCACAAGACCGGGATCTTTGCATAACGCCCGCTCATCGTGAAGCCTGCAGGCTTTGCTGTAGCCGGCGGACTTGTGGTCACAGTCGAATCCGCAGCTCTCCCAATATTCTTCATATATTCGTTTCACATCTCCAACGGTGTCCAGCTGGAAGCCGTGGCGCTCGAAGAGGTCGCGGTGGCCTTCCCAGTCTGGAGAAACGCGAGCGTTCGCGAGGTCCTCATCCTCCGAGGGATCGCTCGATGCCGCCGACTCCGTGTCTGCCGCAGAATCGGACCAGTCAGACATCGAGCAAGCACGAGAGATGAAAGACGAGGTCCGCTAAGAGGAGATTTTGGTGGGGGTTGCAGGACGGCGTCGATGGGGAAGCCATTACTGGAACGGGGTACGCAATTTACTTGTGAGTAATGCCGACCCCCTTCAGAGCCGATTAGCTGGCTGCGATGTAGTCGGCAATAAGCATCGCTCTGGCCATCTACCCTGTATCTGTAGGGTAATTTTCCACCGTAGACTAGCTGGACTGTGATAAAACTGACCAGGATGGGTCCCAGACGCCAGTAGATGTCCGACCATCGCACCTAGCCAGCCAATCGGGCTCGGAGACCCATGGCAGATGTCCGAGATAGGTACAAGAGGAAGGGGCGCTGCGTCGTCAGAATCACATATAGATGGTAGCTCTCAGGATCGAGCATCACACCCTGCAAAGAGGAGAGCGGACCGCAGGTAAAGGCTTACCAGAAATAGGCAGACTCACATCGAGCGGCCTTGGAAAGTGCAACGACGTCAGTTTCCTTGACAAACTCGGCCCTTGTAAGTGACGACGCTGAGAGCAGAAAGCTCGATATGGACGAGCACGAGCATGGTCCCGACGAGAGAGAAGCGCCCAGAACAAACATTGCACGTTTCTTTGTTTGGCGAACACGTGGTTCGCCCCTTCGCGTGCGCCTTTCGGCCTCTTTCGGCACGCTTGAATCTCGATCCTCGCGTTCATGGAGGAGGGAACTAAGTCCAAGAAGACCATCTTCGTTGGCGGCGTCGACGAAGATGTAAATGAAGCCGTGTTGATGGAGACATTTGCGACTTTTGGTGCGCAAGCTTGTTTCTGCTGCTTGCATACTGCTCTGAACATCTCACTAGGGGATATCATTGAGGTGCAGCTGCCCGTCGCTGCCGCAAACCCTACTCAACAAACTGGTGGGCATATTCACATGGACCGAAAGCTCAGTTTGAACATATATCCAGAGTCGAAACATCGGGGATTTGCGTTCGTGACCTTTACCTCTGCGGGGGACGCACAGGACGCTATTGACAATATGGACCTCAACGAGCTGCGCGGAAAGGTCATCAAGGTCAGCCTCGCTCGTCCAGGCAAGGGTGCCTTGTCGCAACCCGCTGGCAACCGTGCAGGTCAGTGTCACGCCTACGTTATCGAGGTTGCCTGTGGATTCTCACGTCTGCCCACAGTCTGGGAGTCCGAAGAATGGCTCAAGCAGTATGCGAAACCTTTGTCGGAAAGCGGAGGTACGAACGCACTTCATTTTCTCACATGAAACTCACCCTGATCTGCGCGGGCGCTAGGTCTTCATGGTCGTAAAAGCGACACCGCAACACCAGAACAAGCAACACCAGAACAAAGAGGAGAAAACGAAGGCGAAGAGGATGCCATGGAGGAGTGATTACACAGTGTATGTGAAGCTGATATCTCATGACCTATTATTGTACATATATGGCTTAAGTGTCTAAAGCAAGTCCGTCTATTGCAAAGCTCTACCACAGGATGGAAACCCCCTCGTCATCGTTGCAATGCATTTCCCTGATTGATCTCCGAGTCATCGAACTGTGCACGAGCACGCTTGATGTCTTCCTGCATGAACAGTAACTCCTCCATTCGGGCGAGTTTGTTGGCATCCACGGTCCGTGATAGTGCCCTGCGGAGATCTTCGATGGAGAGCCGTGACTTTTTAGTGGGAGCCAGAGCAGTCTGGCACTGGAAGAAAAGTTCGGACAACGCGAATCGAAAGGAGGCTGAATAGGGGGCTCACGACGTCTGCAATGTACTCCACCAGGATCTCCTCCATGACACTCACGCTGTCATTTGCGGGGTTTCGATCGTCACCGAATCCATACATGAGACTTCTTACTATATAGAACGACATAGGCTGCTTGAGCTATCATTCACACATTGACTTGGTAACATACATTCTTTGTTGAATAAACCCTTGAAATTGGACTGCTTTCTGTAACCGCGGGCAGTGCCTCCCGTCGCCGGCGCCGTGGTGGTAGCGCTTTCACGGGGATAGACAGGGGTGTACAGACTAAATGTGGTGCGCGAAGGTGCGGTCGTGGTTGGTGTCGGCTGACTCGGTGCAGCAGTAGTCGGTGCCGGTGTCGGTGCAGCAGATGTTGCTGGACGGCTGGGCGTGGTAGACGTTTGGGGATGCTGCTGATGCTGATAGTAGTTGTATGGATACGGCCATGCGTGCGTGCCATAACCAGTGACTGCGGTCCCTGGGTATGCACCCGAAGTTTGGTATGGATAGGTACCTGGTGTTTGAGGATGGCCGTACATCCCAGGAGTGCCATGTTGGTAGGCCGCGCTGTAAGGATAAGCTCCCGGCGCGTTTCCTTGCTGTGATGAATAGTACGACATGGTGAAAAGGGCCAAAGAATGGTGAAATGGCTTTGGCGGCGAAAGGACCTGTTATATGTGCAGTTGGTGTTACTTTGGCCGCTGAAAGCGCTGTCGGCCAGAAGGCTCTAAAGCACACAAATGAGGTAATCATCCCACAGACGCGTCATGCCAACTTGTGTTTGTCATGCTGACATACGTGAAAACATACACTTGTCAGAAATTTTTCATAAAAATCATAGCAGCATGGCGCAGCTGGTATAGCGCGCAGGGCCCATATGGTGGTACCCTGAGGTCCCTGGATCGAAACCAGGTGCTGCTAATATTTTGACATATTTTTGTTCAGCCGCGTCAAATCTGCCAATGAGCAAACACGTCTTCGGCAGATGTGCAGCCGGTGGTGTCCTCAAACAAAGGATACTCGTACCTACAAGTAACCTGAAATTACCACACAAAGATTTGCTCCGATGTCAGGTATCCGTACACATTGCCACATAAATTTGCCGACGCAAGCCCTTAGCCATCGAGATCCATGTCATCGTCATTCTTTCCTCCAGCCTCCAATTTTCTGGCGTTGTCCATCATCTGTCTTATTTTGTGCCATTCCATGTTGATAACGCCTCTCTGATCTAACCAGTCCATGATTCCGTCCGCATCAGAAAGGTCCTCTGGTGGCAGCAGCCCTTTCACGTAGGCTACTCGGACAAACTGGCGCTTCTTATTGCGGTTCGTGGGCTGCAGCGATTCCACTTCTTCGCTCAGTGCCTGATATAAAGACCACTGGGAAAGAACAGGGCGTTTAATAGTATTAAAAAATGACGTTGAGACAACTGACCTCCCAATGGGAGAACTGATGGAACGCTCGGGTCCTGGACGCGCAGAAGCGGCCCAAGTTAAATTCCCTAGGCTTCTTCGTATGACTAGAATCATCCTCGTCGTCAGAGGAGCTATCGGCGTCTTCAGAGTCGGATTCGTCCTCCTTGGGCTGGACGCACAAGTGCTTAGCTCGGGTGATGCAAAGGATATGACAATGTCCTACGTACCCTGAATGAGAATTTATCATAAGGTTTTCCGTCGAGTCTCCCAACTACGGTCGACGATCGTCCGCCGAGGTGACATGCATCGCAGTGGGGTACGGCAAACCCAAGTTGCGTGAGGCTGAGTTCAGGATATGTTTCCAGAGGCTTCTTGAAATCTGGTCGCCAGACGGATGATGTGATCAGGGAGTCGCGCATGCCTGATAACTTGCTGCGGGCCGTCTGCAGAGGGATCGCGAAATACTCGTTCTCTGAGAAGACTGTAAGACAGATGGAAAGGAAAATAGAAGCGCCGTACCCTTCAGTGATTGCTCCATAAATGGCTTGCGCTCTCGGGGCGGCCGCACGGCCATATGTACGAAAAGTTGGCATACGACTTTGAAATGATGGGCGAGGTCTTGGTGCGAGCTCATGCTGAATGCGGAGGGCAAGGCGGGTACAGCAGTCTGCCTGTCGTCCTCTACAATGAAATCGTCTTCTTCCAGGGCATCGTCTTCGTCTTCGTCGTCGGTGCCAGTGTGAGGTTTGGCTCCGGGAAATACACTGGGCCCTTCAGAATCACTGCCCTCTGCGTCCGAGTCTTCTTGTTCCGACGAGTCAGATGCCTTCTGACCTTTCTTCTTGCCTTCGTAGACAGGTTCCTGTGAGAAGAGCGAAAGGCAGACGCAGGAAACCACTCACGTTTCAGCCGTTCCAAATTCTTTTGGAATGCAGATTTCTTGTCTCGCGAGCGTAGTCTTGTATCGAGGATATCTTTGATGATAATGTAAATATAGTTTCGTGTTATGGTATGCACCAAGGCTCACCTTCTTCATTCAGCGAATCGTCAGAATCGTCTGGCGTGGGCGGTCGTACTCCTTTGACGAGTTTCCGTCTCGTTGGTACTACCTCCTCCTCATCGGATTCTAAGACCTGTGCCTTGCGAATGACTGATTTACCCTTGAACCGCGCAGGTAAGGAAGGCCCCTCTTCTTCCGACTCTACCTGGGTCGGACTGGCGCTGCGTGACTTCACAACTGACATCTTTGCCGATTTTGCATTCTTGGGTCTTTTAGGGGAACGTTGCTCGTCGCTATCGTCTGAGGATAGCACTATAGGTTTGCTGGGTGACAGCCGGATGGCCTCAACGTCGCTGCTAGTGTTCCCTTCCTCCGCTTCCTCAAACTCAGGCTCGACGACTTTAGCATCTCGACGACTGCCTGTACTGACTCGCTTTCGCTTCATGCTCCGGTCCTTCGGGGTTTGGGGAGCAGGCTTTCCAGCCTGACGAGAAGTTGAGGATTTCGGATCGAGGTAATCAAACAGATTCTGCTGGGCCATGCCCTGCGTGGATTTCTGTTTTCGTGGCATGATAATTGCAATCAGAAAGCGCGCAGATAGAAAGAAGAGCCCAGCACAATGATAAGGCAATGGGCGATATCTGATGTTGTTTGAAGGAGAGGGTGGACCAACACGGCGTGCGGGGGTGATCAAGAACGCGTCCAATTCAGAGCGCGAGGCGCGTCGCATCTTCCCACGCCCGCGTCGACTGCAACCTCGACAATCTGGCAGTGCTCTGAGCTGCCGACTTCATGAAGCACACCAATATCTAGGCAGTTGCTGCTTAGACGACTGCGGACCATCGTTCAAGCTGTAGCAGCGATTATAGGTACGTTTGCAACAATTTCGACAATTTTCCCAACGCGAGCTTTAGGTCTGCTAATTAGCCCGTCCGGTGCGTCGCTGTAGCGTATCATCATGCCCTCCTCCCATGGCCCTCCTTTACTCCAGATCGACACGTCAGCGGCCAATTTCGGTTCGAAGCTGACAACAAGCCCCATCAGAGAGACACCGAGCGTCAAGACTCGCGCTCGCGCTCTGTCGCAAACCGCATTGCCCTCGTTACTCATCTCTTCCTCTTCTCCAAACGATCTACCACTTCCGTCGCCCGCTCTTTCGCCTGCTATAGCTGCTGCGTTTGCATCCAACAATTCAAGTCGGGCGAGAGACGAATCGCAGAAACTACTTGCCCACCTGTTAGACCAGCTTCGAAATAGACCGAAGGCTCCGTCAGTTGACGTGTTCTATCAACATGCATCAGTCCCAGGAGCCCAGAGAGGGCGGAGCAGATCGAATAACTTTGGACTTCAGTCTGACAGCGACAGCGACGATGAATTGGAAGCTGGATATTCGACCAATGTCACATTTGACCTCATGAATCAGTTGAAGGATGTGTTGACGATATCTCTAGCCCAAGGATGGCAAATATTTCACGAAGGGTCAGTGTGTATCGCATTTGCATACATTTCCTTTAATTTGGCTAATTGTCTCATCTGATAAAGTTCATTTTCCCGTCAATCGTCCACCCGCGAAGAGAATACCTCCAGGATGTCTTCATCACCTTTTCGCAGACGTAGAAGAGGATCTCGTTCCAACGACGCGCGTTCAAGATCTCCGTCGCCAGAGGGAAATCCTTCACATGCTCCTGAGCTATTGTCGCAATGTATCTCGATTCTTCAATCAGTCGTATCGGAGGATTGTCGTTTCCAGATGTCGTCGCCCCGGCTTCTGCGTCCCCCAAATGCGCTGCAGGCCGTCACGCTAGATGTTGCCCAGTTGCTTGTATACATGCATAACCACACGCCAGCCGTGTTATCACACGTCGGTCTCGCCTGCTTGCCGGCTTTCGCTACGTTTAAACCTAGTATGCGAACGCGGCTGCTAAGATTCTACGAAGAGGGAATCCTTAGAGGAATGCTGTATCAGGCAAGGCAAATATTGGGACTAACCGAGGAGCGCAACGGTAGGAATGTCTACAGCTCAACGACCAACGTCAATTGACTCTTCTGATTTAGTGGTCGATGGTGATACCAGCTTTGAACATTCCAATATCCAACCAGTTGTTTCCATTCAGGTCGAAGAGGCCGGAGAAGAAGGAAATAGTACGCACGCAGGCTGGCGTCCCTGGTTGACGGCCGCGACTGGCGCAGAGCGACAAGTTTCTTCGTCGAATGCGCCTGGCCATTCCACCTCATCCTATCACCTCTCGTCCTTAGTGGCGCCTTTACTTGCAGCCGTTTTGGAAAGCACGGACTTCTCTTCCGATGGTCTCCCCAGTTTGCACCGCTTTTTCAGGCTTTTTGAGATGATCATCGACCTCAAACCGGATGCCTATCTCGACGTTCTTCAAATAGTGGCATACCACACGCCGAAGGCGAGGCGCGCTGCACTCAGCCTTTTGGACACATTTTGGCCAAGAGCACTGGGCCATGTCATTGTCAGTCAAGCACACCCTCATCTTAGCTATGCGGAAGCCGTGCAAGCCTCGAACGGTCGAGGAACGAAGGCACATCATCCTTGGAACCATTCTTATGCTCATCAATTTGTCCCATGGCGCTTTTTGCAACCGTCGATGCCAGCTCTGTTCGATGGGCTTTCCCACCGAGATTGTCAGTCGTGCGCAAACCCCATCAATGGCTTCGGACTATTCTGTCCTTTCTGCATGTGTGCTGTGCACTTCGATTGTTACGACTACCCTGACGGCAGTTCGCTTAGCCCATATGCTCTAGACTTAGATGCCAACACTCAGAAGGTGGCCGTTTATAGGTACTGTTACGTTCTATCGACAAGACGAAGCTCAGAGAATGAGGTCGTCCGACGGCAAAACCACTCTTTCCGGTTGGTGAACTTGTTCACCTTGGCGTTATGTTTCATCTGCCAAGAACCACTATGGGGTTGCAGCTCCCAGGCTTCTAAATGTGACACGTGCGCGCACTTCGTTCATCCGAAATGCGTCTCTCCAGACCACGCAGAAATCCCCGGCTGCAGCTCGAGTTCGCTAACCTCTGACTGCATCATCGCCTCATGGTCTGTCTTGCGAGACTCGTTCTCGGTGCATTATCGCGATTTCTTTCTTTCAGAAGCGGACATCCGCCAGTGCAGCTATGAGGAGATGTCTATTCTTTCTGATGCCCTCTGGACGCAGTTGCAGATTCTAGAGAACGGTCTTGCCCTGGGCTCAATTGTCATCAAAAATGACGTCGCAGCAGATGGTCGCGATGATGACGGCGACACTCCAGAATTCGAACTTCACGACCTCGTGAGGTTATACCATGACGTGTCATCCTCTGCAGGGATACAACCCTCGGCGACGCTAGGCGATTATATTCAGGAAAATCGTATCAATGCGTCGCAACACACCATCTTATATGACTGGTCTACTCTCACTTTCATCACATCGTCCATCAAGACTGCTCATGATCACCTCAAACTATCTGCCAGCAACTCGTCTGATCTGTTGTTTGCTGAACCAGTGACTACAGGTGCTGACGATGTGCAGCCTCACCCATTTGAAGTTTTATCACTTGCGCATCTGCGCGATTCCTTGGGCATCGGCTTTCAGGTATACTCCGACACCGCAGCTCGAGTCCTCTTGTCCCATCTTCACCATACCGGATTCTATGAACGTCTTGATCTACAGATGCAGCTCTTTGATGAAGCATCGAAGCCGCAAACGACCTTTTGTGTCTTTCCTCTTCCTGTGGGCCTCGATATGTCTGTCGATGTGGAGACACTTGTAGCCGCAGTGGAAGCAAGTCTTTCTGACATCGATCTCTCAGTCAACGAATCCGGCTTCTTGCTTCTTACGCGCAGATTCTGGCCCAACGCAATGGCGACCAGCTACGGACTGCGAAGGCTGACGAGAGCGCTATTGTCTTGGATTTTTGCGGAGGTAATTGCTCATCCTCTCCCTATAGAAACCATATTAATGTTCGATTCGGTTTACGACTCAGGATGATAGTCTTGCAGCAATCCTCCGAGAATATATCGCCCATAGACAGACGCTTCCCGGTGTGCGATCGGGGGTCGACACACAGCCATGGCCTTCTTCTGGTTCACGCTCGGCACAGGCGCGTGCAGGAAACAATGGCGGTGATTACGTGGCTTATCGACGGAATTTGTCAAGCAAATACGCCGCAAAGTGGATGCTTGCTCTCCACGATCAGGATCCGGCATTCTACTCGACAGTCCTTTATGAACTGATAACCGAGATTACCGACGACGAAACCTCTCATCGTGACATTCGTCTTGATCCCCAGTCTGAAAGGACAGATATGGTGAGTGGCAGTGTTATTAATCTGTTAAATGACTGAGGTTTTTTCCAGAGGGCGAATGCATCGTTCGCAGATGCAGCTCTCCGTCGCATAATTCGCCTGTGTCAGGTCGGCTTGGTTTTCACAGCCTTTGATGATCTGTTTCTCAATTGGCTTGAGTCAACCTCGTCGCTGTGGAATTCCTTTGAGGTAAGTATGTGTGTATTCGCCTGCACTATCAAATTAACTTTCTGACCCGCAGGCGGTCACTTCCCTATCGCGCCTCTTCAACAACGAAGGAGAATCGAGCCAAAGATCTACCACCTTTATTGATTCTACTAAAACAGTTGTTGATTCTAGTGCTCTTAGATCATTGAATCCTTGGGGTTTGGTAGTGCGATCCGCGTCGTCCCAAGCAGATGGCCTTCAACGCGGTTTGTGGTGGCTTCGAATGTTTGCCCGTTCGGCGGTGGACATACCCATAGCCACCGTCCAGCAATTCGCATCTCTCGCAAATCGACACAAGCTGTCACTGATCGAATCCTTACCGCTTACCGCTACAGCGCTTTACCTGACTTGGTTGCGTTCATTAGGCAGACAAGAGCTCCTAGCAGTCGTCTGCTCCTTACATGTGCGCCTCGCATCCGATGTCGTACAAAATACCATTACCAGTCAATCATTACCCGATACGTGAGCCCATGGGATTTAGCACGGAGGTGCAGACTGATTCACATCCCGCTATTTATCAAACAGCATCAGCTTTCTACGACAATCTCTAGCTACAATTCTTCTGCTGGCCGGATGCGAGCGGCAGAGTCTCATTACCAATGGGCTTGTTCTGGAGAGCGAAGTAAAAGACCTTACTCCAAGGTGAGTACCACATAACTCCACCTCCCCATAGTATTGACGCTCTCCTGTAGGAGGAGGGGAAACACACGGGCGACGATGGTCTCTGACCCTGTCCATCTTAGGCCCGAATTTGTTTTCATCTTGGGCAGATACGTGGACGCGCGCGTCGAAGATATCACCATTCTTGTAGCCAAGTTCCTGAGCCTCTTTGTCTCGGAATGCCGTCTCCTTGAATCATATGAAGTGGACAACTTTATCCTACGCAATTGTGCTGTTTTGTGTTCATGGTGAGACCTATCATTCTCGAGATGACCGATGACACGCTGACTTCCAACTAAGTATTTGGGCTTTTTATGGGCTTCAGCGCTACGAACTGACTGACGTCCGGCCCATTCTCTTTTTGCGGGTCCTTTCGGTTGATTCTCAGCCTTTCGAATCGATTTTAAAAGAGTCGTTGCAGCCCTCTGTATTCTGGGAACGAAGGTCGTCATTTTCCATTACTCTCGACTGGTCAATTCATCCATTCACTTCTCCAGACTTCAAGCGATTCGACGATTATTTTCGATAATTCTTGATGTCACCGGCCAGAAGTTCGGCGTCGATGATCGACAGTGGAGGTCCAGCATCATATCTGTCTTTGATCGCTTTTTTACTTCGATGTGGCAAGACCCTCAAGTAAGCTATCTTGTGGAGATGCAACGGGAACCTGCCTCACGTATCTCCTTCAGGAAGAGATCAGGATTGCAATCGATGCCTGGTCGCAGTCTCTGCTCCCAGCTCATTTTGACGCAATTTCAGCATGCTGGAATGAATGTCTATCGAAGGCACCTATCGCCGACCGCGTCAAACTCCTAGCATTCTTGATTCAATTACAACCTCATTTTCCAAGTTGGCAATGTAAGACTAGGTCCTGTCTGACAATGCGATAACTGATTATTTTTCTTCCCTGTAGTATTATCATGGGAAGGGATTGTTGAAACCCTGCTAGAAGACGATTACTTGCAGAAGCATGGCGAAAATGCTGATGGGCCTGCAGCCGCTCATCTGGTAAACTGTTACCCTTCAATCCGTGTTCCACTTATTAACACGCTTCTTCAGTCTATGTATGCTTTATCTTCTAGAGATTCTGTAATTGAGGCGGCGGCCGAGGATTCGGATACTGTGGCGTTGCGTGTACGTTGTCAGTCCTGGGTCCTTATAATTGTGCTGAAACGTCCCTAGGTATCACTCCTACTGCTGAGCATGAAGATGATTGCTTCAGGAATTCCCATCGACGTTTACAACCTCTTGAAGATCAAGATGCACTTGGTTGACACCATGGGGTTCGAGGATGCTACCAACGTGCCCTCCAGCTCTGGCATTACGTTCCATATATCGTTCCAAAGGCTGATCTTCATACCTGGCTACTCGTGTCCTTGCATCAGCGAACTTTTCTTTGTCTTGGACGCTCCGCACCCTCTAACATTCGCACCTTCGGCTATGCGCGTGGTATCCGCCACAGATGAAGGCAGCTCAACGTTACTCATAGGGTCAATATTTGTTGATGTGGTCCTGACTCTGTGGAATGTGTCCGAGGACATCCTATCTCTGCCATTCTTATGCATCAAGCATCTTCTGGAGGCCTTGGTCGTTGTTATCTTCAAACATGATATGGAGAGTCCTCCTCTGAAGCATCTGCAAGGCGGCCTTCGCAGGGCGGTCAGGAAGGTGATGGACGTTGCGCTTAACAAAGTCAGTTACGAAATACGTCAGCTTGCGTTGTCCGTGGCCCAAGCATACGCGAAGCGTTGGCCAAGTGCCGCGGGTGGATTCATGGTGTGAGTTTCTAACCACAGTATCTAGCCATAACGCTGAATTGACCCGTGCTACCTGCAGTGATTCGATGGAAACACTTTCTCAACTCCTTTCGGATCTCGCTTACAACCGGGAGGATGTCCTTGCCTCCCAAGCTTTGTCAATTCTGGAAAATCCTTTGTCGACGTGAGTTGCCTCGTTCGTGTCCACTATTATCTGCCGTAACGTGTCAATTTACAGGTTCGCTGAGAATGGCATCCTGACGGCGTTGTGCAAAGTCTGTCTTTTACGTCTGATTTAGTGGACCTTCCTGATACTACTCTTGTGTGCAGAGACCCCGAGGCACAACATTCTTCGATACATTGCGGCATGTTACAGAGACAGGGACACTCCGCGAGACGCTTCTTCGTGATGCGCTATCGAGGCTTGCCGACAATGACATAGACAGCATCCAAACGGTCATTGATAATCTTAACATGTACGTGGAGGTTGTCCATCGCGACGGATACAGCGCCGACCTCCTGCAGCGTACGTATTTCTTCACGTGCTATCGCTAGGCACTTTCGTTGACGTCTCTATAGATGCTGGATTGTCGCTCACGACTGTCGTTCGGCGGACAGCAGAATGCAGCCCAGAGACCTTCGACCCAAGTCCAATACTCCTCTTTGTCTGTACGCTGTTGGAAAACAATAAGCACTATAGTCATGTCTGTCCCGCCTTGTTTCATGAGTTGCGGCTACCACTGACTTCTGGCAGGAGCTTATTTCATCGCTGGAGATGATCTTGAGGGCGACCCTCATCAGATTTCACATCAGTCGCCAAAGCCTTGTCCGTCTGCTTGAAGTTGTCCAAACCGTCCGGCGAAAAGATCGACAAGCCAAAAGTGTGATTCACAACATTACAGTGGCGCTGGTTGAAATCCTTGTGGACGGGCTGCGAAGGAAAACCCGCATCCCGACCGTGACAGTTCGCGCATTGACAGACGTGCGTGCTTCAGATTCTCGGTGATAGCGCATTTCTCACCCGTCAAACAGGCACTTATGGAGATTTTTGTCGCCAAGTCTGGACAAGTAGCAGACGGCTTTGCCGATATTGCCATTCGACTGGCTGAAGATGGCCTCTTCTATCTACAGACTCATAATGTGCACGCTGGACAAGTCGACGCCGAGTTCCATGCTTCGATAGCAGTTGCTAAATTGATTATGTTTGGAACCCAGCAACGAACGGAGATCATTCACAAGGCGCTCTCGGAACAAGTAGATGTGAATCATCTGACTATGTTGTCCAGCAATATTGAGCTGACCCTCGCCTTTGCAGAAAACTGCACGCTATCCCTTTTCGGTCCGCGCGTGGAATATTCTACTTCTTTGTGCGCTACAAACGAAGTCGAATGACCCTGGGGCAGTCCTACTCAGCCATTTCAGCACGTTCGTCCAGACCTTCCGCGACACGCTTACGCCTCCGCCTCGATCTGCTGGGTTTCCCAGCGTGACTGTAGCAGCGGACATAAATTCTGGTTACACGGGGATAAAGCTGTGGCTGCTCTTGGAACGAAAACTTTCTAGTGTTGCTGAAGGTGATCCCTTCGAGTCGTCAGCGAAACCCAGCCACGTCGGCCCGTTCATGATTTGGAACGAATTATGGCCATCATTCCAGAACTTAACAGGGACGTATGGACTTGACGTGCAGGGCAGTCAGAACTCAGTAAGATCACAATTTATGCTGTCCATTTATGCAACTGAGTATGTATTCCGTGTCAGCCACTGGCTAGCCTGACCTCAGCTTCAATTGCGGATCTATTCCTGTTTTTACGACAATGTCGCTCACCGATAGCTCTGGAAACAGCATTCCAGGCTGAAATGCTAA